>LNAC01000060.1:3553280-3935293 GCA_002007465.1 Ailurus styani | reverse complement strand
CACAAATCTTAAAAAAAAAAAAAAAAAAATATATATATATATATATATATATATATATATATATATATATACATTTAACCTGATTATTCTATGTGAGTTTTGGGGAGGGCAAAAACACTTGCTTGCATGTTTTTAGAGTTCCATAGTAGAAAAAAAGGCCATCTCTTACTACCTCTCAAAGTGTGGATATACTTGTACATATGTGAGTAAATAATTGGGATGCAGGGAGTTGGAGAAAGGGGCTGAGGACATGAATGCCAGGAGAAGGAAAAATCAAAATATTGTTTCAAACCTTCACATTCCCATAATATTTTTTATTTTTCCTACATATATTTAAATCTTCTGATTTTCTGACTTGAAAATCAAACTCTTCACATTATAACATGAATTTTCACATTTGAAAATAGATTAGTAACAGAAAAGAAAACATATGGACAAGTCCCAAGGATCAATGATGAGCTTTATAATTATGAAGAAAGGGTTTGGGGCACCTGATGGAATGTTATGGTCCAACTGAACCAATACTATCTGTGCGTGTGGTACTCAATAAAGATATACTGAATATTTTTAAAAAATGAAGTGTTTCTCATTATTGAAGTTTTAAAGGCCAGGATATAGTTGGAATCTATAATCAGATGTAGATTCTTGAGGTCAAAGGAAGTCATACATGAAATATTTAACTCCCTATGAGCATTCCTTTAAGGTATTCCCTAGCCTCTGACTTCTGTGTCTACCACAGCTCCAGCTACTTTTAATGTGCCTTTTTCTCCATTGACCTAACACTGCCTTAGATGGTTAGTTTTCATTCTCCTCCATGATTCAAAAACCAGATGTAACCTAATAAGATAGGGGGAAGAAATGTCTATCTGACATGGTGACACATTTGGGTTCTTTTCTAAACCAGCTTTCGAAGCACATATCCACAGCCCAGGTGCATGTGCAAAGTGAGCTTAGGATCACAAGAGAAAAACAGGATATGGAGGAGGAGGTTTCTTGATTTTGAAGGTCAAAGAAGCCATAATATTTGGGTAGGTTTCTGGATCTATGATTTGTTGAAAATAGTGAATCCATTGAGAATCATAGAAATTTTAAAAGGATGGTACTTAAAAGCCATCTATGGGGACTATCAGAAATTTGTTATTTGTCCTAAAAGACAAATCTAAATTACACCATTGTATCTAGGGGGAAGCAAAATATTACTCAATGGTACAAAAGAAAGGATTTAAGCTAAACCTTTGAACTTCTACAATGACATTACTCAGGCTTTCTGAACTTTGTTTTCCTCATTTACAAAATGTTTTGAACTAGATTTCAAAAGTTCCTTTCAGCTCAATGATTCTCCAACTCCCTCTATACAAAGCATAGTGATGTCCTAATTCTAGTACCCAACAAGACTCATTGACAAAGTTTCTAGGAGCCAACTGAAATTCCCAAATTATAATCATGACCTTTTATAGTTTCCAGTTGGAAATTCCAATTTCATGTCCAGAAATAGAATCAGTAAATGCCTCATATTCTTCAGAGATCCTAGGAAGAATAAGAAAGCAAATACTGAAGATTGGACTTCTGAACTCCACAAAACTATCTGCTAAGACATGACCTAAACCACTGTATTTGCATGTCCTCTTAAGTGGTACCAACATCACTTCCTCCTCTTCCAACACCATGTTCTGTGAATCATTTCCAAGGCAATAGGCCAGCTCTGTATTTAGCAATCTCATACTCTCAGCTTCTGGAGGTAAGATTTTCCACCAGAGGAAAGACAGATAGGTAAAGTGGTTTGTCCCCACAGGTTTCATAAAATCTGAAGATATAAATAAAAGAAGATTATTTCTAAGTTGATGGAATTCAATGAATGGAAAATGAATCTTCACTTACATACTCATATGCAAAAAGTTAAGGATATATTATCTAAGTGGATCTGAACATAGGAAGGTAAAGAGCTGAGGCAATATTTGAGTCATTCAGGTTATCATTTTTTTTCTCCAAGCACATAGCTTATAAAAAAGATCTTGTTATTTTTTAACTATCCTGATCCTTCATTCTCTCCCAGGCTAACTTATTGTAGCGTTCACTCTCAGTTCTCTCAGAGCTCGTCTTATTTCTTCCAAACAAGATCATCATCAAAGTTTAGAAGACAAACTTCCTGGCAAATACCCTAAAGTTTTAACCACACAGGCAGCATTTCCACCCCAACCATAACTCTATCACTTGAATTAAAATATGGTGACAATTCTATCTAAATAAAAGCTCCAGAGTTTAATCTCAAGTGTCAACAATTCTAACATCAAGCTAAAGCAATATCCTGTGTCGTCAGATTTTGTGTCTGTTAGATAAACTATGACTCTTCAGCGTGTTCATGGGACAACTGATCTAAATAGACAGTTGACGCAGATGAAATACAGCATAAGTGGAAGAACATATTTTTCATTCACCCTGATCTCCTAGTCTTTAGAGAAAACTGTATACTGTCCTACCCATCCGTTTTCTCTACTGCCAACTCACTCCCCCACTACGAGACTCACACCCGTGCTACTAAATCACATGCTTCTCTCTAAGGTATGCATGCAACCCTAGTATGGGGATAGAGAATTGTACAAGTATAGAAAATTGATCTCCTATCTGATTATAAGGTTGTAATTAGGAGCAGGTAAAATGCCTGACACACCCAGAGATAGCTGAAACTTTTGGATATCCTTAGTTGATCATTTTCAGGGTAGAAAAGAATACACTTAACAATCACTGTTAGCTCTTGGTGAGGTAGCCTACTGATGATGAATCAGAAATTTTCCACTTGAGCTGGGCGTAATTTGGGCAAGAGTCAAATACTAGAAATGATTTGGAATATGAAGGAATATTTTCTATGTTTACAGTTACACAAATTTCATTGTTTTACGTTATCAAGTCCTAAAGACAATCAGATAAACATCTCTCAAGTCAAGCACAGAGGCCAAGAGGCCCTTTCTGAGAGTTTGAGGAAATGTCAAAGATTATTAGTGCTCTGTAACTTAGTATCTTAAGGTCTGTGTTTTAAATGACAATTTGTGTGTGAAATTCTAAGTGTATACCAAAGGTTTACTTTATGGCTAGCAAAATTCACTTTATTTTTAATATCTATGTTTTCTTAATCCTAATATATATATCCATGAATCAAAATTCAAAAGACAAAGAAGATGAAAGTAAGGTCTTCTTCCCTCACTTACACCCTAACCACCTAGTTCTCTATCCCTCCCCACTTCCTCCCCCATCAACAATCACTACTGTCTCCTTTTTGCCTGTCCTTTCCCAAGGTCTTTGGGCAAATCCATTCGTATAGTATTTTCTTCCTTCTCTGAACAAATAACGGCACCTCATTTAAACTTTTCTGTTCCTCGGTTTTTTCCATTAATACAGCTGAGAGGGTTTTATATACACACACACACACACACACACACACACACACACACACACACATATATACCATTTATAAAATCTTCCTCATTATTTTTTATGGCTACAAAGTATTCCATTGCAAGAAAATATACTATATGTAATGAATTCTCTGCTTTGAATACTTAGATTGTTTCCAATCTTTTGTTACTATGTTGAATCATATGAAAACCTACAATTGATAAACTTGTATGTATTATCACTCCCCAGTACAAGTATATCTGTAGGATGAGCTTCTAGAACTTGAATTGTTAGGTTAAGGAATATCTGCATTTGTAATTTTGATAGATAGATCTTGGTAATTTATGTATCAACAAGTCTGGTCAACTATGTACTCTAATTTGTTGAGCTCTATCAATTGGATAGGTTAAATATACATATATATTTATATATAACATATATAAATATATATACACACATATATGTATAATTTTTTCTGCATTTATCTTATTGTGACTGAGTTTGAGCATCTTTTCTTATGCATATGAGGTATTTTTATTTTTTCTTTTATTTGTTCATAACATGATTTTAATTCAGAGTGTCCACGTTTTAGACTAGTTTTATATTCTCTAAACAAACGAGATTTCTTAAAAAGGTTTTATCAAGATATGCAATGTTTAAATTAATTATGCACCCAACTACCTCAAGAGAACTTGGCATTAAGATTTTCCATTAAGTAGTTCAAGAGAGTCTGAAGAAATTGTTATTGAAATATGCGAAAATGTTTGATAAGCATACTTCTTTTGTCAAGAAGTAGGTTGGGGCACCTGGGTGGCTCAGTCAGTTAAGTGCCTTTCTTCAGCTCAGGTCATGATCCCCAGGTCCTGGGATTGAGCCCCACTGCTTGGCTCTCTGCTCTGCAAAGAGCCTACTTCCTCCTCTCCCTCAGCCCCTCCTTCCAGCTCCTGCTCTGTCTCTACTGCTCTCTCTCTCTCTCTTCGGGGGAGGGGGGAAACAAAAAAACAAACAAACAAAAAAACCAATGTGTTAAATGATCTGACAAAAATAAGATTTTACTAACTTGAACAATGGTTCAAATTAGACTAAAAGGGGAAAAGAAATATAAAATAGAAACTTCAAAAAGTACAAAAATAAAATTTAAGTAATTATGAAATGAGAACAGAAAAGGGGGGGAAAATCAAGGGCATGAATTTGGCAATGCTTTAATTGTAAAATATGATTAATGAATATGACAGAATTTGGAGAACTTAAAAGTACAAATTGTTTACAGTCCTAGTCCAGGCATAACTGCTGGCTAAGTCTGTAACTGTTGAAGATTTCTCTACTGTTTTCTTACTTAATCTTCAGCCAAGTATCCATTTCCTTCTGCTCTTAAAGCCAGATTAATGACATTTTAATTTTTACATTATCTCTTTTCTCTCCTACCTACAGTTTTAGGAGCAGTTTTATCTAGCCAACAAATTAGAATTGAAAGTAGTCCAGGGAAAAAGAGTGATAAACCAAGGAAGATAATTGCCAATATTACTGCAGATGCCCATACTGTGTTCAGTATCTGAAGTACTCTTGTTCATCAATACGTGTGCTTATTTCTTCTTTTTCTCCCCCACTAGGATGTAAGTTCCATGAGAGCCACGTCTTTCTCTATTTTGTTCAACACCTTATCCCAGGACCATTCAGAGCACAGAGCATACAGTAAACGTTCAAGAAATATTTGTTCAACAAACAAATCCAAAAATGAAATATTGTTTAAAAAATACACTTAAATTCTAACTTAAATTCCTTCTCTGCTACAGCTTAAAATTATTTTCTCTGGTTTAGCCTCTACTGGAGAAAGAAACATGAGTTTATCATAATAAAAGAAATGATTCCTTAATATTTTGATAACGGACTTAAAACCCACATTGAAGATATGGGTCAGTACATGTATGTTCGTCTATTAATATTAACATTATCTCAACATAGAGATTTTTGATAACCAAATCTTTTTTGAGACTATTGTAATGGTCACGGAAGACTGGGGTCCTTGTTTGGTGTATGGTATTTTTTACTTGTTTCCACCTCCACATGTTTGGGAAAGATTTCAGGCAGCTTCATGGATCCACTGGCATGTTTGTTCTTTCTATTATTAAATTCTTAAATTACCTCACCTGTTGCTAGGCCCATCAAGGATCCTCAATACATAGATGAGATTAGACTGTTTACTCAGAAAAATTTCTCACCTGATTAATGGCACTCATGGAAAATGATGAAAACAACTTCTAGGGTTTGGCTGTGGTGCTTATATTGGCTTTATACCTTCTAAACTCTCTCACATACACATGTCACTCCTCAATCATCATTAACTGTCTATGGGGTCCTGTCATACCTATTGCTTAATTCTGGCTAACATCAGACACTGTGGGAGAAAAATTCATGCTTCTAAAATGTTGCATTATTTCTAAAGCTCCAAAAGAAACACAACATTTCATCAAGCATAAAATGTCCAACTAGGGAATGACTTGGTCATTTTGAGCTAACCAAGTATCACATATGTAGGATTTGAAGTCATATTGTTTGCAAAAATAGACCTTAACTTCAGAAACTTTCATGAATCTCCCATTGTCAATACTGCAATTTTGCCTGCTTCTCTTATGCTCAGAAACTTAAAAGCAAATATTATATGCATAATCATGATACATGGAAATCAACATGACTTTCAGCTAGCCCAACCAATCTCTAGGTTAAAATCTGTAGAAATTATAATGATGTAAGACATTATAGAGAATAATAGTTCTAAAACAGAACAGTTATGTGGCAGTTGTGAAAAAGAACTAGGAACTTTCTCATTCTAGAGTTTGTATTTTAAAGATGTCGACAGCCAGGATATCAAAACAAACCATTTGTGTTATGTCTCCTGTGTCTATTCAAAATGAAAAGTTCAAGGAAATTTGCCAGGTATTCTAAATAAACACTGCTGGTTAATGTCCCTATACCAGAACAAGCAAAAGCTTGAGACTCTATTTCTGGTAGGTAGAAAATGCTTTTCATATCCGAAAAGGTAAATTCACATACATAAATTACAAATTTTCTCATTAAAATACTTGAATCTAAAAATCCTCAAGAAAAACAATATATGAGTGGCCATCTGAGAGACAAAAGAAGCTATTTTTCTTTCTTTGTGCTAAGACACCACTAGCATTATATAATTCTCCAAAAGTACAAGATCTTAAAAGTATCAAGCCACAGTGCACCATGCCCTGTAGCTCTGTTATGGAATGTGAACAGGAAGGGTGTCTCTGATAAATATATCATGTCCTGACTGAAGTCCAAGCACCAATATGTGAAGTGTCATATGAATATTATTTTATTTAAACATTATTACAGCCACCTCAGGATCATTCCCACTTTATAGATCAAGAAACAGGCTTGAGGGACTCCTGGGGGGCTCAATTGGTTAAGCGTCTGTCTTCAGCTCAGGTCATGATCCCAGAGTCCTGGGATCGAGTCCTGTATGGAAGGAAGGAAAGAAAGGAGGAAGGAAGGAAGGAAGGAAGGAAGGAAGGGAGGGAGGGTAGGAGGGAGGGAGGAAAAGCAGGTACTCATTGCCAGCTGAAATGAACTGAAAGAATCTATTGATCTCAGGGCCTGTAACAGTTTTCTAAATTCAAAATCAGATCAAGCTAATACTTTGTTAAATAACTTTATATAACTTCCACATGATAGTCTTCAAAATTAAGCAACAAAATTAACTTTTCAAGAGCAGCAAAATAATGAAAAAAGGACAAGTGGAGACTACACACACACACACACCACGAGAGGAATCTTTTCCTTTTGATAACAAAGGAATAGCTCTAAGTTGGTTGTGAATTTCATAGCATTATTTTCCCTGAAAGGTACATTCAAAGCTCCTTGAAGAATAACACAATATTTTGATAGATATATAGCTATGCAGCCAAGTGTGCAAAGTTGTACTTCATTTCTAGTAAGCTGTTGCTCTCAAGTATAAAACATGAAAGAAACTGGTTATTATTCAGAAATCAATTTTGCCACTCCTGCTGGATGTCTTAAGCCAGATGTCTTTTCTGAAGCAGTAATTTTCCTTCAAGAGGAGAACATTCTCTGAAATTTAATTCAGTATTTCGTAAGTGTGGCCCTTGTCATTACTTGGCTTGCTCAATAAATGGGACAATTCTTGGGCTCCTCCTCAGGCTTGGTGAATCAGAATCTTAAGTCATGCTCAGAAATCTATCTATTTGACAAGTTCCCTCCGTGATCCTGATGCCCAGGACCTTTGAGAACCACTCTGGTCTCACCTGATAAAATCTCCTTCCAGGGTTTTCCTGTGCTCTGGGTCTGCACTCCCCAGTGTGCTGCAGAAGGTCTCAGCTTTAACAACCTGAATGTGGTCTCAAATTACAACCTAAGGGTGGGCTTTCAAATTACTACAGGCTGCTGTTGTTTCCATTGGAATGTTTGAAACCATGGAGCAAGTTAATTCCATATCCAGACACTTGGGTGAAATTTTTACAGAAAATTTTCCACTGACACTGTCTCTGGAACCTAGAATAAATCTTACCAACATCTATCTTATCAGAGCCCTAACACTACCCAGATATTCAGCCTGTATTAGTCCCAGACTGAAGCTGCTGGACCCCACCATTCTGCTTTTGTCTGTTTTTCTGACTCACCAAATGATCCTGACATCATGATATCATTTCTTGTCCACTAACTTCATTGCTAGTGTCCATTCTGCTGATGTTTTCTCCATAGATCCCTCTGACCACCTTCCTGCTTTCAATGAAATGTTTCTCCCCGATGATCTCTCTTCTACCACAGACTACCCAGAGCAGAGGCAGGCAGCTCATTCAACCACATTCAGACCCTACAGATCATGTCAACCTTTCCCTCCCTTCTCTATCCTTGGAGGTTCATGTTATCTGGCTCAGGAATGTTTTTCTCCTCAAATGTCTCTTGACAAGTAAGTGTCCTCATTCATATGAATCATTCATTTATTCATTCATTCATTCAGTAAAGTTTATTGAGTGTTTAGTATGTGTCAGGTAAAGGGGAAAAAGATAAATGATTGATAAATGAGATATATTTTAAGAAAATGCTCATATTGTGTTGTAATGTTATTATAATAATACAGACTATACTGAAGAAATGATCACAACTATGAATTCAACTAGCCCCTTACAATTCCAAATCTTACCCCCAGTTCAGATGTCTTTCAACTTCCTGACAGAGGTTGCCAACTCTGATGAAACATCTAAAACCAAATTTGTCAATACTTTCCCCTAAGCTTCTTCCCCTGGATTCCATATCCCTCATCATCACAAGTCATGCATATCCCTGCATTAGAAAATATAGTATGAGGATAGAAAACTCAAATGGTTACAGAAGAAAAAGAGAGTCCGTAAGTGCATGAAGTAGGGCAGTGGTAAATAAATGGAAATGGTAGAAACTGACAAACTGAAAATCACAGTCACATTTTTAGGAGACAGTCACTGCTCCCTTTCTAACAATTACTACAACTTAAGAATAAAGGCTCAATGTTCCTACATCTTCCAATTTTTAACAGGAACCTAGGAATCCAGATTTTTGTGAGCAACGTCTTATGTTTTCTAACATCGTGTAGCCAACATATGCTAAAAGCTCTGGGTGAAAGTTTGTTGGGAAGCAGTATAGACATAACATGTTAAAGTTACCCACCCCTGGACTGCTTATTAATTATAAAAGGGAAAAGGCATCCTCACAATGAAGAAGTCTGATGTAGACCACCTTGAGCAAGGGATCAAACTTACCATCACCAGCAACAGTAAGAGGACAAACTGAAATTTTGTGCCCCTGTCACAATTCAGTGGAAGTATACTAGAGTCTGAGAAAGGTTTAACCTGAGGAAACCAGATTTAACCGGAGGAAAAAATCCGACAAATTAAGATTGAGGGACAGAGCAGCTGGGTGGCTCAGTCGGTTAAGCTGCTGCCTTCGGCTCAGGTCATGATCCCAGGGTCCCGGGATGGAGTCCCACATCTGGGTCCCTGCTCAGCGGAGAGCCTGCTTCTCCCTCTCCCTCTGCCTGTCACTCTGCCTACTTGTGTTCTCTATCTCTCTGTCAAATAAATAAATAAAATCTTTAAAAAAAAATAATATTGAGGGACAACTGTAAAACACTTGACTGGAACTCATCATGAATACCACATAAGGTCACAAAAGACCAAGTTGAGACACTGTTTCACATTAAAAGAGACAAAACAGTCATGACAACCAAATGCAACCTGTGATCATTACATGGATCGTGGATTTAAAACACACACACAACATTGTTGGGGCAATTGGGAAATTCGAAACAGAGAGTGAAGAGGCTAATGTTATTGTATCATATTAAATTTCTTCAGTTGGATAATAATTTGGAGATTTTTCTGGGAGAATATCCTTTTTTCTTAGAACATATATGCTGGAGTACTTAGGAGTAAGGTGACCATATATTTAAAATTGCTTTCAACTGACTCAGAAAAAAAAAATGAAAATTAAATGTAGCAAAACTAACAGTTGATGAATATGGGTTATATGTGGGTCCTTGAACAGTTGTGTCTTTGTACAATTTTTTTTCCAGAATAAAAAGTACCTAAAATCAAAACAAACAAACGGACAGACTAAAACACTCTGCTGAACCAGTCTCCCCCACCCTGAAAAATCACCAAATTTATGAGCCTGCTGAGAGGCAGTTAGCCTACAGACCAACACTAGTCCGTATTTGGTTTAAAAGACATCCCTTCCACTTTCTCGTTTCTAGTCCCCTTCTCATACTGAAACTTCTCCATCGCCTGCTCACCGCTCCCAGCCTCGTAATCCCCACTTTTCAACCTTCTTCTCTGTGCTGATAATTTCTAATTTGCTCTATCACAGCCTCCCACCTCCTCCTGCCAATCCATGTTCTGTACCCATGTCTTTTCTAAAACACAATCTACCTAACAATCTCTTGCTCTCCAATAATCAGAAGTCTAAGCTTACTAGCATGCAAGTAAAATGACCTGCAAAGTGTCTCCAGGCTGCAGGCCTTCTCCCCTCTTTTCCGTAATATTCTCTACTCATAATCCCAAACTGCTTACAAGTCCCAAATACACCACACGATCATATTCCCTTGCTCGAATTATTCCCTTCAGTACAGTGATTTGCCTTCCTTTATTAGTCTAGCAAATTCCTATTCAACTTTCAAGTCCCCAGTTAAAAATCAAGTTCCCTGCATATCACCCATCTCCTCTGAAAGAATGAAGAGGTTCTTCCTGTGTTCCCGTCTACGTGCTACTGTACCGTGGTCTCTACTGTGTCTCTGTCTTCCCCCTTCAAATTGTACGTTCCTTGAGAACATACCCAGGCCTAGAATAATGTCTAGTGCTTGGGAAACTATGCAAACATTTGATGACTTGATAGACTTCTTAAAATTGCTATATTCAGCCTGTTTTGATTTCAGGACTTTCTCTGAAAAGGCTTACCTACTCAGAAAAGGTCAAAGCTGGTACCCTGTCAGAAGTTACTAAGCATTAGAAGGAAGGTAATCGAAAACCAATTGACAAAGTGTTATATGGAGAATTACTTCCTTCAAAAGCAAAATTAAGTTTCTGGGCCTATTTTAGATGAGGAGCAGATAAATCCCAGCACCGAGGCCTTCAAAGCATGACAGAAGAGTTGCACCGCTGTGAGGTGTTAAAGGCTTATCTTCTCAGCTTCCAAATGTCTGTGCTCTCAAGAACTCTGTTTCTTGAGAAATTCTAAACATATTACCATAGCCTTTTCAATGCAAGGGTCTGTTTCCTGTAACTCTGTGCTTCCTTTCAATTAAGATCAAACGGAATTTAACATTAAGCGGAGCCACCACTCTTTCTCAAGTTAATGTTAATTATAACTTTGGTGGATGCCTCGCAGCTTATTCTCAGCCTATCTGATTTTATGAACAGACAGGGGCAAAGCTTCAAGGAGACTGAGTATTCTGCCTCTATTATTATCGTGTTTGCCTGTAATAATGCATAGGAATTTTTTCTTCCCAGGAAGTCTTTCTGTAAGATTTTCTTATATTGAAAACATTAATCTATCCTTGAAGCTAGGAATAAAACTGCCTTTATTCACTTCTACTATGTTCTTTAGGTATTAAAAAAAAACTTGGATATTTTATTTTTACATATCTAATGTGAAATTTGCTACCTTAAAAATAGAATATTGAAAGAATTTATTATCGTGTAAAAGGAGAACATCCATCTCTGGACTGGCCTTCAGAATAAGATGTGATATCCAAAGTGAAGGTCATTGACAAGCGTCAAAGGTGGATACACACAAGGGTCAACATACCTATTGTTTCCTTAAACTAGAGTTTGCAAAGAGGTGGGTGACTGATGTTAGGTTTGCCTGATAAAATATAGATAAACAGACAAACAAATTCAAATGTAACTGGAGGTCCGGTGTTTTTATTTGCTAGACCTGGCAATTCTAACTGTAGGCTGGCTTTATTTAGTAAATATACTGTTTTTAAAAATCCAGATAGCAATTAAAAAAATAAATAAATAAAAAGATATGGCAACAGCAGGCTCACATTCTTGCATTACATCAGCTGGCGCTGAGTATGTATTGCCCATTTTATAGATGATCATTTAATTTGCTCTCTGGTTCAATGCAGTCACCGCCTGCCCCATTCCTGGATCCTGCTGGCATGAGTTTTCCACCCTGGTCTAATCCACTCTTTATGTTTACAAACTATGTGTTTGCATATATCCACCAGCAGTGACATCTACACAGGGTAGGCATTTGACCATGTCTAAATTCCGATGGAGAAGGAGGAAATTTTATTAGAATGGTGCACATTTGTACTGACTGACTATATGCTGTTGCTTCCCGTCACTTACACCTTAAAAATACAAGTAGTTTTTCACATACTCTATAGTTCTTGCTTTTTTTGTCAGAACCTCCAATCAGTTCAGTCTCAGCTCTAAGCATTTTAGGTGAGCTAGCATGCCATAGTGGGAAAAGTAGTGCGTTTTAAATGAGAACGGTGAGCCTTTTGGCCCCTGCTCAATACCTAAAACAATCGTGTGATTTTGGAAGGTTATTTAATTCTCAACATCTTGGTTTTTCCATCTGAAAAATGCAGAAGTTGGACAAAACAACAATGGCTTCCAGTCTATATTGCTGTTAATAATGGATGATTCCATGAAGTTAGTTTATAGGCAAGTCTCTCTAAAACTCTAAAATCAGGACATCACCTTCTGAGGTAAACAGTTAAGCAACTTTCCTGTATTACTGCTAAGTTTTATGACATTGGAAAGCATTCATCTATTGTCAGACTTGCATAGCATCACTGCAGATTGCTAGGAGACAGTAAATGTTTTTACAAGCAAAAAGCCTTCACTTTTTCCTACTGCTATCTCCTGCAAAAAAAAAAAAAAAAAAACTTTGCACAGCTACTGGTCCGTATTTCTTTTATTGACTCAGAGCAATAGATATACCTTTTAAAGATCTAAGCTGAAGAAAAGGCAGGCTAAAACTGTTCATAATCATTTAATTCCTTTAGCAGAAGGGAAACGGGCTGTGTAGACAAAGTTCAAAACAGTGTGATTGAAGAGCTATCCCAAGCAGAGGTTTGGTTGACTTAGATCTACCTTAAACAGTGGGTTTTCCAAAAGCAGGAAGGTGAAACTGTCCTCCAGACTATAGAGACAAGACCACACCTGAATACACCCACTCTCTCTGAAAGGATTAAACAGTTACCTCATTATAAAAACTTCCCTTTATGCAAACTAACCGAATTGCCTCAACCTTAAAGCAACACAATTAACACTTTCTCAATAGTTGTACTTATCTCTCTTCACTGCTTTTTTTCTGAGTTCTATAATTGGAGATCTTTGCTTCTCAAAAAAGGCAACATTAATCCTACCCTCGTTCCCACAATTAACTTCCAAATTTAAATTATTCTGTTGTAAAAACCAAAGAATGAGCCAGACAAGTGGCATCCTAGAGAGAGAACTGTTAGCCATGGGACCAGGAAAACACTTCTAGTTTATTAAATTGCTGTCTTAAAAAATAATAATAATAATAATACACTGTTACACTGGTAATTATGTAGAATTAAAAGGCACCAAAGCAATTAAGGTGAAGTGGGAGAGCACAATAGAAGATGTGATCAAAATTTACAAACAAATTCAAGACTTTGCAATGACTTTATTCTGCCTATTATTTAGTTTAAAAAATATATAGCAGAAAATATAAACTATCCCAACTATTAGGTTCTTAAAATAGATTATATGTGCAACATCACTTATTATTTAGATTTTTTAAAAGTTGCATAGATAAAAATTTAGTTATGTATGATATTATGCCTTGCAAATATACAAAATTATTCAGAAACAAAGGAGCATTCTAAACTCAACCACAAACTACCTCACTTCTGTTTAATACATGTTTGACCACTTGTGAAAGAAATATAACAAGCAAATTAAAAAATCTATCATCTCAATAGAATAAAGATGCCAAGTCAATGCACTGTCATTCCATCTTTAGTGTATAAACAAGTCAGTAAATATTAACTTTATATTGTATTTGCATATATGGCAGTAAACCAAGAAATGCCTTGCAAAAATAACAAAAATTCTAGGGTGCCTGGGTGGCTCAGTGGGTTAAAGCCTCTGCTTTCGGCTCAGGTCGTGATCTCAGGGTCCTGGGATCGAGGCCCGCATCGGGCTCCCTGCTCAGCGGGGAGCCTGCTTCCCCCCCTCCTCTCTGCCTGCCTCTCTGCCTCCTTGTGATCTCTCTCCCTCTGTGAAATAAATAAATAAAATCTTAAAAAAAAAAATAACAAAAATTCTAATTAATAAATTAGAAAAAAAGTGTTGGAGCCCATTAGAGCAACACAATTAAGAGAATAATTTGGGACACCTGGGTGTCTCAGTTGGTTAAGCAGCTGCCTTCCGCTCAGGTCATGATCCCAGGGTCCTGGTATCCAGTCCACATCGGGCTCCTTGCTCGGCAGGGAGCCTGCTTCTCCCTCTGCCTCTGCCTGCCACTCCACCTGCTTGTGCTCTCTCTCTCTCTCTGACAAATAAATAAATAAAATCTTAAAAGAAAAAAAAAGAATGATTTAACAAGGATGCTAGAAGTTCTATTTACCGTATATGCTATGGCAGTATAGATTCTCAAAGGGCAATACTAAAGAAAATGACTTTGTATGATGTTTTCAAAGACCCTTTCTGACCCTTTCTTTTACTGAAAAAAAAAGTAAGAATTGTGATTGCTTTGAGATAAAGTATAAGCAATTATACAAGACACATACGCACTCTAAGAACACTGCTTGGCACAGAACAAAAAAGTTTTAGGGGTGCTGGGTTGGCTCAGTCAATAGGCATGCAACTCTTGATCTTGGAGTCATGGGATCATGAGTTGGAGCCCCACGTTGAGTGTAGAGATCACTTTAAAAAAATTCTTTTTTAAATACAACCAGTAATTATTACGATTTTGGTTTGTAGGAAGACATGGCAGGAGGACAAAAGCAGATGAGAAAATACTTTTTCCATAAAAATCTCTCCCATGAAAACACAAATAAATGTTCCATGTTATATTGAAATATATTGTCTTTCAGACAATCTAAACAGCAATCCAAATTCTGACCTTTTAAATTTGATAAAGAAATGCGCAACCACCACAAGAAATGTAAAATGACAAAATTGTCAGCTTTTCAAGGGGTTTTATAGGCCTTACTTTCATGATACTGTACCACAAAAACTATACTATGTTTTGTTCGTTGTGAGTAGAAAAACTTTAAAAAATAGATATACTTAGTTGTGGGACTCTTTTTTGTACAATTGTCTAGTTTTAAACACCTTTCAAGTCACATAATTATACATTTCAAAAACATCTAGAAAGTAAAATATATAGCTTTGTCAATTTTTCATTATTACATTCGTGTGAGAAAATGAAGGAGTTTATCCATGACTGCAAATATTTACCAAATATTTACCATTGGTTTCCATTTTGTTTTAAATAGTATGTGAAGCACTGAAAATTCAGATACAAGCAGAGTACGTGTCCTCAATTTGTTCCTTTAATTTATAGAGAAAGCAACTGCCTTTATGAGTCAAAAAGCAATACAGAAATTCTATCTTCAGCAACCAGGATAACATTCATGTTGAATATTGGAGATAACTTGGAAGAGAATGCAAAAGGAAAATTATTTAGAAAAAAAAAGTAAAACTAGAAAGAAAAAATAGGAGAGGACAAAAAGAGAATCCAAGCTGACAGGTATGTTGAGAGCTGCAGTTATAAGAAAAGGATGGTTTTGCTAATGATGCTTTATTAAAATTAATATGTTTGGAAAGAAAAAATAAAAATCTCAGTTTTCTAATTGTGGAAAAGCAATGATGATAAATACAAGATGAGATGTCCAGAAAAGTCAAAAGATTAGAATCAGACCAAAGGTTGTGTTCTGTCGTGGCAGGTTTAGGCTTCCTTCTCACCCTATAATTCATGTTGAATAGTGAGTGGAGTGAGATCATCTTGGTAATTCACGATGGTGGGGCAAGAAGAATTGGCATATTTCCCATATGAGTAACGAATGCTAAGTGTGTGAATATAGTTACCAGTCTGTGATACAGTAAGAAAATTTTTAAGTTTAAAATTAATAGAAGTCACACATGAAAGAACTGTTCTTATAGATACGGCAAAAAAAAGTCAATTAACATATAATTGCATTTATTGGTTTCTACAGTTTCAGCAGCAAAACTCTGGTAAAATTTTGATCAATTACACAAACATATAAAGATTTCTCAAGTAAGAGTGGTTTCCCTGAAAGTTGGCAGTGGGGTGGGGAGGGGGCATTACTTTAATTCAGCTTTCATATTCTAAAGCCTGGCCCTAGAAATCATTGATGAATTTGAAATTAAGAAGTCATAGATGATTGGGTTAGCTAACTTGAAAAAGACTGAGGTATAACTGTGGGGTCAATGGATTTGTGTATTTATATTTTGAAACCAGTAAATTCATGTGGCATAGCTATAGTCTTTTCATGTAGGTTGGTCTCCATGGGAAGTCAATTTATGACTGGATCATTGAGCATGAAAGTGGAATCAGTTATGTGATTGAAATATTTAATGGCACTAGGTTCTAAGAGTCTGAGTCGTACATTTATACCAAAGGGATGAGATATTGACTCAAAACTTTCACCATATTTGCCATGTCAATATCTGACTCATTGAAATTTTGTTTTCTATTTTCTTGCTAATTATCTCTTTTCAGACTGAACTTTCCATACATTTTACCTTTGATTGGGTTTGAGTTTCCCAAACACTTCAGTGAGAATGTTTACACCCAGAATGCTTTGTTAGGGTTCTGGGTGTTTCCAATGTTTTTAGTTAGAAATTTTTTTGGTTTCTAACTTTTGGTTAGAAAAGTTATCTTTTGGTTCTTTTGGTTCCTCCCACAGATAACTAATGTTATTGAATAATTGTGGATTTTACTAGTTTAACTCTTACAGATCATCTTCTTTTCCTAATTTCCAAGGGCTTGGAATAGCACAACTTTCCAGGTTCCACTTTCAAACTTTACTTATGGTCACACAGCAACTTTGCGAGTATAATTTCATTAGGAAAAGAAAAAAGTGTACATTTTCTATCATTTAATTAACAAAATAATGCAACTTTTTGCATTATACTACAAAAATATCTGGGTAACCCCAAAACCAATATATCTATATAATGTGAAGTAATGAAAATGTAAATATTAATAACTAAAAGTAGATCAATCTATAAAGCAAATAGTGGTACCTTTTGTGACCTATGGAACTCAAGCTGAGAAGCAGATTTTGGGGAAATATGATTAATTTTATCTTGAACATGTTCTGCTTTGCATTCCTTTGAAATATCCAAGTATTTTCCAGAGACAGTTATGAATCCAAAGAAGGGAGTTATTGATAGTGGCATAGACATCCCAAGGATGAAGCAAGAATAGGAAAATGTTTCTTATGAGTTTAACAGTTTATGTCACTGATGACTACATGAGAATGGTTTCTCTTGGACAAGCAGCAGAAACAAGATTTCAATGGGTAGAAGAGTAAAGTGGGACATGTTTAAAAAGATACAGAAGAGATTCTTTCAAGAAGTTTGTCTGTGAAGCGGAGGAGAGGACCAGACTAGACAGAAGCTGAGGTAAGGGAGGTTACTTTTTGTTTTGTTTATTTTGTGTTTTTATGGGAGAGACTTGGGCATGTTTAAATGATGAATGAAAACTGAAAAGAAGAGGTTGATATTGCAGGCAGTATCTTACTAATATTTACACAGATTAAACACATTGATATCATTTTATTCATTACCCAATCTAAAAACTGTGACATTTTCTGAGGGTAAGTTTAAAAAGAAAAAAAAAAAAGCCAGCAGAGAGTGTGATAAATCCAGGAGAGTCACACACAGGGGCTCAAGAGTCAGACCTGGGGTTGTCTTACTGTGTCAATAGCAGATCACTGTGTCATCTGTAGGTGCGATTGTGTGCTTCTCCTAATTTATGGAGCTCGGTGAGTGCCCAGGGAAGGTCAGGGGGAGCTCTGTGCTGGCTGTGGAAGTGTTCTTTCCTCTCGGTTTGCTCTATGTGCCAAGATGATTTCCATCCACCTTGGGAACTTATCCATAAAAGCCTTTGACTTTATACCTTTGTTTTTCTAAAGAACAGCTACCCATATTTAAAGCTCCGAACCCAAATATATGAAGAGGCTCAAAGGAAACAGAATTCAAGAGCAGCTAACTCCAAGTCAGATTACAACTTTGGAAAAAGAAGTCATGCAAAAACTTTGAAAAGAAACTGTTAAAAGAGAGAGAGAGGGAAAGTTAATAATGCGTTAAAACTGTAAAGCTCGGGGCGCCTGGGTGGCTCAGTGGGTTAAAGCCTCTGCTTTCAGCTCAGGTCATGATCTCAGGGTCCTGGGATCGAGGCCCGCATCGGGCTCTCTGCTCGGCAGGGAGCCTGCTTCCTCCTCTCTCTCTGCCTACTTGTGATCTCTCTCTCTCTGTGTCAAATAAAGAAATAAAATCTTTAAAAAAAAAAAACAAAAAAAAACCCAAAAAACTGTAAAGCTCGTGCTCAGCTCATAACACTTTTGCATTTGAAAGCTTCTTTTTTTTTAAATTTTTTTATTATTCGCCCCAGGGGTACAGGTCTGTGAATCATCAGGCTTACACCTTTCACAGCACTCACCATAGCACAAACCCTCCCCAGTGTCCACAACCCAACCACCCTATCCCTACCCTCCCACCCCCCAGTAACCCTCAGTTTGTTTTGTGAGATTAAGGGTCTCCTAAAAAGCTAAGAATGGTTCATCATAGGTGAAACCGTGACTGTAAGTGAAAACTGAAAAAAATCTGTCTAGTTTCAAAAATAAGTATATATTCAGCTTGCCAAAGATAATAAAAATTTTTAGAATAAATGAAATCTTAGGAGAAACAATTGAAGGGGGGGGTGTTAAAAAAGAAATAAAAGGCTCAAAATGGAGTCACCTGTGCTAAGTCCCATGCCGGCAAACCAAGACTTAAGACTTAAACTAAGTCTTAGTAGTTTCAGCCTCATCCAGGAGTAGAATTTTAACCCAATCAATCTGCAATTTCCTGATCACCACTAATAAAAGCAATCCACATGATAGAACCTCTCCCTTCCCCCCACCCCAGAAGGTGACCTTGCCTGAAATAATCCTTTCTTTTGTTTATGGCTCCCTTGTTCTTACCCACNCCCTTTTTCTTACCCACTTTGACTTGTAAGTGGCTTCCTTTTTTTTTTTTTTTTTGTATTTATTTATTTGTCAGAGAAAGAGAGAGAGAGAAAGAGAGCATGAGTGGGGGGAGGAGCAGAGGGAGAAGCAGGCTCCATGCTGAGCAAAGGGCATGATGTGAGACTCTGAGCCAAAGGCAGAAGCTTAACCAACTGAGCCACCCAGGTGTCCCAGAGGCTTCCATTTTATACAACTCCTTGGAGTTCTTTTCTTCTTGCTAGATGGGATCCCACCTGTAAAACTAGAGAGGGTAAAATTGCTAAGTATTTTACGTTCGACTATTCGATTGTTTAGCCCATGGTCTTCAGCCAATACAATACATTTTGTGTCAATATCCTGCTTTGGGAAACACAGATATTAGTACATGCTAAATTTATTTTGTGCCTAGGAAATCCTGAGGATCAAAATAACCTAAGCAAATACAACATGGATCATTTTACCTTTCAATAAAAATAAATCAGACTCTGAACTTTGTTTTTACTGGATGATATGAAAAAAAATATTCTTATTCCTTTATATTATGGAGGCAGGAGTTTTTCCAAACTGACTCAAATTACAGGCATACCTCAGAGACATCATGGATTTGGTTCCAGAATACTACAATAAAGTGAAAATTGCAATAAAGTAAGGCAAATGAATTTTTTGGTTTCCTGGTGCACATAAAAGTCATGTTTACACTATACTGTAGTCTATTAAGTATGCAATAGCATTATGTCTAAAGAAACTGTGCATTTCTTAATTAAAAAATATTTTATTGCTAAAAAATGTTAACCATCATCTGCTCTTTTAGCGAGTCATAATCACTTATTACAGATCACCATAACAAACATAATATTAATGAAAAAGTTTGAAGTGTTGCAAGAATTATCAAAATGTGACAGAGATACATGAAATGAGCAAATGCTGTTGGAAAAAATGGTGCCAATAGACTAGCAGGGTTGCCACAAACCTTCAATTTGTGAAAAAAAATACAGTATCTACAGAATGCAATAAAATGAAACACACTGAAACAATGAGTGACTTTATAGAAACCACAGTATTCTATGATTGTATATTTTTCTAAAAACAGCCAGAACTCACCTAGGAAAACTCTCTACTTCCTACATGTAAGCCATATTGTTATTTAGAGCTGATGGTTGTACATGTAATAATTCCTAGTTTCAGTTGCAACACTTTATAAAAGGAACTGAGAGATTCATAAATGTTTTTCTCATTCTCTTTTCTTTTTCTAAAGTGAAATTTGAAAGTTATGTAAAAATTGTAATCTTTGCTTTAAACAAAAACAAACACAACTGAGCTCGGTTCTAAATATGCCCTTAATTCATTCCTCTTCTAGTTTAGTGAAACAAATTGATAGAGAATATACCTAATATATTTTAAATGAACAGATTACACATAAAATCTTCAGTCCAATAGGGTACTTTTGCTTATTAATTGTGATTGACTTCACAAATCAGAAATGATGCATGTTTCTTACATAAGATTAGATGTGTTTTTTAGCTAATATTATCTATTAAAGATAAGAAATATTTAAAGAACAATTGGAAATTTCCAAATATTTTAGGGTATCTTCCCCCTCATGAAATCATATAGTAAAAATATTAAAATCAGTAAAAATATTAAAAATATTTTAAAGCATAATAATTATTTCATAAAATTATCTTGTTGATCTCATAAAATTGTCTATGTCTATTCAATTGTAGTGTTGATTCATTAAATCTGTAATCATCACAAACCAATATTAATATCCATCCCAAATTTTCACCTTATTCAAGTTGCCTGAGAAGTCAGAGTCACCAGATATGTGTACAAGTTTTCATATTACATTTAGTGTCTAAGTTCTAATGGCAGAAAAAAATACTGTATTTCAATGATTGTTGTAATTTCATATTACAAGGTACGGTTGAAATTTAATTATATTTCCACAAGAATCTAATCATACCAGTTATTACACAGAAGGTTTAAATATTTACTCCATAGTGAGATGCTAGAATTATGATATTAAAATGTGTCTTCAGTTTTCAAATTGGCAAAGGAAAAATTTACCTCAGACAATAGTTACAGAATTTTGCTGGGTTTTCAAGATCAGGATAACTAATTGCCTAGTTCAAATGTCTATGAAATAAAAAGTGAGAGAACATTTTCCTCCCTTTTTCCAAATCTTCTATTTGTCATTAGCAAATAGTGTATCTATTTTGGGAGAAAGTTATCGATGAAACTATTTGAACCTGATGTAAGTTACCATTATTATCTGGAAAACCCCAAATTATAAAATTAGAATATCTATTTGGTGTAACATTCCTTCCTTAAGTTAAAATTTTCAGTAGGCTTAAAGTATCACATTTTGTGATTTAGTGTATCAAATTCCCTCGATTGTAGCTGTTCCAAAATTTTCTTTCTAAAGAGGTTTTTTTAATTAAATGCATTTTTCCATGCAATGTTATAATAACTTATTTCTTAAGGAAGTTAAAAAATGTAAACAACAATACTGTTTCAGAACCATCAATAAAAAGACAAAAGGATTGGAAAGAAAAGTAATAATTCATTCTGAATAGTAGTTCTGGAAAAATAAAGTGTTTCACTCAAAAATGATAAAGAAGGAACATTTGTGAAGGAGACGGTGTTACATTCCCAAGCACATTAGCAGCTAATTCCTGTGGTTCTCCCTTTATGATTTTAAATTCAAATTAACTATTAGATACACACACACCCATAAAGCCCAGGTATATTTACAGGCATACTTCATCAGGTGATATGTCATTGTGGCTTTGATTTACATTTCTGTGATGATGAGTGATGTTGAACAAGTTTTCATGTGTCTTTTTGTTACCTGCATGTCTTCTTTGGAAAAATATCTATTTAGATCCTCTCCCCATTTTTTAACCAAATTGTTTTTTGGTGTTGAGTTGTGTGAGTTCTTTATATATCTTAAATATTAACCCCTTACTATATATATCATTTCTGAATATTGTAATCAGTGATCTTTAATGGTACTATTGTAATTGTTCTGGGGTGTCATGAGCTGCACCCATATAAGACAGCAAATTTAATCAATAAATGTTGTGTGTGGTCTGCCTGCTCCATCAACCAACCATTCCCCCATCTCTGCCTCTCCATGGACCTCCCTATTCCCTGAGACACAACAATATTAAAATGAGGCCATTTAATAACCTTGTGATGGCCTTAAAGTGTTCAATGAAAGGAAGAGTCACACATCTCTCATTCTAAATCAAATGCTAGAAATGACTAAGATTAGTGAGGAAGGCATGGCAAAAGCCAAGAGAGGTAAAGGGGCACCTGGGTGGCTCAGTTGATTAAACGTCAGAATCTTGGTTTCAGCTCAGGTCATGATCTCAGGGTTGTGAAATCCAGGCCTGCGTTGGGCTCTCTCCCTCTCCCTCTGCCCCTTTCCCTCACTTCCTTCCTTTAAAAAAAAAAAAAAGAGGGTGCCTGGGTGGCTCAGTGGATTAAAGCCTCTGCCTTCGGCTCAGGTCACGATCTCAGGGTCCTGGGATCCAGGCCCGCATCGGGCTCCCTGCTCAGCAGGGAGCCTGCTTCCTCCTCCCTCTACCTGCCTCTCTGCGTACTTGTAATCTCTCTGTTAAATAAATAAATAAAATCTTTCAAAATTAATAATAAAAATAAAAATAAAAACAAAGAAAGAAAAGAAGGAAAAAAAAGCCAAACCTCTTTATGACAAGTAACCAAATTGTGAATGCAAAGGAAAAATTCTTGAAGGAAATGAAAAAGGGTACTTCAGTGAACATACAAATGATAAGAAAGCAAAACAGCCTTATTGCTGATATGGAGTAATTTTCTGGGATCTGGATAGAAGATCAAACAAGCCACAACATTCCCTTAAACGGAAGCTTAGTCCAGAGCAAGGCCCTAAATCTTTTCAATTCCGTGAATGCTGAGAGAGGTGAGGAAGCTGTAGAAAAAGTTTGAAGCTAGCAGAGGTTCATTCATGAGGTTTAAGGAATGAAGCCATCTCCATAACATGAAAGCACAGGGTGAAGCCAAGTGCTAATGTAGAAGCTGCAGCAGGTTATTCAGAAGATGTAGCAAAGGTCATTAACAAAGGTGGCTACCCTGCACAACAGATTTTCAATGAAGACAAAATAGTCTCATATTAGAAGATGTCATCTAGGACTTTCAGAGCTAGAAAGAAGAAGTCAGTGTCTGGCTTCAAGGCTTCAAAGGACGGACTGAATCTTGTAAGCGGTTAATGCAGCTGGTGACTTTAAGCTGCAGCCAATGCTCATGTACCATTCCCAAAATCCTAGGACCCCTAAGAATGAGACTAAATTTATTCTGTTTCTGCTCCATAAATGGAACAACAAAGCCTGAATGACAGCACATCTATTTACAACATGGTTTACTGAATATTTCAAGCCTACTGTTGAGACCTACTGGTCAGAAGGAAAAGGTTCCTTTCAAAATATTACTGTTGGTTGACAATGCATCTGGTCACCCAAGGGCTCTGATGGAAGTGTACAACAAGGTTAATGTTGTTTCATTCCTGCTGACATGGTATCCATTCTGTAGCCTATGGATCAAGGAATAGTTTCAATTTTCAAGTCTTAGTATTTAAGAAACAGGTTTCATAGGGCTATAGCTGCCATAGATAGAGATTTCTCTGATCTGGTAAAAGTAAATCGAAAGCCTTCTGTTAAGAATTCACCATTCTAAATGCCATTGAGAACATTAGCGATTCATTGGAAGAGGTCAAAATATGTTATGTTAATGGGAATCTGGAAGAAGTTGATTCTAATCTGCACGGATGGCTTTGAGGGGTCCAGGACTTCAGGGATAAAATAACTGCAGATACGGTAGAAATAGCAGGAGAAGTAGAATTAGATGTGGAGCCTGAAGATGGGACCAAATGGTTACAATCTTATGATGAAACTTGGAACAGATGAGTAGGTGCTTCCTATGGAAGAGCAAAGAAAGTGGGGGCTTGAGACAGAAACTTCTCTTTGAGAAGATGCTATGAAAACTGTTGAAAGGACAACAAAGGATTTAGAATATTACATAAATTTAGTTGATAAAGCAGCATCAGGATTTGAGAGGATTGGCTCCAGTTTTGTTTTTGTTTTGTTTTGTTTTTTAATTAATTAATTTAAATAATCTCTACACCTAACATGGGACTCAAACCCACGACCCCAAGATCAAGAGTAACATGTTCCACTAACTCAGCTAGACAGGTGCCCCAGCTCCAATTTTGAAAGTTATACTATTGATGATAAACTATCAAACAACATCACATGCTACAGAGAAGTCATTCATGAAAGGAAGAGTGAAGCAATGTGGAAAACTTCCTTGTTGTCTTATTTTAAGAAATTGCCACAAGCATCCCAACCTTCAGCAGCCACCACCCTGATCAGTCGGCAGCCATCAACACTGAAGCAAGACCCTCCACCAGCAAAAGATTAATAATGACTCTTAAAGTTCAGAAGATGATTAGGATTTTTAGCAATTAAGTATTTTTAATTAAGGTATATATATTGATTTTTTTAGACACAATACTATTGCACACTTAATGGATTCCAGCATACTGTAAACTTAATTTTATATGCACCAGGAAAACAAAAAACTCATTTGATTTGCTCTACTGCAATATTTGCTTTATTGCAGTGGTCTGGAACTGAACTTGCAGAATCTCTGAGTTACACCTGTATAGATGCATTTATCTTTCCTAAATATGTCCATTAAAAAAGACAAAAGCTGTGATATCTCAACTTGAAGAAATAACTGATTCTGGGGCTGGGGAAGGCAGAGCGAAATATGAGCCTTGAACATCTTGTGGAGCTAGAGAGTAAAGAATAGCTCAGAAAATAATAGAAATATATAAAAAGGATCCAGCTTGAAGGGGTATTACAGGCCAAATTTGGGACAATTTGATTATCAAAATTCACTATGACAAACAAATCTAACTGTATTGCAAATATAGGATATAACCCTTCTCAAGTAGATGCAGAAAAACTTGCTGACCTAAGTAACTTCAGAGAACAATATTTTGATTGGAGATCATCAGGCTAAAGACAAAAGAACTGTGCATATATATTGGACTCTAGTTTGTAAATTTGCTCTTCACTAGAGTATGGCTTAACAGTTCTGAAAGTATGTTAAATTTGTCCTAAGTTTGAACAAATAAACAAATTAATGTTAGACTTAGGGAGCCAGGTTTTTCACTGCAAGAGAAAGAAATCAAGTGGAGAAGCCTAGAATGAACCAAATGGTACTAGAGTTGAGACATTAGTATGAACACATGCTTAGTTTTATAGATACATGGGTAATAAATAGATATATAGATAATGATAGATGATTGATTGATGATAGATAATTGATCGATGATAGATAATTTTAGATATATGCATATACATTGATTAATATGCAATTCATGTATCCCTTAGTGCTATTCACTAGAAGCAATGATACCCCAGTAGCAATGCGGAAAGCTGCACCTACATCTTGGTTTTTTTTTTTTGTTTTTTTTTTTAAAGATTTTATTTATTCATTTGACACAGAGAGAGAGATTACAAGTAGGCAGAGAGGCAGGCAGAGAGAGAGGAGAGAGGAGGAAGCAGGCTCCCTGCTGAGCAGAGAGCCCGATGTGGGCCTCGATCCCAGGACCCTGGGATCATGACCTGAGCCGAAGGCAGCGGCTTTAACCCACTGAGCCACCCAGGCGCCCACATCTTGGTTTTTAATTCCATTCTCAATTGAAGGAAATATGGCTTTTCTAGGACTGGGGCAAAGAAAATAGAAGATGAACCTAGAACATCTAGAATACAAGAAAGTAAATTTCAAAAAACACGAAAGAACACAGGCATGTCAAAGATACATGGGAGCCGATGTGAAAGATCTCCCGTTGGCAAAAGGTGAAAAATTTGACCAACACAATAAATATCATACAGTTGGATTATAATCCAAAGTATAAAATAAATATACAGGAGTTCATAATGATATAAAGGAAGGAAGGAAGGAAGGGAGAAGGGAAAGAGGAAAGAAAGAAAGGAAAGAAAGAAAGAAAAATGGAGAGTGAAAGAAAGAAATGGAGAGAGAAAGAAAGAAGCAAAGAAGGGACTAGATAAATTCTCCTTATAGAAGAATTACAAACAAAATATGTACATATTTCCCTCCTGGAAATGCAGGTTAATCCCCTCTCCTTCAGTGTCGGCTGGATTTAATGATACCTCCAAAGAACATGGGAAGGGAAAATTGGTAACTTTGCACTGGAAGGAACTGGCAGAGACTACATTAATGAAGTGATCAAGGCTAATGGCGCCAATGATAAATTATGCTGATGTTATATACTCCCTGATTTAATGTGATATTGTTGCTATGTAAGAAATATCTTTTTCTTGGAAATGCACACTGATAATTCAGTGGCTAAGGGGCATGATATTAACTTATATTACATGGTTCAGAAAAAATACATATACAACACATAATATGTGTATGTGTGCATATATACACACACAGAGAAAAAGAAAACATGGCAAATATTAACAGTTGGTGGATTGGGTTGACAGGTCTATTGAAATTCATTTTACTATTTGCAACTTCTCTGAAATTTTAATATTTTCAAATGAAAAGTTAACAACATTTAAAAGTGATCATTTTTCTTATTTTCTTACAACTTTTCTTATTTCTTATTACAGGGTCAATATATGGTCATTGTGAAATAATTTTTAAGAAACAAAACCAAAAGTTTAAAAATCAATAATAACAATGGATTATGAATATTTCATACTTTCAAAATGCATTTATGTTTTTTAAAGAAACCATATTAGACAAATTGATTTTTAATCTACCTGTTTCCTATATTGTGAACATTTTGTTATATCATTGTAGTTACACTATTTTAATGGCTGAGTGAGATTTCATTATAGGATTATTTCCCCAAGTCCTTAATGCTGCCTATTCAAACGATTGACATTTCAGTACAATAACCAACCCTGACATGAAACATATTTGTAGCTAAATCTTTTCCCACATGCATAAATATTTTCCAAATATAATTTTTTAACAGTTATCAATTTTTTGTTAGCTAATAACATTATTATCACATGGATTTATACCTAGAAAAAAATTTCAATAACACCTAGGGGATCCACAGACCCCAGCACCCTAATTCCATTCTGTGGATGTCATGAGCATAAATGTATTGTTTTCAGTTCTGGTGGCTCCCTTATAACTTTAAATCACAGAGCCCTGTTTCTTTATCTGTTTACTTCCAGCCATGAAAGGTGAGGGAATTAGTACGTTTAAATCACCACCCACCTTTATTTCCCCTTTCTACCTTCAAACTTCTATTACAATCTTGGATTTATTATCAGTCCGCATGAGCCATGTGCCAGGCACTATGTAAAAAGAGGAAGAGTGTCAGAGAAAGAAAAAAGGTAAAACAAAAATATTTTATTTTTTCTTATTCTTAATTGATCTATAGATAACTATTGGTTCAAAGTAAAAATAGCAACAATGTATTAGGTGATTATATTTTACTGGTAAGTGAAATGAATGATATCAATGCTATAAGAATAGGAGAAGGAAATTGGGAACACTGTTATAAGACATCTGCACTATCCAGGAAGGATTATAGCCTTACTTGAAGATGGACTGAGTTTGCTGTAAATGTGTATTGCAAAATCTAGGGCAACCACTAAAAAAGTTTTAAGAAGTATAATTGATATGCTAAGAGAACAGAGACATGGAATCTTATTAAATGCTCAGTTAATAGCACAGACGGCAGAAAAAAAAAGAGAGAGAGAGAGAGAGAAAAGAATAAGAAAGCAGTTACAAATATGGTGGCTATTTTTCTCCCATGCGCTCAGAAACAGAGCTCTCTGATGTGGCTGGGGGTAAGGGGGGTGGGGAGGGGTGGCAACAATTGCCTTTTCTTCTGTTTGGATCACTTTGGTCCCCAGCTGCCAAGGATTCTGATACTTAGAAGCTATCTCTGCTGCTGCTAGTGATCAGAAGAGTAGAAAGAATGTATTATATTGAAGTATGTGTATCTTAAAGCAGTGCTGCAGTGAGCTAGCGTCTTGTAGGAGTTTCGGTGCAACGCTCCTTTCAGTTTTTGTCCCCCAACCCTGGGAAAAAGGCAAGAATTCATGGAAACTGGGCCAAATGATTGTCTGAATGGCAGAGACATTGTTTTACTCAGAACCACTGTCCCTTCTTTCTCTTTCTGAGATAATGTCCTTAAATCAAGCTCTATTTATTTATTCTGGGAAGTTATTATATGTTGGAAGGCACTGGTGACCAAGATGAATATAACCCAGTTCCTGATCTCTATAACTTGACATTCTAGGAGAGAAGATAGAGAACAGAAATAGACAGGATTATATTATACTATGATAAATCTATGACAGAGAGGAACATACAGTAGAAGCACAGGGTAGAAGTAAGCTAGACTGGAGGGGTTATCTAGAAAAGATAAGATGACCAAGATAAGCTTTGCAAGATGGGAAAGGGTAAGTTAGGTGAAAACATATGCCGTAGACAATGTGAGCAGCATACGCAAAAACATGAAATTGGAAGAGAGCCTGACATTTTCAGGGCTGGGCTAGCATTCTTACGATAAATTCTTTTCAGAAGGTTTCTTGGTTCCTTTTACAATGTGATTAGTGTCTGGACCTCAATTTATCAGAATCTAAGGACATTTCTTAAAGCAAAGGTTATTAGTCAAAGTGCAAAGTGGAATCATGGCTGAGGAAAAATCATCGTTAAATCACAGCTAAAAAGAGAATACAAGAAGCAAAATAACAGGAAGAAGAACGACAACACCAAACTCCCCTCCTCACCAAATGTCAAGAGAAACCATATTTGAGGTGTTTGGTTCTGAGTCAAGAAGTGGCCTTGGGAGATGGTATACAATCAGGCATGTCAGGTAGAAGATATTTGCATTAGGATATTTGCGATCTGAGAGATGAAAATACCTGGCAACTGAAAATATGAGAAAATGCAAGACTTTGTCAGCAACTGTTGAAAATGACAGGTGCTAGCTTTTCTAATGTGATGCTATCCAGTGAGTTCTCATCCTTTCCTGCCTAAACAACTCCAGAATTTATCTAATGATCTGGCAGCCTTGGTCTTTTGGCTGGCATAACATGCAGGATGTTTGGCAGTAAGAAGAGGGTCAGTTGTGTTTTTAAGGCCCATGCTTTGTGGTCCAACATTTCAGTATTCGCAGAAAATCTGGCTAATTTTTCTTTAATTTCCTTTTCACCTTAATATGTAGTGTCCTACCTTGAGTTGAGAAATCAACCAGCTATCCCTAAACAGCCCCAGATGTCAAAATATATCATATGTCATCTTACAAACAAGTTAAACAAGTTGCAAAAGCTTGAAATGTCATTCTCACAATATGTACCGATGGCAATAAATTGCAAACTTAGCATGTCAAGGAGAACACATCAGGGCAGAGCAGAGTATATTTGCCCATCTAAACTTCTCTCCACAATGGGCATGGATCTCATAGGACAGAATCTTTTAGAGCATAAATGAAAATGCATATACTTAACTCCTTGCCTTTCCTTTCTACTCTGCTCATTCTAGATCAAGGTTACTAAATCAATAAAGTGATTTTGAACTTTTACCTTGATTTCATGAACATTATTATCTGCAGCTTCCCATCTTCTCACTTTTCCCCTGGATTCAATTCAGATGTCAGCACAGTGTCCTCATCAGCTGCTTAAACCACAGCAATTCCCCTTCATGGCAATTCTTTTCATTTGCATTATGTCCAGGCAATTTAGTACAAAATAATTTATTTCCTCACATTAAGTTTTGAACTAAATGAAGGTATTTAGTAGATCTGGTTTCTAAAAATGTTTTCAGGAAGTTGTTATGTGGAAAAAAATTGAAAATAATACATTAATCCAAAAATGATTGGTTTATATAAATCTTTTATGTCTGGTAAGAACCCATGACCCAAGTCTTTGGATTTAGAACCACCTGTTTTATTTTTAAAGTTAAAAGGACCCAAGGTAGCATCTGAAAAATATACATGTAAGAATTTTAATAAAAATAGATTTTGAAATCATAGACTGAGCTCTAAAATGCCCTTCTAGATAATAAAATCTACTCTGAAATTAGCGTAACTTTTATGAGGTCTTTATAACATAATACTAGACACAATTCAATAAAAAAGATTTGATGGACCAGAACTGACTCTACTATATATATATATAAATTACAATATGATATAAGAAGCATCACTAATCAATGAGAAACAAAACAATTTTTTGCATTGTCCCAAAATTTCAATGTCACAGAAAGGATGGAAAGAGACAATTAGAGACTTAAGAGATACAACAAAGTGCAGCATATGGACTTTGGTCTCAGATGCAAGGAAATCCATTGTAAATAGACACCGCTGGAGTCTCAGGTAATTCTGGATATGAACTGAGTATTAGTTGATATTAAGGAATTATTGTTAATTTTGTTACAGGCACAGCAATTATATATTTTAAAAGGAGATGTCTTTCTCAATTAGAGAAACATACTAGATTATTTACAGTGAAATGACCAGATCACTGGGATTTGTTTTGAAATATTCGAGATTAAGAAAACAAAAAAAGTGGGAGGAGAGAGAGCAATGAGATAAGGAATACAAAATGATCATTGGTGAAGTATGAGAATTCATTACATTATCCTCGCTACTTTCCTGTACCTTTGAAAATCTTTATAACATGAAGTTCATTTTAAAAAAACACTGGAATCAGTTCTTCAAATAAAACCTCACATCATAATAAGGGGGAAAGAAAGGCAAAATATTTCTCTGGAAGAAGAGGGGAGAGAGGGCCACGAACTCCTACTTCTGCATCCTTTCCCCTGAGAGCCCCTGAAATGTCTCCATGGAGCACCGTTTAAATACTGCTGCATCTGGTCCAACTCCCTAAGCTAAAGCAGAGGCTCTCTTCAAGCACCAGAGTTTCAGAGTTGACTAACCATCCCACAACTAACCTGGTTATAGGAATACACACTGTACTCACCTCCCGGTACAGCTACCTCCACCCACCTCCCCAGGTAGTGATCTTCCTTGTGTTCACACTGACCTCACTGCTTCCCTTGTTCTTGATGCCTGAAAACTTGGTAAATATGTTCCTCATCTTTTCATTTGGTGTGCTTGTGTGGAATATTTCACCACAACACTAACCATAATTTTAATATTAGTAAAGGATTATTAAATTAGAAAGAAAATACTGTTGAGGCAATTGGTCAACTATTCAGAAAAAAAATTAGTATATGCCTTAACATGCCTTCACCAAAATTTCAAAGCAATAAAGAGTCAAATGTAAAATAAAAGTAAAACCATAGAACAAAGAGCTAAGATAAAATTGTAGTTGAATATCAAATCTCTACATGAGACACAGGATTTTGTAATCTTGAAAGTCAAGATTGAAATTTTTTGCTATGCAGAGTCTAAGCAGTTTCATACATAGCAATGTTTTAAAGTTTAAAATCACATAATAAGCTAGAAAAAAGCCACAAAAAAGAGAGAGAGAGAGAGAGAGAGAGAAGTGGTTAAATTTTTATTATAAAAAGATCTCTTAAAAACATTAAGACCACAAAAGAGCAAGTAGCAAATGTCATAAATAGTCATTTTGTATGAGAAAAATACCATAGACATATCTATAGAAAGAAAAATAGATATTATTAACGTCTCTATTAATTTAGAAAATGTAAAATAAAATGAGAGTTTTACCTATTAAAACAGTACTACAAATGTATCAAATATAATTCTTGCTAGGTTCAAGAAACCTTCAAAATATTCTAACCTTTGACTCTAATTCTCTTTTTATATATTTTATTATTTGTATTTTTATATATTTATGTAATATTCATATTTACATATATACATCTTTTAAGGATTTGTTTACTTATTTTAGAGAGCGAGCACACAAGCTGGACGGGTAGAGGAAGAGGGAGAGAGAATCTCAAGCAGACTCCACACTGGGCACGGAGCCCCTGACACAGGGCTCGATCTCAAGACTCTAAGTAATTATCTAAGATAATTGACCCGAGCTGAAATCAAGAATTGGACGCTCAATCGATGGGACCATCCAGACACCCCAAAACCTTTGACTCTAATTCTTAAAATTTATCCCAAAGAAACAAATCTTAAATTTTAAAAAATGAGCAAGGTTGTCCTTTAAATGTTATTTATAATAGCAAAAAATTGAGAAAAAATATTACTGTTCAACAGCAGATTAAATAAATAATAGCTCAAATGCTCAATGATATCTAAAAAGATTCTGTTATGAAAAGACAATCTACTGATTGGGAGAAGATATTTCCAAGTGATATATTTCCTAAGGGATTACTACCCAAATATATGAAGAACTTATACACACAAAAACCAAATAATCCTATTAAAACATGGGCAGAATAGACATTTTTCCAAAGAAGACATACATATGGCAAACAGACATGTGGAAGATGCTAGACATCACTTATCATCATGGGACTGCAAATCCAAATCACAATGAAACATCACCTCCCACTTGTTACCAACGTCTGTTGGTAAGGGTGTGGAGTAAAGGGAAGCCTCACGTACTCTTGGTGGAAATGTCAATTAATCTGGCCACTGTGGAAAACAGTATGGAATTTAATTGTAAACAATTAAGAATAGAAATGCCACTTGATCCAGGAATTAATTCCACTACTGGTACTTACCTAAAGAAAATGAAAACACTAATTTAATGTTTTTGCAACATTATTTGCAACAGCCAAGATATAGATGCAAGACAACCATCCATGGATAGATGAATGGATAAAGTTTTATATATATTTTTTATATATTTTATATAATATATATATAGCATGAAATGTTACTCAGCCATGAAGTAGAATGAGATCTAGCTCTTTGTGACAATGGGATGGACCTAGAGGGTATTATATTAAGTGAAATAAGTCAGATAGAAAAGACAAATACCAAATAATTTCACTTAAATGTGGAATCTAAAAAACAAAGCAAGAGTAAACAAACTAACAAAAAGCAGAAACAGACCTGTAAATACAGAGAATAAACTGATGGTTGCCAGATGGGGCAAGGGTGGGTGAAGGGAGTGGGGCAATACAGGCTTCCTGTTATGGAATGAGTCAGTCACAGGCATAAAAGATACAGACAGGGAATATAGTCAATGATGGTGTAATAGTGCTGAATGATAAGGATGGTAGCTACAGTTGTAGTGAGCATAGCATAATGAATAGACTTGTTGAATGAAACAAATGTAACACCATGTGTCAACTATATTTCAAAAATTAAAAATTAAGAGATTCTGTTAATGCAAAACTGGTTACATTTTATGATTAAATCTACAAAAAATTGGGGGCACCTGGGTGGTTCAGTCAGTTAAGTGTCTGCTTTCAGTTCAGGTCACGGTCTCAGGGCCCTGGGATGGACTCCTGTCTCGGGCTCCCTGCTTCTCCCTCTCCCTCTACTCCTCTCTCTCTCTCTCTCTCTCTCTCTCTCTCTCTCTCGATCTCTCTCTCAAATAAATAAAATCTTTAAAAAAAAATTGAAGGATATAGGTTTCCATAAAAAAACTAATATTTTCAAAATAAATGCAAACCGATTTATAGACTCAAAAATATTAAAACAAAATCTCTATATTTAGTTGTTCTTTCCTTTAGATATTGAGATTAAATGAGTTTTTTTCCTTATCATTTTCTGTTAACTTTTAAATTTCTTTTAAATTTGCCCTAATAAATTTTCCTCGCTTTTGTAATTTTGTTAAATATTTTTTGGAAAAGACATATGATGTACTTACAGTGCAAGCAACTAGTGTTCATGAGAAAAGAATGACAAAGAAGTTGGGCAGTCTAAACAGTTCTTGATCTTCATAGTGATAGAGTATGCTGTAATGAAGCTTATCTTGTCCTTTAATTATAGATCTTCGTATCCAGCTGCTAGCTACGCAGAAAGTGAAAAGGACTTGCTGAGTTCACATGAAGTAGAGGTCTCAGGCAGCTCGAATATCCATATACTAAGAGCTGATCTTTTTGTGAAAGATAAGCCTAAAATTTTCTCCAAATATGAAGCAGTTATAAAAAGTGGGAAACCGCTTCATGCATTTATAATTAGAAAGAGATGCAAACATTGGACCAGAGCCTTATATTATCTGATGAGCCTAGTCCTCTCTAAAGGCCATTTGGGACAGCAGGGTAATTAACAGTATGCAGATGTAGTTTCAGATCTTGACTGGGCCACTTACACTATTGACTCTAGTCAAGTTACTTAACCTCAGTTTACTCATTTGTGAAGGGAAGATACTAATAGTGATCTCTCAGTTTTGTTGTGCAAAAAAAGGGAAGGTTAATATGCTGAGGAGGCAATTGGATGAGCATAGAAAAAGAAGGAAGAAGTTTGATATGAATGGTTAACTTCAACTAAAGCATGTTTCCCTAGTGAAGATACATGTCTGGTATAGACCTAGAGAGTCGTGTGTGCTACAGTTGTGCTCACAGATTAGCAGTCAGTAACTTGGAGGTGTTGCGGTTATTACAGTGGCAGACAAAATGCTAGGCACTGACATAACAGCAGAGAAAAAGACAGAAGAGGCTTCCATTTTCATGAGTACAGTATATCCAGGAAGCCAAACACTGAATCATTCCGTCTATGTTGTGATAAGACAGCAAGGTGCCATGAGAACATAAAATGAGTACAAAAAAAGAAAGGTTTCAGGAGGAAGCAAGATTTCAGCTGAGAACTGAAGGATGAGTAGGAGTTAGCTGTGTGAAAGAGGAGGAGGAATGTGAATTGGGCAGAAGGGACCCCGTCTGTGCAAGGACCACTGGTGGGAAGAAACTGAGAGCTTCGGAGGTGCTGGGAAAAGTCTAGAACAGCTGTGGCTCAGAGAGCTATGAAGAGCAATGAGACAAGAGCCCAGGTCCAGCTGATGTAATGTCTGAGAGGCAACTGAAGGATTGCAGTCATTATTTCCATAAAGACAAAGGGAGCCAGTAAAGATTGCTTAACTGGGGATCTATCTTTCCTTCCCTCTATTCTTCTTCTTCTTCTTTTTTTTTTAATGATAATAATGCTCTAGACTTTTAGCTACTCTATGGTGGGGACACATTCTGACCCACCCTCAAAGGTTTATATCATCAAATTTTCAGAGTTCTGAGGGTTACTTACAATGTGTACCCACCTATCTACTATAGGAACTGAGTTTATTTGAAGGGCTTCTCACCTTGTTTTCTTTTCATATTTATACTGTTCTTATTTTCTAGTCCTTGTCTACATTGTTGAATTTGGTGTGAGACACTAAGACTTGTTTTCCAATGGCCTTGTGATATACAAAGTGACATATCGCTGTTTCACTTAATGCAATTTTTACAGAAGTAGAAAACACACATACATGAAAGAAAAAGAAAAGACAGAGGTAATGTTTTGATGCTCTGAATTTGACTGTACTGGATCTTTTTTCCAGCATTCATTTCCCTTGAAAGAAATTGTAATCATTAGTTACTGCTTTCCATTTATCAAGGACTTACTGCATGTCCTATGTTCTTTATTCATATCTCATTTAATCATCACAACAACCTTGCATAAATAAATTTTTATTTTTGTTTATAGCGGGGGGACTGAAGCTCAGTGGTTATATAGATCTTGTTCAAGGTTACACAGTGGATAAATGACAAATATTAATCCAAATACTCTGTTTCAGTTTACCTGTGCTTCCAACAGCTTCAAAAGTTCCGAGAACCATAAATTTAAATAAATTAAAAAAAAGTATTTCTGGATAGACTCTCAAAAAATTCATGTTTGAAATTATGGGCACTGAAAAGTGTGAAAGGAAAAGCATTCTACTCCTTAAACCTCTAGCCCACAAGCAAAATATGCAAAATCTGATCATTAATGAAAAATTCATGTTACTTGCTATAAATGGAAATGAATGGTAAAAATAAAAGTACACCATGTCCAAACCATCAATACAGCTTAACCCTGACATATGGTTGTATTTATGGTTTGGGGAGATACTAAAAATAACAAGAAAGGGCACAAGAATTAAAGCACCATCTTTTTAAAATGTGTAGTATATAAGGATGACTACAAGACTAAATCTTATTTAATGCAACAAGGATTTTTCAGACACCCTTTTCTTGAAATTTCCTGTCTAATTCCACTTATGTCATTTTTGCTTGACATATCATTTCACCGCACAGAACACTTGTATTGATTATCTGAGGTTTGTGAACACTTTTCAAGAAGCAACAGAGTTTATGTTCTACAGATATTGGAAATTCCCCAGAAGTCCTGGGATTTTTGGAAAATCTTAAGACATTCATGCTTCTAATTCTTGAAACCATTCGCAGCTTTAATGCAATGTGGCTTTTTTTTTTTTTTTTTTTGCAATGTGGCTTTTAAAAACAGTGCCTGCATTTTAAACGTCATCTTGTATTTAGCCACAAATTGAGAGAGTTATTAAAAATACTTTTTAAATGAAAAACAAAATCCAGTCTCAATACCTGAACCTATCATCTGATTATCCTTGTCACCACAAAGTACAGATCTTCCTTGACTTATGAGGGGGTTAACTCCCAATAAAACTATCTGCAGTTGTAAAGATCGTTAAATTGAAAATGCACTTAGTCCATCTAATCTATGGAACATTATATCTTAGACTAGCCTACCTTAAATGAGCTCCGTACACTTACGTTAGCCTACAGTTAGGCAAAATCCTCTAACACAATGCTTATCTTATAATAAAGCACTGACTGTCTCATGTAATTTACTGAATACTGTACTGAAAGTGAAAAACAGAATGACTGTATGGGTACAGAATGGCCGAGGGTCTACCTTCCTGATCATGTGGCTGACTGGCACATGCAGCTCTGCCCAGTATCACAAGAGAGGATCCTACTACACATTACTAGCCTAGGAAAAGATCCAAATTCAAAATCCCAAGTACAATTTCTACTGAATATTATCACTTTTGCACCATCATAAAGTCAAAAAGTCCTACGTCGAACCTCATAAACAGGGAACCATCTGTATGGGCTGTGTTAGACTGATTCATGACGCGTTGAAAGAGCGAAGTTTCTTTTGTCTTAATGATTTATTTCCCAAGCTAAAGTACTACTCTAAGCCTTCAAAAGTTGTAAATTCCTGATAACTAGCAAATCAAACTTTTTTTCTGTCAGAGCTACTCTTTTTTCTTACAATATTAGTGTATTTTATATGAATAGATTCCCCCATTGAAATTTTTCTCTAATTCAGTGTTACATGGAATACATTATAGCTTCTTTATCTCTTTTTTCACTCACACGTAATAGCTAATTATCGTGGAGAATCATCAGTTCAGAGGCTGAGCTTGGCTATAATGCTGACTACAGTTGGCCAAATGCCAGGGCACCCTGGTTCCCACATTTGCCACGTTTGGAGTTTTAGATAACCATCACCTACAGTTCTTATACTCTTTAATTATACATGCTGCAAGTCCTCCGGACAAGTGAGGACCAGAGTGAAGATGAAAATCAAATGAGTATTTTGATGGATTTTAATGATAGTCTTTAATTACAAATGTTAAACATCTGCTAGATTATTCCAGAGTTACTGTTGAAATGTTTAACTTGGCACTTGTTTGTTAAAAAGTAAATATTTATGGGAGCAAGGAAAAGGTATATATGATGAAAGGAAGTGTTTGGTACCACAAATTAACAAACACCTAATAACAATCTAGCAAGAAAACTGTTCTACATATGCATAAGAAATAGAACGGAAGGAGTCTGATGGAAGTTTTTGTCCTTTCATCCATTTTATCTTCAATTGCAGATTCAGCGTGGAAAAATGACAAAATTGAAACTTCAGCTATGAACAAAACCTGAGAGGAAAGTGTGTGTGTGTGTGTGTCTTTGTGTGTGTGTGTGTGTGTATACAGCTGAGACAAACCAGAAAACTGATGAGAGGTTAGACTGAAGAAAGGAAGAGTGTGAAAATGGAGAAGAAATGTGATGTAAAGTTCTACACTGAGATTCCCTCAATCACAATCTAATTGATTGTATCTGCTGTCATTTTTTGTTTTTAAAATTATGAATTGCAAAACTATAAATTATAATTATAAATTATTATATTTATATTATTATAAAGATTGTTATAAATATATAATATATAAATATTATTATACATATATAGTTTATAATTATAAATTATTTTAAGTATACAGAAAGTAATATAACAGACAAATCTCTGTTCGAGTTTTAACTTTACCATTGCATTATAAATGGCAGGATGCTGGATTTAGTTACATCTAATTTCCAAACTACTTTGGTCTCACTGAAATTTGAAACTCATGAATGTAAAGTGGTTCCCCCCAGATATTTTTGAAATACCTGCCCCCAAAAGGCCGTCACTGACAAGCGTGGCCAAAATATGGAAAGCTGTCTCAGGACAAACATTGTTTTCAGCTAGTTCTCCTGTTGTTCTATCTTTGAATAAATCTTTATATAGTGAGTGGCTTGGATGATAAGAAATTAATATGGTGGAGCACTATGAAGGCCAATGTAATTCCAGTTGATCTGAGTTGAGGAAAATTTCACATCCAAGTCTTCAAGGGCAATGAGCAATTCAACTTTGGGACTTTGGCTGGAGTTGAGGCTTCAAGTCCTGTGTTAATCAATCTCAACATTTTCCCCTTCACTCCCTGGAATCCTTTGAGTTAACCTCAATTGTAGTCGTTTTCAAAGAGTTTAGGCTTAAGGTTAGTTTATATTTTATGTAAGGTTTTCTAAATTAATTGTGTTTAGAATTAATAAATATGCCTGAATATATGAAATACATGACTCTGACCCAAGTTTTTCAAATCAGAAGAAAGTCTTACACGTTTCTTCACTTACTTTTAAAATAAACTTCATAGTTTCTGCTATCTAGCAACTATCTTAATGTCTATACTAATTCCGATTAAGTTTTGTGAGGAGTAACTGACAAGAGATTCCAGCACAAATGCCCAACTTGGTTTTTCCATGTTGCAGAGAAGCAGATGGCTCCTTGCATTAAATAAGACTCTGGCCCAGGCTTTGCTTTCAAAGTGGGTGCCTCTTGAGACAGTTTTTGTATTCAACAGGAAAGTGTGTGGGCATTGAAATTACTCTACCGTCATAGCCCAAATAAGCATTTGGTTGTTTGGAAGAAACATCGGGATGCCAGAAGAAATAATGACTTAAAATTTCGACACTTCTGAAGACCAGGAAACGAATGCAAAATTTTCCCTCCAAATTAGCTTTCTTCTTTACACAATACTTTTTATTCTTGTCGAAGCAGTGTTTCTATGGTGTTTGTTCCGTGTCTGCTCTTGAGTTCTGAAAATTGCCAGCTGCGAATGCTGACATGCCAAGGGCTCAGCTATATTTGCCCAACCAAGAAAAGGTAAAAACAGAATCTCAGAGCCAGTAAAGATTATAAACACGTTTCTACACTGTTGGTGTGCTGTTTATAAAAAGAACTCACTTTAAGACTTTAATAAGCCCTAAACTTCATTATTTTGCTCTCCCTCCGAGTACAAAGCACAGATGTTTTGGCATGTTGGAATCTGAAGTTTGGAATTTTTAGGAGAGGCGGTGTGCGGGCAGAAAACGAGCATCCTGGGCAGGCTGAGGTTCCGCAATTTTCTCAAAATAAGGTAAAAGAACAGCCCATGCCCTGGAAACTTAATAGAGACTCACAGAGGCTAGGATATTAATGCACTGAACCAAGTAAGGAGACGACTTCTTCCCAATATTTGAAGACATTAGACAATTGTACCACTTTTAAAATAGGCAGCATAAGCTTGCGTATAAAATTCTGAAATAACGGGGGTGGGAGGGTAGGGATAGGGTGGATGGGTTATGGCCATTGGGGAGGGTCTGGGCTTTGGTGAGTGCTGTGAAAGATGTAAGCCTGATGATTCACAGACCTGTACCCCTGGGGCAAAGAAAAAAAATAAAATAAAATAAAAATTCTGAAATAAAACAACAGTAACATGAAATACATGATTATCTAACAAAAGACTAGAGAACTTCACATGAAAGCAGAGGCTTTGTTTAAAAGTAAGTTTCCTCGTGTTTATAGAATACGAAATACTATGTGAGACTATAAAAAGAACCTGGGAGGTTCTCTTCCCCATTCCTATTCTAACATGACCATCCTCTCCATTTCCGTTCAATATGAAACTTTCTCCCCCAGCAGACTGTGGAACTGCCCAGCACAATATGCTGCTGACTAGCCACCTGTGACTATTTAATTAAAATTTAACTCATTTCTTCAGATTCACTAGCCACCTTTCAAGTGCTCAATAGATGATGTGGCTAGCGGGTATCATAGTGAACAGAATAAAACATTTCCATCGCCACAGAAAGTTCTACTACTTCTAGAAGAACCAAAATTTTCAGATCTTTTAAAGATGAAATTTTATGCAAAAAGTGAGTATCTAACATTTGTGGAATGAAACCATGTAGTTTCCTCATAATTTTTAAACACGACTCAATTTAATTTTTAGTTGTGGAAAGCAGGCAGCCGATTAAGATAAAGCAAAACGAAGAGTGGAACATCTTTTTTAAACTTGGGGAAGGGTTCATGTTATAAGCTTCCTTGGGCGGAAACTGTGGGGCCATTCTAGAAGTTGCCACTCCTGAACAATGTACCTGATACATGGTTAACAGTGATTTCCTCGGGGAAGGAGAACTTCTCAGATTATGCATACATTTACAAAACTGTGTGTAATATGCCTATTTTTAATAAATTATGAAAGCTTTAAAGTTGGGAAATGTTTAGAATGAACTATTTCTGAAAACTAACTTGCCCTCCCACCTCCACACAGCTATGTCAGAAACCTAGCTCATACCTCTGCCCTACTTCAACATTCAGTGGTATAATCATTCGTCCATCCATATCCCGTGACCCCTGCACGTGCAGGACATAGAAATGGGTACATTCAAGTAAATCATTCGAATTTCTCTATTCCCCATAGTAACTGCAAACACATACACACAGTGAAAACTTGCCTCTCCCATTGGTTCCTCAGCCAGCCAAATGATAATACCTGAAGAAATGTTGACATTACCAATTATAATAATTGACTGGGAACTGGTTATTAGATAATCCTTTGATTTTAGGCAGATATTGGAACTTTTGCTTGTAAGAAAAAGCAACAACTGAACTGGACTAGACTATTTCTAAATTAGTAATACTCTTACACTCTAGAAATCATTCACTTTGTGATAATGTGTCCGTAGATTTTTAAAAATTAAGTAACTCTCTTGAAACGTGACTTGGGACTATTGCAAATACTCCTATTGAAATTACAGAAATATAATACGTTGCCCAAAACTGTTCTACTCCCTCTGAATGTTTCAATTCGGGATGGGGGTGGGGGTGAGTGGTAAGGGAGTGTTAGGAATTTCTCAAATCTGTATTCTGTATTTTCAGTGTCTTGGAATAATAGACTCAGATCTCTTTCATTCTTTTGCTGCAGAGCATAACCATACTTACGCTGACTTTGTTCTTATTATCTCCAGGAGGCTCCACAGCTTTAAAATATCACCAACCTTATCTTTTTACGCTTACTTCTGTCATGTGAGATCTGCTAAATTACTTAACATTACCTTACTTTAAATTTTATCATGCATCTCATTCATCTTATATTGCAAATTCAACACTTGGGGTACTTTATCTTCTTCTCAGTTGAACAAATACCTAACATGTTAACAATCACTGTTGCACTGAACCTAGCTAACAATCGTTAAAGACTCCTGAAACTTGTTAATCTTATTTGCCTAATTCATCATAACCAATAGAAATGTCTTTGATAATCATGAACAGATACACTACAAGGTTTAAAAATCACACAGGATATAGAGGCTATCCTTATACTAAATTAAAACTTTATTGAATAAAGAACACTCTCCAGAACACATGATCTGATGGACTAGGTCTACATTACATGCAATGAAGCTGAACATGACAGTAGTTTAACATGGAATGTCAAACAAATTAGTATTTCTCATTGTACAAAACTGTTTATGTAGCTGACATGCAAGAGTATGATACTCTGCATTTTCACTAATCATCTCTGATGTTTTAAAAAGGCATTTGAAGAAACTGGTAGATTTCTTTAGGGTGTATTTCAAATAAATTAGTTACATGTGTACTACTGAAACTCTTTCAACCTCTCTTGCATTCCAAATAAAATCTTAGTGCAAACATCAAAGTTGCTGGTCACTCCAAAAGACTAACTCATAACAGAATACAAGTTCTTAATTAATGTGTATTAAGTAGGACAAAACCAAGAATACCAGTTACTGCAAAATTCATTTAGCACACTTAAAAGCCCACTCTAAGCATTTCTTCTAAGTGTCTCACATTAATTACTAAAGCCTGTTTACAGTACTAAAATTCTATCATTCAAGCATCCATGATTACATTTCAAGAAAAGAAAATCATCCATTTCAGCAACAGCATTACTGCTATATTCTAAAAAAGAGGGGGAAAAAAAAAAGAGGGAAAATCGTAATTAACAAAACCAGTATCCACAATAGGATACATAGGAAAAAAACACTTAGGGGAAAAAAAAAAAAGAAGTGTGCTTTACTTGCACAGCAGGAATTACATAATGTAAACACCATATTGGCCCACATCACAAAATCCATGAGAAAGGCTCAAATTTGAACACTGTGTGTGCATTATTTTCTAATGTGTTTGTGAGTTTATACTGCTCTGCTTGTACCAATACATGACAAATAAAACACACTCTTCCACACACATACACATATAAGTGATTATTAAATATTGAGCATGGCTTGCTTCCCTGACTCTAATTCAAAAAATGTTAAGTGACATCCCAACTGTTTTAAAAAATGTTTACAGAAACCATTAAATGAATGTGAACTACTGTTGAGGAATGATGAAAAAGTGATGGCATTAATGGGATCCAAGTAGATGTAAAAAAAAGAAATAACACCAATGTACATATGACTGGCTGAGATTTGAAAATGCATGGAAAGTCGTCTTCTGCGGGCCTTGTCTGAACCTTTAACTGATACCAAGAATAGAAAATATAGTACGACAAGTCCACGGACACCTGGAGGGTCAGGCCTAAAACGCTTACCTTCAAAGTGCAAATTTTAACAATGGAATGTTTTAGCAGGGATATATAAGGACAATCTTCCAACTTTTTCTTGATAAAATGAAACAAGATGTCCAGGAAGTATTTTTTCCTGGCCAAAGTTATTTCAGTTTCATGGTAAAACAAAAAAGTATTTAACCAAAAGTATCACCACCCACTCTTTCACATACACAGAACTATTCTTAGGGGAGTGTGTAGGGGAGAAAAAGCCCTTACCTATATATCACCTAATGCAACTTATATTTAGAACTAAAGTTCTTTGAATCAACTACATTAAATACCAACTTGTACCTCCCTTATCCCCTCCCTCTCCACCCACCTATCCCAGACACCCCCAAAGAACCCAGGTATTCTAATGTCTTTGTGTTTTCTAAGCCTCATGACGAAGGCTGTTGAGTACCACCTCCACTGGAACAAAATGAACACCTAAGGTGCACTTTCTACAGCACCTTTTCTCTTCTCCACAATTGAGTGGAATCTCAATGCTCTCAGCCCTGACTCTAGATCTCCAGGTCATCAGGCCGAGGTCGGCTGCTGGCACGGCTGCTGGCTCTGCTGGAAGGCCGCTGGTCCACAATGGCTAGTGGTTGCAGTTCATGCCCAGTAGCTAGTTTTTTAGAATTCTGGTTGTCATCAGCGAAATCAAAAGGCTGTGCGTGGGAGTTGGAGATGGTGCTTCCCGCCTGCCCCATTCGATTTTGTTCTGCACTGTAATTAGCCCAGTTTTGCTCACTTGCTTGCTTGTTGTAATTGCGGCAGGAAGAATTGTTTCTGTCTCCAGTAACCAGCTTATACCCAGGAGGAGACATGGGTGAGAGGGGAGCGGTGGGTGAGGAGCAGCCATTGAAATATGCGTATTTTGGAGATCCACAGTCTTTGGAGGGGCTCAGTGGGCCAGTGGTAGCATGGTAAGGGTCGCTCTTCCCCTTCACGCGATCCTTAACACCCTTGAAGAAGACATAGAAGAGCTCGATGATGTTCAAGGCAAGAGACACCAAAGACACTACCAGCATGAAGATGATGAAGATGGTTTTCTCTGTGGGGCGAGAGAGGAAGCAGTCTACCTGATGAGGGCAGGGATCTCTTTTGCAAGTGTAAACGGCACTCAAGCTGAATCCATAAATGTACCACTGGATCAGCAAAAAGGCCACCTCGAAGACAGACTTGAAGAGGATACTGATGATATAGGTTCGCAGCAGGCCCCCTCGCATTTTCACCTTGCCATGCTCTTCGATACCATACTTGAACTTCTTTATTTCAATCTGCTTCAAGTGCATCTCCACATTGACACCATCGGTCTGGGCAACTTTGAGTTCCTCCTCTTTCTTGTTCAGTTTCTCCTCCTTCCGCATCACGTAGAACACATGAGCCAGGTACAAGAGTGTGGGAACAGACACAAATATGATCTGTAGGACCCAGAAGCGTACATGAGAGATTGGGAAGGATTTGTCATAGCAGACGTTTTCACAACCAGGTTGTTGAGTGTTACAACGAAAGGCAGACTGCTCGTCACCCCAGGCTGACTCGACCGCTGTCCCCAGTAGCAGAATTCGGAAAATGAAAAGGACAGACAGCCACACCTTCCCTCCAGCGGTGGAATAGGCTTGAACCTTGTCAAGGAGTTTGCCTAAGGCACTCCAGTCACCCATGTTGCCTGGGTACCACCTGAGAAGAAACGAAAAGACAACTAAATGATCACAGACTACAAATTATTAGTTAAAATGTACAGTTGTTTCCAGTCAACAGTCAAAATATTATAAAAGGTCTATCTCATATCTTTCCACCACTTTTCAAAAAAAAGTACAACTCTTCCTGTCCCATTTTCCCTACAAATAAGTCTCACAATTTTCTTGAGATATGGTAAGTCTTAGAAGCAGAGCTGACATGCCCAGTAAATTATAATCTTAACTTGAAAAGATATGTTACTTGCTCAACCACTGCCCCACCACGTGACTTGAGAAACTGTCTATGCTAAGTGCCTCTGCTTATTTTATGTCTGATAAATGAGGACAATTCTTGCTGGCTTGTGTCTGGATGCACAGCTAAGCAAAATGCTCAACGACGGTATTCAAAAAGTTTGGGTATTTAAGAACTGGGATAAGGAACACCCATGAACACACACACACACACACACACACACACACACACACACACACACACACACACACACACCCCTGTTCCCAAATCTCAATCCTATTATATAGCATTTTATTCCTAATTGTACTTTGAACTGTTTCACCTTGCTATTTCAGTTGTATTTTGTATATATTCTGTATTATGGTCATTTATACTTGTTTCTTCTTAAGCAGTGACTTATGTGGTTCAGAAGTCTGTCTTGGGCCCAGAGAAAAATATGTTGTACTAAAATACACCATTTTGACATAATGTGTCATTATGTGCAGGAAACTACTTTCAAAAAAGCGAGAACTAAATGTACATCACATTTTTAAAAAAGACTTATTTTAGATAGAATGCGCGTGCGCGCAAGTTGGTTGGGGGAGCAGAGGGAAAGAATGTTGAAGTAACCTCCCACAGAGTGTGCACCTCCATATGGGGCTCAACTTCATGACCCATGAGATCAGGACCATAGCTGAAATCAAGAGCCAGAGGCCTAACCCACTGAGCCACCTAGGCACCTTTACACATCACATTTCAAATAAAAGTTCAATTTGTTTCAATACTAATTATAGCCTAACGGGGGTGGGGGGGGTGGGAAGACCATTTTAAAGTGTTATCTCTAACAAAAATGATTGGCTTTTCATCTTTTGATTGCTGGATACTTTCAAGTTCCCTGACTGGGCTTTGGACCCTCATCCTATACACTAGATTTAACTTTCTATCAATATCTAATCCTAGGACTTTCCCCATTGCTAGGGATAAGAAATGGACTCATGTCTGGGGAGATGACATGGATCTCAAAAGTTATTTAGCTGATTCAATTTATACTTCTAATTGCCAATAGTTCATTTAACTGATGAAACTTGAGCTCCTAAAGAGGAAATACTTGGCTATCAGTAGAGCCACAAGACGACTTGTGATCCCAAAGCTAAGGATTTCCAATGCACCACACTGATTTTAAAATTATAGTAAAGCTGGATTAAGGCTAGAAATGCTTTCATGCTTTGATACAATCTTAGCAAGGGCTGAGAGCTGGGAAAAAAAATGAATGACATTATATGTGGCAGCCATAGAGAATATAGTTTAACTTTCAACAGAGTATTAAGTGGAAAGAAAAAAAAATAAAGATGAAGTGGTCAAGTGGTCAAAGATTATTTAATAATCAAAAACAAGCAAAGACTTTCCAGGAGCTTAGTAATGAAATTTTTAGTGCAACTGAAAGTAGGATTACAGAGGCTTCTTGGAAATACATTCATTATCGGAATATGAAAGTCTCTCATCTGGTACTGAATTATGAGCCTTGTAGGAACGCTCCTTGTAGGAAGTAAATGAAATCCAAGGGAGTCTTCTTCCCCACCATGCAACATTACATTGCCATTTAATGCCTGCACCTCCAGGCTAGAGAGCCAGAAAAATTGAAATGGAAATCCGGCCTGGGATTTCCTGGATGGAACAAAGAGATGGCTGATCCATAAAGTGAAACTATGTACCAGCTATCTAAATTAGCAGCTGATGGGTGTCTTTGATGGCAGACCAAAGACTGGTGCCAAGGAATGCTGAGGGAAGAGTGGGAGGTGGGTGGGTAGGTCACAGAAATAATGCTTTTCCAATGGTCATAAAAAAGGGAGCTTCCCTTCTACTTTTGGGAAGGGCCATTTTAGAGTCTGAAGTGACATGTTAGTGACACTGATGTATGAAAAGAGCACTCAAAAAAGAACAAAGGGAAAAAAGAACAAAGGCTTCTAAGGTGGACAAAGAGAGTAAGAGTCAAGGGAAGGCTCAAAGTGATAGGGAGTAATTTAGCTTTGATGGACAGTTTGATGGTGAGAGGACGTAAAAGAAAAAACCTACAGTTTAGAGAAAATACTACCCTGGGAATGAAGAAGTACAGTCCATGAGGGTCAAACAAACACAACAGAATTTTTGGAGCTATATCAGTAGATAGTTTCTACGTGATGATGTGTAAATTGGCCTTAATTCTGTTTACAAAGAATTACAATATTTTGCCAGTGTCATCTGTTTTTGCTCAATACTCCAACTGCCGGGAGGAAGGGGGACCGCAAAAACAGTCAACTCTGAAATGATAAACTGTCTGCATACATCTCAACAAATCCACTCAATGATCGAGCTCAAGACAAACTTGACATGTTTAGGTATTATTACCGGGCATACTGAGAAGTCATTTTGGTCAGTGTTTCATCATTATTCAAAGTTAAAATAAGATTAAAAGTTAAAATAAGATTATGTAGGTACTCGTGGCAATTAATTACTAAGCTTCAGTACATTCTATGGAAAATAAAACTTGACTTTCATGTAATTCTAAGAGTCCCAAAAATACCCCACAGTGCCACACTATGTGAACTGGGTCACTGAGCAGTTCAGTAGGTAGTAGTTCTTTATTAATACACCAGCAACTTAACTGCAAAGTTGTCTTTTCTTTAAGTACCCACACAGTTGTCATTTGCATTAATGAGTTCTACTCTTTCATCTGAATGAGATGAATTATCCAATTAGACACAAGAGTATGGCATAACCAGTCATTACCACTATCATAGAGACCATCAGATAATGTTTAATGTGATGGTTTATAATGCTTGTGATTTTCAAGGAGAGGTAACAAAAATGTTAACATTTTCTAAGGTAGGTGTTCCCTTTGTTGTGAGTCAAAAGTTCTATCAACTAGTTTGACCCCTCTCACTCCATTAGTATTTTCATTTTTCCAGGTCTTAGTAAATAAATTAATGTCTTTTCATCAATAATAAGCATAATTATATGTTCACAGAATCCCTGGCATTGATTTACAGACTATATCCTTCATTCAGATTCACCAGCCTAATACAGGTGTATTTTTTACATGATACATGAGAAGAGCACAGTAGTGGAGGCAGCTGAATGTTCATCATATATATATATTTGTGCCTCCACCTCTAGTTCCCAGGTTGGAACCTTACAGGTAGAGTCAGGTCTCAGTTAAGGAGTTAGGCAAAGTTCTCATCAGAAGCAAATGCTTGACAGCAGCCGGAGCATCATTCTTCTGTCCTCTCTGTGTACCATATTAGGTTACATTTTCCTTTGTTCTTCACAGCCCTCTCGACTGGAGGCCAAAAGCCACAGATATCCAAGCATGACCTGTCCGAGGACCCTCTGGACCCTCGGCAGTGCCTTCCGAACCACACCACAATCATTTGGCAGCATTCATTTAAAAACACATTCCTGGCACTTACCAGCCTGACGGAATCTGATTTTGGTCGGGGAGGAGTGCTGGGAAATCAGTTTGTCTCTCTTCCCTTTTTTAAACAAATGCGCCAGGTTGATTCTGAGTTGCAGGCCAGGAGGCAAGCCAAGGGTTCTTTGACATTTTCGGTGCTTTCCTCTTCAAAATATTTAGGATTGGGGAAATGTCAGAAGAGCAGAAAGGGACAGAGACTCTCTAAAAAGGCCAGAAGGGTGGCCCCAGATCAGGAGTAGAGGCTGTCTGGGCACCCGGGAATGGAGCTCACCCTTCACCACACCACTTTGTGTCACCCCACTTTCATCTGATGCTCCCCGAGAGCACGAGGACTCAAACAACTTATTTAAAATGGAAATAAAGCTTCAATTTTAAACTATTTTTTTAATATATTTTATTTATTCATATGACAGAGAGAAAGCACAAGCAGGGTGAGCAGCAGGCAGAGGGAGAAGCCGACTCCCCACTGAGCGGGGAGCCCGACGTGGGACTCGATCCCAGGACCCTGGGACCATGACCCGAGCCGAAGGCAGCCGCTCAGCCAACTGAGCCACCCAGGCGTTCCTTTTAAATTATTTTTGACCATCCCTTTTGCCAGAGCAAATCACCATGCCAAAGCTGCAGTCAAGTCGTTTCACGTCATAAATGTACTAAGAGCTGTTAGGAAAACTAGAAAATATTTTAATTTCAATTTTGAAGAACTTCCCAAGGGACAGCTGTAATGAGCTTAGAGTAGGGACTTAAATAATGGTAAGTAGCATTGTTAAAAACTAAGGTGAGACTTGACATCCATCACCTTTTTATGACTGAAAGTAAGCACTTCGAGAAGAAAAAATTAAAACCGTGAGGGCTGAAATGTGTAAGAAAAGAACTATAGAAGTTCCTCATAAAAATCATTAAATAGATCTATTTGGGGAAAAGGCTAATGCTGTGTGTGTGTTTAATATAATAAAACCAAAAAAATGTTAAGCCCTAAACTAAAATGTAAACCTCCTTATGTTTTTCTTTTAACTTTTTTAAGAACCCGTGTCCCTTGCAGTCAATGTCTTTGGGGCACTCAGTCCTGACCATTCCTCTACAGTTACAACAGCCAGATGTTCCTTGGTTCATACTCACGTCCACATGTAATTAACATAACCCACATTCATTCCGTCAGCAAATACTATAGGCTTTGTCTTCCCCCCAAAACCCAGTCTGACGGAATCTCACCACCACCCCTGCTTCTAGCCTGATCTCGGCCATCATCACCTCCTCAGGTTTCAGGTCACCAGCCTAGGTACCCTGCTTGCCAAACCATTCTCCAACAGCCAACCTCGAGAACAAACAGGCTGATCTGCCTTCCTCAGCTGTGCTCCGTCTTCGTGGTTCACTTCTTCGCTTCTGTAGGTCTCCACTTCGGTCTCCCTTCATTAGCCAGCCCTCCAGTCTGGGCACTTCCTATTCCCTTTGTCCTGTTTTTTTGTTTGTTTTTCATGGTCTTTAGCTCTACTTGACATATTACATATATTCACCTGGTTGTTGTTTATCTCCGTCCATGACAAGGACTTAGAACTATCTGCTTTCTTCAAGCAGAAATGTGAGCTCCACTAGGGTGTTCCTTTGTCCACTGCTGTCTCCAAGTCAGAGAGACTAAATCTGTATCTACTAAATGAATTAAAGGAGGCCTGTACATAAAAAAGGCACCAGGGTCCATTCACCAGTGTTATTTACTACCTCTTCGGGACTCTCTTACATATATGCCAAATTCCTGAAGTCTCAATTTAATTAAGGGAATTTCATAGTTAAAAAAAAAAAAGTACTGTCAGCATTTCACATTATACAGACACTAAATTTTCAAGCGATAATTGCTAAAACTGAAAACTGTTGAAACATGCTTCAGATGATTCCTGAGCAGGCAATAGGACGATGTAAGGGAAAAAAGGTTCTTTAACAAAGAGTTTCTTGAATTTATTACGTGACATCATGGTAATTTGGGATTCCTCCTCCACTTCGTCAGGTATCGTAGATGTTTACTCAGTCTTACAATTACGTCGTTACAGGTTACCTTGTGCTGTCATCCCCCAATTCTGCAGAAATCTCACTCTGATTATACTATATGATGTAATCAGTACCAAGAATAAATAATACCAGAGTGCCTTGCAACAGAAGAATGGGTCTATTTAAGCTTGTTTTTATTTCAAGAATGACAAATCTTGAGGTAGGCCTGGGGCTCTGAAGGGGAACAGCAACAGCCAATAGCAACCATGGGTGACAGAACATCTCGGCGTAGTCGTCTATGCAGGCAATTAAATGATCTGAATTGGGTACCATGGCAAATATTCCCAGTTCATCCAGTAATACACAACCTTTGCTTCCTTATACCTGGGCAGTTAGCCTAAGTCTGTGGTATATCAAACCTACTCCATTTAAACATCTATTCTATTTACAATTCTCCTTCATGGTTCCCCGATTATCCTTAGATTCCTCTGTAAAGAAAGATACCATTTTATTTCCTCAGGCATGTGATGCACGGCATTGAACTGCATGGGGTTTTTTTCCCCCAAGGGTGAGGGGGGTGGGGGAGACAACCTTCCTTCCCTTGGTTCTTACCCCTGTTCATCACATAGTCAATCAACACCAACGTCCACATAGCAGTGAGATGAGATGGATGTTGAGGGATGAGGGACTCCAAAGATAGTATGATGCCTACCAAAGAGAGTCATTACCCCACCCCAGCTCAGCAGCTACCACTCAACTCCCCCCCCCCCATAGAAGTGCCACATGGTCACTTCAGGGGTGCTAGAAGAAAAACCCTAAGCCAGAAGCCGCAGGCAAAAAGCCAATGTTCTTCTATTGTGATCTGATGGGCTTGAAAAATGTAATTTCTTTCAGTTTTTGGTGTTTCCCTCTACTCACCCCCAAAATGACTATTTTTATTGAACAGCCTGGTTATTTTGTCATGTAAACACACCATTAGGGTACTCACAAGTGTACTGGTTAAGAACAGTCTATTTTCTTCAGTGAGCACTGAATAAGATAACTCATGCACTTGGAGCTCCTCTAAGAGCTCAAAAAAGTTTAGCAATTATTCTTTAAAAGATCTCTGGATATGATACAGCTTATTTATTTTTTTATCTTGGAGTATTTTCTTTAGCAAAACAGCAACTAGGGAATTATTAACATTTTCTAATGGTAATCAAAATTAGTTTTCAAGATGCTCTTGTAATGAGTACAACATTGCAATTTTAACAATCCCATACAGATCTGTGAGAAGGAAAAATTTACCCTTTATCAGTTGATAAGGAGGAAAAAACCCACAAAGAATGTCTGCCCGTCTTTATTTCTATTTGAAGGCATCTTCCCCAAGTCATGAAAAGAGCCATATCGTATAGAATGTATCTGGCTCACAGAAATTGCTCAAAAAACAAAAAACAAAAACAAAACAAAACCCAAAAAACAAAAACAAAACAACCCCCCCAAAACCAACCCAAAACAAAAAAGCACCACTCCATTTCTGTATTACTGTGAATTTTAAGCATTCCATAAAACATATTTTCTAGAAATTACTTAGAAAGCTAGGGAAATTTGGATATGAAGATTATGGAAAATTTTAAGGCTAAAGCCAGTGATACACCTATCTCACCATGGTTTGTATTCTCATTGTGGCAAAAGACAGTATGTACACTCACAGCCAGATGGTGAATTTAGACAGGCAAAGTGAAGAATTCAGATAGTTATCCTGTTGCAAATTATATATATGTTCAATTAACCTCCCCCATGAAGGAGAAACCCTGGAGATTTTTTTTTAAAAAACTTCACTTACCTATATTGAATATGGACCTTAATGATAAACACTAGGTAACTACTTTTCCCTCCAGAGCTGAATTGCTGTCTGTGGATAAGCTTCAACAATCTATTTAAACAACCAAGAATCTTGGAGAGAAGTCAGAACAACAGGAAAGGTGGAGTAGAAGGTATTAATCACTGGTGACTTTCCTATTCATTCCCTTCCCTCTGGTATCATATATAAAAGGCTCTGAGGCTTCATACCAAGCTACACCTCTGGATATTATAAAAGAAAGGAAGGAATGCACTGTATCATGAGTTTCCATCCTTCTCTATGCAGGAATTGGAAACATCCAAGTAAGAAAACAACTCTCAATATCTGCAAACACACCCTTTCAGATGCTTGCTACAGAGTTATCTTTGAAACCTTGTTTCCCAGAGAGGGTCAGCAATGTAGGAATCAATTACTTAGTAAAGGGTGAGAAACTGAGGGGATGGGGCAGCTGTGGTGATAAACTCTGAAAGGCATTAGAAAAATGTGGAACCTGTGAAAGAGGTAGGAGCACAACCTTACCACAGCCATTTTCCAGGCAAAACACAGGTGACAGCTATACTCTCGACTTTAGGAAGTACAAAGCATCACAAATACACAATGCCAGGACAGAACCTACTCCTGCCATTGGTGTAACTTTCAGTCAGTCTGGCCTACCTAGAAAAATCACACTTGCCTAGATGTATTTTCTATCTAACCATTTTTTCTCTCATTATTTGAGACGGAATTAATTTAATGAGATCTCTGCATTACTACAGGCTTTTATTTTCAACAATCCTTGTACAAGAGTAAAAATTTGGCTTAAAAAATCTCAATCTATTATTCAAATTGCAACAGGGCACTTTGTGTTCAAGTGTGCCCAATTTTCAGAGGGTGAGAGGATGCATCTTTTTATTACTAACTTGGATGGTGAAATAGAAATTAAACCCACCTCCAAATAAACCCAAATCTACCAGCCACGTATAGCTCTCCTTTTCCCAGCCCCACTTTGCACTTCTAAAGAGAAGCCCAGGCACGCCTCAGGGTGAGAATGAGTACGAGGCTGGTTGAGGGAAGATTATGATAAACTTTATCAGAGAGCTCAGCAAACATTTGGATGCCAAAGAGGAGAGCGTGAGCAATCCGCTGCTCGGAACTCAAGGTTTGAGTTTCCGAATCCTCTACTGATTTGCCTTCGGACACGTCATTAGCTCTTTCCACATTTCATTACAGGCACCCCCCCCCACCCGCTCTTGGGAAGTTTCGAGAACTTCCAAGAGTTACAAGTGCAATCAATATAAGCACGGTAATTCCCAAGGTACTCAGATGGCCTTACCAACGTTTACACAGTAAGATGCAACAAGTTTAAGAGGGGGGGAAAAAAAGGAGGGGGGACGGAAGGTAAATTAGATTGACACGTTTAATTAAATTAATCGTTTGCTCTTCTTTTACCATCTGGCACGCAGTCCATCCGCCCCTGCTCCTCTCCCCCTCCCCTTCTTTACAGCGGCGGCCGCGGCCCTGAGCCGGGTTTGGCTGGTAAGAATTTCAGGGAAACGTTAGCAAACCTCAACAAACCCCGGGGTCCGGGCAGCGCAGAGGTCGCGGGCGAGCCCGACGGATGCTAAGATGGCAGAGGCGCCCCGCGCCCCCCACCCCCCGGCCTCCGCATAAGCTTTCATTTTTATTTGCTTTTCAGCATGCGCCGGTGCAACTACTTCAAACCTCAGGGTCGCAGCAAGAATTTAAACTAATGACTTTGGCCTGTTAAGTGTGAACAGACAAAATCCTTAGCGGGCACGAAAATGCATGGTTGCACTTCTGGCTATAACAGAAGGCGTGCTACCAACAGGAGCATTTAAGAAACTGAACCCTTTAAAATAACAAATCAACGTAACCACTGCCTACCGGCAGCACCCAAGCAACTCCAACCCAAAGTTGCCCTGCAGTTCTGAAGTCTGTTACAGGTTCGGACAGGCGTAAGAGGGGTCGGAGGGGTGGGGGGACGCTAGCTCCCTCTAAGGCGCTGTTTAAGAAATTTTGTTTCAAATTCTTTCTAAGAGTTTGTCTTAGGAGACGGTTTTGGAAATTCACCCTGGCATTCACTTTTGTTCTAAATTTCTCTTCCCTTCTAAAGCTTTGTAAGGAACCACCACCCATTCAAGGGATTTCATCTGCTGAATCGCCAACGTGGTCGAGTAAAAAAGGTGGCTCCTCCTGAGGGTCTAATGTTTCCATACTGGTTGCTAGCACAAAGTAATTACTTACTGTTGCTTTAAAAACCTCAATATTACAACTCTGATTTTTATATCTTTTTGTTTACTGGGGAAAATTCTAGGAAGGGACCACGTGGAAGTCAAGTAACCGCAAGGTCTTAACAAAGCACTTTGTTAAGAAGTTTGCTTTGCACCGCTATAGAACTTCAATCAGGATTTACATATAAAAAGCACAAAGTGCAGAATTCTATAGCAAGCAAGCTAAGCAAATTTGCACTTTGATTTTTGTGAAGTTGTCAGTCAAATCCCCAACCCAGGCCCCAACCATTCCCCCCCCACCCCAGTTACAAAACACCTAGACTATTACCGATTACCAGAAAAAGTAAAATTATACTCTAAAATGAAGAGCCAAATATCCAGCAAACTGGTACTTTATTCTAATCGGAACGGTTTGGACCTTATTTTACCTGTTGCCTTACTGTTAGAAACTTTTCAACAGTTAAGCAAATACTGAACTTTCAATTTTAAATTTAAAAAAGAGACACATTTTCAAGTACATCATCCCACTTAGAGTATCATACCCAAGCTACAGTTAACACATTTTAAAACTTTAGAAAACTTTTACGTGTATTAAAAGAAACTAATAGGTAAAGTTTGTTGTTGTTGTTTTTAACTTACTCTTTCTCTTAAAAGAAGTAGGCACGCCAAGTGATTGAACTCCTTGCAGGATGAAGTAAAATGAAAAAGCAAGTTCAGGCACTCAGACCTGTCTATTTAAAGTTTAAAAGTCTGCTGCTGTTTGGTACTTTCTTCACTCCTTCCCCCAATGAAAGAAAAGTGCTGATACCTCGTAAAAGCTTTTTTCTAATTGGAGCACAGAGCTTTTAAAAGTTTCAAGCCACTGACTCAACGAGGAGGAGGGGCTGGGGAAGGGGAGGGGCAGAGGAAAGGCGGGGAGGAGTGGAGAGGAGGCCGGTGAACGTGGAAGGGTGGCGGAGAAAAGGCGCAGAGGAATAGCCGGGTTGAGATCGAGTTGTAGTTGAAATTTGCTGACGAGAAAAATGGAATGGCATTAAAGACGTGAATGCCACTACTTGCAGTTACTCTTTATAGATAGCAATTACTGGCTTTAGTTAGTGCTTGTTTCACCAAAAGTCCGGGGATAATAAAAAGTTCTCTATTTTATAATATTACAATCTTTTCTTAAATTATATATATTGCATGTTTCATGTCGCAGTAAATAAAAATGGTGGAACAGAGTTTAGCCAGTGCAAACTTGTTTCATAATGGCCAAGGTGTGTGAAGTTAAAGGTGGGTGTGAGTTATTTGATGATCTAATTCCTTTCCTCTTGATTTAAGTAGGGACAATTAACAAAGGAAATGGAGGGATGGGACAGAGACATTGCAAAAATGAACATATATGGTGGTATGCCCATCCCAAATCTACCTTCCAACCCCCCTGACTGCTTTGAATTTTTACTCTTCCCTTAAGTTTAGCAAAAATGTAGGTTTACATTTACAAATGTATTATATGTAAAATTTTTTACTTTGAGGTCGTGGTATCTGACCTCTGCCAGATCTTTGAGGAACTGAAAATATATAGTATCTCAGTTCCATTCATGGCAATACATTAAAAAATAATGCATTTGCAGTTAAATGTCAGGATTTTTTTTTAAATGAAATACCTACATGTAAGTTGGCATTAAGTGGGTCCCAAAAGTATGGACCCTCCTGGTGACCATCTCCCTCTCCAAAACCCACTGTCGAGTTTTCCGACCGATGACAGAACTGTGTATATAATTTTTATGTAGTTTTCCTCCACTTCCCTCTTCAGCACTCTGCATCAGGATGCATAATAGCCTGAGTCATGTCGCCTCCTTCTTAGAGTGGGTAGCTCCTTTGAGGACTCCCCAGATGCCATACCAGAGGGCTGCGGTAGGACAATTCCCCATAAACAGGCTTCAGTGATGCTCTTGAAGTTGGGCAGGGGAAATCTCTTGGCCCTTATTTTCTGGAAACAAAGCAAACTCATCTAGCCGGAATTTTCCTTACTCTTTTCTCACTAATACAAGTACCAAGAAAAAGGAGACGGCAAATATTTCCTGACAGATGCCTTTCCCTAAATATACTTTCATTAAAATGATTATAAAACACCTTTTGAAATGTTATTTTAAGACCAATTTTGCTCTCATTTGCTGGGCTATACTATTTCCAAGAGTACATTTTTCTTTAAGTCAAAGAAGGCGAATAAAGAAATAGAAATTATGATCTGACTTTCATACCTCCGAGCTCAGCAACCCACGAATATTGTTTTTGTCTCGTATATATATCGTCCTGTCCTTCACATGAGTCTATTGTGTTGTCCTAACTAAAAATTGTATTCAATTCAGAAAACATTCATGAAAATGTGATTTATTCTTTTTATTATAAGAAAATCTGTTTCCTGCCTTTTAAAAAAGAAGCCTGTGCTTCATTTATTTTATATTACTGGATGCTTTACTTTAGTAAAATTATTTATCAAGTACGATTATTATTTGATTTATCCACTTTATTTTAAAAATTTCCTAAAATGCTAATTCAGAATTACTAGCAAGATGGAAAATTTGTGATTATTTTAGAACAAGTTTTTTTTTTTTAATATTTTATTTATTTATTTGTTTGTTTGTCTGACAGACAGAGACACAGCGAGAAAAGGACCCCAAGGNATTTATCCACTTTATTTTAAAAATTTCCTAAAATGCTAATTCAGAATTACTAGCAAGATGGAAAATTTGTGATTATTTTAGAACAAGTTTTTTTTTTAATATTTTATTTATTTATTTGTTTGTTTGTTTGTCTGACAGACAGAGACACAGCGAGAAAAGGACCCCAAGCAGGGGGAGTAGGAGAGGGAAGCAGGCTTCCTTGCGAGCAGGGAGCCTGACACGGGGCTGGATCCTAGGATCCCGGGATCATGACCTGAGCTGAAGGCAGACGCTTAAAGACTGAGCTACCTAGGTGCCCCAACAAGTTTTTTTTAACAGTAAATTATGTTTGTTTTCAGTTATGTTTTGTTAGGTATACAAAAGGATATTGATGTTTAACTATTCTGCTACCTTTTCTTTCTAGTCTATGCTTACATGACCAACCTGAAATAAAACTAAAGAATGTCTTTATACCAAATAAAGTTATTCACGGATATCACTTGAACCATTTCCAAACCCAAAGGGATTAGTCAAAGCATGAGCCAGTAATTAAATATTCTCCTAACATATAAAATATACTGTATCTTTTATTTCTAAAATGATTTTCACGGACACTCTATGTGATTTTCTCTTCTTTTGGAATAATTCTACCAAAATGTGATTCTGTAAGTATTAATGCTAAGGGGAGCTGGGTTACTGTGAATGGCTTCCCTGTTAGAACACTGACAACCAGTTTTCTCTCAAGAACACTTCCCAGCGTCTCCAAATGCCTGGTAGAAATTCCTATTTTACTTTTTACTCCAGCAGTCCTGATGAGTTACCTTTTGACCAGTAATGTACTTTCATCTTATTTTTTAAAAAGATTTTATTCATTTGAGAGAGAGTGAACGAGAGAGAAAACACAAAGTGGGGTAGAGGCAGAGGAAGAGGGAAAAGCAGACTTCCTGCTGAGTAGGGAGTCCAACATGGGGCTCCGCTGGATCCCAGGACCCTGGGATTGTGACCCTGGGATCACGACCTGAGCAGAAGGCAGACGCTTAACCAACAGCCACCCAGGTGCTGCAGTCATGTACTTTTATAAAGTATCTCATTTTTTTTAAAGATTTTATTTATTTATTTGACAGAGAAACAGAGGTCACAAGTAGACAGAGAGGCAGGCAGAGAGAGAGGAGGAAGCAGGCTCCCTGCCGAGCAGAGAGCCCGATATGGGCCTCGATCCCAGGACCCTGAGATCATGACCTGAGCCGAAGGCAGGGGCTTTAACCCACTGAGCCACACAGGCACCCTATAAAGTATCTCATTTACCTGACCTTTGAAACTTGTCTCCATTGAAAAGTTTTGTAAAAATTGTGGGACAGATTTTTTAAAATCTGTTTTTCTCATATTCTCAGAAAACTAATGCTATTTCATCAATGTAAAAACTGACTTCCCAGAACTATATCTTCTCTGATTGTTAGGTCTTGTCTGTGTAGAAGAAATGGATGCACTGTGATTTGCTAGTCAGGCAATACTGCTCTTGAGGGACGAGGGACAGTCACTTAGAGTTGCATCATCTGCACGGCTTCTTCAAGCACCACCATGGGCCAGGCTTAGAGTCTGCCATATCCTTGTTGCTCCATGGGTTGAAAAATTCACATTATCGGGACAGTGGACAGTATACTCTTTTTCAGAACTGTGAGGATNGGCCAGGCTTAGAGTCTGCCATATCCTTGTTGCTCCATGGGTTGAAAAATTCACATTATCGGCACAGTGGACAGTATACTCTTTTTCAGAACTGTGAGGATTTCTTTTTCTCCTTCTTCTCCTTCTTCTTCTTCTTCTTCTTCTTCTTCTTCTTCTTCTTCTTCTTCTTCTTCTTCTTCTTTTAGGATTTCTAAATATGAGAACAAACTGCATATTTGGATTTTTACTTTTACTCCAAAACNTCTTCTTCTTCTTCTTCTTCTTCTTCTTCTTCTTCTTCTTCTTCTTCTTCTTCTTTTTTTAGGATTTCTAAATATGAGAACAAACTGCATATTTGGATTTTTACTTTTACTCCAAAACACCAACTTCTGGAATTTTTAAAGAGATGAATGAATGTATTCATTTTTGAGGACTTTAAATGCCTATCTCACAAAAACTGTGATGGATTACTCTCATTTCTTCAAAAATAATTGGGGGCTGTAGATTGGAGATGCGTAAGAACATTGTACTGGTACAGGAATGAGTTATAGGAACTTGAACTGGGGTACTAGGAGTAAGATAAAGGAAAAAAAGAATTATCAGAATTTGATGACAGATTGAATGAGAAGGACAAAGGAGAGGAGGGCAAAGGAGAGAAGGTGTGGTAGCAGAGTTTGGAGTTATGGTTGGGAAAATGTTACTAACACAAAAAAGGAAATCTGGATTGTGAACTGATTTGATGAAAGAGATGTGATGATTTTGATTTGGAGTATTTTAGTATGAAGTGAAACATCTAGGTAAAGATATCTCACTGGAAATTTAAAATATTGACTGTGGAGTTTAGGTTAAAATTGTTGTAAGATTTGGGATTATACACATAGAACTGATGTTTGAAAACAACAGGTACAGATGAGATTACTAAGAGATATGATAATTTAAGCTATGTGCCAAAAAGTCACACACACAGCCTGAGTGGACTTCCTCATTTAATGTAAGCAAATAAAAAAAAAAAAAGAGGCAAGGTAGAATCTGGGAAAAGAGAAGGGTATTTAAAATGACCATGGGGGTTTATTTGTAAGTATAAATATCACCTAAGTACTGGGAGGTTTTCAACTTTGAAAAAAGGACAGTTATTCCTTTAAAACAAGAGTGAATGCAGAGCATAAAGAAAGAAAAATATTTTGAGGTGAAGAGTATGAGCATAAGGAAGCTAGGGCTTGAAGATCACTTCTCAGAGTGGTGAGGTAGGTTATCAGCTGATTACACATGAAGAGTGGGTTGAGCAGAGTTGAAGTTTGCAACACCTCTGGGGGGACTGGAAGGCCAAGACCGCTGTAGATGATTAAAAGGATTATCAAAAACCGGGAGGGTCAAGGATGATTATGTATTGGAGTATAGCATTGTTTTATAGATTTCCTTTCATTAGCATCAGAATAAACCTTTTTATGCACCAAATTTCCATTTTATCTAATAATTAGTGAACAGTAAGGAAGCAGAAGTCAATTTGAGCCTCAATAGTATGCAAGTTCAAAAATACTCTACCTAAATTGGTAAAACCAGCCATAAAATGTGTTCCTAATGGGACTGTTGATCAATCTTACTTCCTTTAGAGTAGTGAAGATTTCCCAACATGTTACTGACTTGTGCTAGAATCCTTTTTCAGTAGTTATTTTTCTAGGGTCTAACAATTTTCTTCATAACTCCAGAGAATTCACTTAACTGAGACCTACTTCCCATTTATTTAGCATTCAATCATTCCTTGAGAGAGATTTAAGGATCAAAGTTTCTCTCAACCTGGGTAAAATCTGAACTTATTCTGACAGATAGCCCACCTCTATTGCCAAGTGAATCTTACTGTGAGGCTATATTAAAAAAAAATTTTTTTAATAATAATAAAAAAAAAAGATTTGTCAAGGGAAGAACTGTTTTGTTTCATTCTGTTTTATTTTGTTTAATGGGAAAGAGTCCCAGCCAGTGGATAAATATGTCTTTGGCTCCACCTTCTGTACAAAGTGAAAATGAACATCACCAGAAGTAACTGGTAAATCATTTAATATTTTCACTTAAAAAAAATTTCACCTTTTTAAAACTAAGCTTGGTTCATTTTTATGATCTTTTTTGAATGTTTATATTCCTTCATGCAGCAAGTATTTCCTATGTCTGAGGAACTATGCTAAGTGAGGATATTTTAGTTATGCAGTGAGAACAAAAACAGTATTATGTTGAAATTCATTCAGCTTTAGAGTTTTCTTTAACTAAATTTTGAAAAAGCAACCAAATAATTATTGGAAAAATAAGTTTTTTTTTTTCTTAAAGGAATATGTTCTTTTTTTCTATGGTTCTACAGGCAGTTGCTGTTTTTAAACATCCTATTAACTGTGTGCCATCTTAAAAAAATTACGAGAAACAAAGCTAGAAGTTTTGGATCTGAAACTATTGATTTTGCGCATATATTAATTTCTATTAAGGAGACACAATAAGGCATTTGGACAGACTGACAGTTGGCTATTTCCTCTTACAGTTTAAGTCAGCTAAAGCTCATCTGACAAATGAGAAAATATTGTAGTATTTTAGGGCAAAGAAAATGAAGATTATTATTATTTTTTAAAGATTTTATTTATTTATTTTACAGAGGGAGAGAGATCACAAATAGGCTGAAAGGCAGGCAGAGAGAGAGGAGGAAGCAGGCTCCCCGCTGAGCAGAGAACCTGATATGGGCCTGGATCCCAGCACCCTGAGATCATGACCTGAGCTGAAAGCAGAGGCTTTAACCCACTGAGTCACCCAGGCACCAGAAAATGAACATTATTTAATTAATTAAAATCATTCAGCAAAGTAGTTATCTCATCAACGTAATCACTCAGCATCATTTTGTATTTGGCATTGTACTGAATGCAGTGGGAATTTGTAGAACAGAAAGAATATTTTATAAGTACAGGTGATTCCTTTATATGTGAAATGTTTGCAAACAACGTGAACAAACATATAGTTATAATAAAAAATGCATGAACAAAATTATTCACATACGTATTGAGTTGATGCCAAAGAAAAGGAAAAGACAGCATTGCTTCAGAAGTCAGCTAAGATAAAAATTCCCAAATGAAATATTTATATGCTTGGTTATAGCACCACTTACTAAAGTCGTTAAAATGCCCTTCTGTTGTATGTCTAAGTCTGCTTTGGTGTACATGGAAAGGTACCTATGGGCAGCTTTATATACTACATGTCCTTCATGGATACTAGAAAATTTAATACAGTTTTTATTTAGGATAGCATGAAAAGCACAATTATTTATAAGAAATTATGTTTCATAATCACTGACCTCTACCTCTGAAACTAGTAATACATTGTATGTTAATTACATTTAAATTTAAAAATTCAAAAAAGAAATTATGTTTCACAGTAACTATAAATTTTGTATATAGTAAAAATATTACAGCCCACATAACTCTAAGAATGGCAAAATTAACGAACTCCGTAAGACCTTAAGAGAGCCTCCAGTTTTCTTATTAACTGATTATTTGCTGCTGAACATGAGTAGTACTTTAGTGTCAGGTGTTTACTGATATAAAAACAAGATCCAAAACTGTTGTAGCAAATTTAATGTGTTTGGAAGGTGTAGGTGACTTTTTAAACTCTTGAAGATTCATGTAGTCACCTGCAACAAAACACTAGAGGTCAGAAGCAGTACAATATAAAGTCAGAATATTACCACGGGATGAAGTAGAGTTTAGGGACCTTAAAAGGTCCTTCAGACCAAAACCATCTTCCCTAGCCATTCACTATGGAGGGTAGATTTTCCACCATTAGAGTTCTACCTGTGGATTAAGATACTGGACTCCTTAAGGAGGTGAGAAGGTATACCTATGGGCAATTTAACAAAAAACTAATTTACGATTGTACTTACAAAGAGAGCTTTAAAAATCTGGGGATATAAATTTGTATGGGAATAAGCAATCAAGGGATCTATAAACTGCACAACTTTTATGTTCTTTTTGGCATATAATTAGTGGCCATTAGTGAGGTGAATTAAGACTACTCCCCATGACATTAGTGCCAGATTAAAATAAAAGCTTTTAGACCAAGGTCAGCCTCATGTTTAGACACTTACTTGAAGCACTTAGTAGTAAGCAGGCACTGAACATTTTCTATAACTTGTTTTGTATTCTCTATGAAGTCCCAGCTTTGTTCTTTGTAGGTGCTGAGACCACCACTTCACATGAAAAGTGACGATATTCCAGAAACAGCACTCATATTGTAATACAAAGACTTGGCCACCCTATATCCTCCAAACCAATGACTGCACACAGAAGAAAGGGTCAAGTAACAAATTTCTTACATCCTACTCATGCAAAATTATAGCCAATGTACATTTGTTGAATACCTCCAAGTTCACCAAGGAGAGCCTATTTCTAACATTCATTTTGCTGATTAACAAACCACTAATTTCACTAGTGAAAATCCATATCTGCATTTGGGATGCTAATTAACAAATGTCTGGTGTGTTTTAAGGACATGGATACAGAAGCACTTGTTCTCTCTGAGGGGGACTTTGTGATGTGTATTTGCTACCCACCCCTAGACCATGAATTCTGGATCATTATCCAGATTCTACATGTAACTTCAACCAACCAATAAACACATTTATAGCATTGTATCTTTGCTGAAATTTTAAAAAGCGAATCATAAAACAGGAAAAGTATGCATTCCTTATGTAGTACAATTCAGTATACTAGAAAATGGACTTAGCTTTTAGATTCCTGGTGGTAAGAAGATAAGAGAAAGCCAGAAGTTGAAAGGAGATGCCAGAAGAATTAGAGGATATTAACAACAGATTGGGATATTTTAACAATTTTACATTTGAATGGCTCCATCTCAAGAAGTTATGTAATTTACTCCTAAAAAAGGCATAGATATTTTAAATGCTTTTAAAGTTAATGTGTGTTCTTAATACTTCATAATACTTTATATTTACTTTCTTAAGTAACTTGAATCCTATATCATGTAAAGTCCAGATTTACTCATATTCAGTGGGTTTTCCTTCATGTTCTACACTGACTATCTCCACCCCATCCCCCTGACATTTTCCTAACCCCAGATCATTTATGTTGAAATACTAGTAGGCAGGTTGTTATCACCTGACTTTTGATCTTACAAGCAGCAGAAACAGCTGGCATTTTGATATTCTCAGGACAATCTTGTTTTATAAAATTCCTAGTCAAAATAGCAGAATTGATATGTTTGAAAAGGTCTGGTGACTTTTTAATCTATTAGAAATTCATCCAATATTGGGTGGAATTCATTTCAGTAATGAATTTCCCTTCTGTAATTTTAGTAGTTCTTTTATTTTCATTCTTGAATAAAACACTAATAGTTATTAAATATTGAAGTTTAAAATATTAAGGTGTGGAAAGTAAAAGAAATCAAGTTATGATTATTATAGGTAATAGGATATATTTTTTTTAACTCTGAAGCATTAATAGAGACAATGGATGTACTCCAGTGATGTAATTCTTGTTTCATGGATTTGTATATAAAAATTTTCAGCAACTTACTTGGCTTCTTTGAAATAGCTTAGCCAGTGGGAAAAATACTACCGAGTTGTGAATCAGACCTTTAGATTATGCCCATCCATAAAAAGATAGCATATTGTCTGTTTAGACTAAACTCTAAAATATAGCCAACTTTAATAGATATTTTTAATGAATTCACCACTAAACCAGATAGGACATAAAATCGGTCTTTATTTTAGACCTTAATTAGGCAACGAAACCTGCAATTTTGGATTCAGATTCAAGAAACAGAATGTCTTTAGTATTTCTGTGGTTTTATCTAAAGGCAATCCTGATAAGTCAGATTCATTTGGACAGGCTTCCAATATCCATAAGTATGAAGACAGGCTGAAGTCAAATTATAAAATGCTTGGTATACTTTAATATTTAAATTAATTGGTTAATAATTTTAATATAAAACCCACAAAGCTATCTAATTTTACTATTCATTCATAAACCATAGGATATATTTAATACAATATAAAATTGCCTAATAGTTCATCATGAGGCAAGATGAACCCATAATGTTTAAAGGCTTTTGATGACTATATTCTTCTTTTCAAATGTCAGTTTATCTAACCATATGTATAATCTTATTTGGAAATGATATCAAAACTCCACAGTTGAGGCCTTTCCAGAAGAGAAATCCAGACCAAATGGCCCTTCTGATAATGGTTTTTTTGTTTAGCTCCTACTCTGTGCCCTAGCCTCTTGGTAAGACTATCTGGATTTCAGGTTAGAAGTTGGAGCTTCTCCTTTGCCATTGACTTGCTAGTCACTTTTGCTTTGTATTATTCCCTGATTCTCTTTTATACCAACTTTGTGATGTATAGCATACCTATAGAAGAGTGAACATATCCTAAATGTGTCATTTGAAGGATTTTTGCAAATCAGATACATCTGTTTAACCAGCAATCTTATCAAGGACTGGAAAATTATATTAGCATCATCCCTACAGCTTTCCTTGAAGCCCTTTTCTTTCATTAGTTCCCCCATAAGGGTAATCACTATCTAGTCTTTCTTACTTTTCCCTCCTCTCTTTAATTAAATGGAATTTTAAAGAATGTGCTTTTTTGTTGTCTGGCTTCTTTCAGTTTCATCTATATCACTATAGACAGTTATAGGTCATTCATTATAGGTCATTCATTATTATTGATCAGTAACATACTCTTGGATGATACCACAGTTTATTTTTTTTACCTTTAATGGACTTTTGGGTAATTTCCAATTTTTGGATTTTGCAAATAAAAATCCTCTGAACATTCTAGTACATGTCTTTGGAGTTTTATGTCATTTTTTTACTGATTTCTAAGACCCTCTATTTATTTAATGGGTCCTTTGTCAGTCAGTAAATTATGAAAACCTCTTCTTCCTCTGGTTGCCTTTTTACTCTCTTAATGGTTTCTCTTGATGAAGAGAAATATCTGATTTAATACACTCTAAATTGTCAATTTTTTCTTTACAAGTAGGATCTTTTGTAATCTTTTAAAGAAATCTTTGCCTATTCCAACTAAAATCAAGAAGATATTCTTCCATGTTTCCTTCTAAAGTTTTTATTGTATTACCTTTCACCTTTAGATCTGCAATACCCATGAAATTGACTTTGTGCATGGCATAAATTCGGGTCAAATTACATTTTTGTAAATATAGAAATCTAGCTTATGCAGCATCATTTATTAAAAAGACCATCTTGGGTGCTTGGGTGGCTCAGTGGGTTAAGCCTCTGCCTTCAGCTCAGGTCATGATCTCAGGGTCCTAGGATCGAGCCTCTGCTCAGCAGGGAGCCTGCTTCCTCCTCTCTCTCTGCCTGCCTCTCTGACTACTTGTGATCTCTCTGTGTCAAATAAATAAATAAAATCTTAAAAAAAAAAAAAAAAGACCATCCTTGGGGCACCTTGGTGGCTTAGTCAGTTAAACGTATGCCTTTGGTTCAGGTCATGATGCCAGGGTCCTGGGATTGAGCTCCATGTTGGGCTCTCTGCTCAGTGGGAAGCCTGCTTCTCCCTCTGCCCTTTTCCCTGCTCTCTCTCCTTCTCAAATAAATAAAAAGTTTAAGAAAAAAAAAAAGACCATCCTTTTTCCATTGTACTTCAGTGTTCTCTCAGTTGTAAATCAGCTGATTCTATATGTCTGGGTCTATTTCTGAAAACTCTGCATTCTATTCCATTGGTCAGTTTGTCTATCTTTGTATGGATAACATGTTCTCTTAGTTACTAATCTTTTATGAAAGTTCTTGGTATATGGATAGTATACATACTGTAGCTTTGTTCTACTTTTTCGGATGGTGTTGGCTGTACTTGGTGCTGCATCTTCATATGATTTTTTAAAAATCATCTCAATTTTAACATACATGCAAAATAAAAGATAAATAAGAAAAGAAAAACCTGCTAGGATTCTTATTGGGATGGTATTAGGATGATTCTATAGATTTTACATTCTTTATTTTGCCTTCATTTTTAAGGATATTTTCACTGGATATAGAATTTGGGGTTGACAGTTTTTTGTTTTTTTTTGTTAAGCACTTGTGTGCACCATGTTCCCCTCTTTCCTAGCCTCATAGTATCTGAGAAGTGAGCTATTAATTGGATTATTATTCTTGTATACATGAAGTGTTATTTTTTTTCTTGCTGCTCATAAGATTTGCTTTTTGTCTTTGGTTCTCAACTGTACAACTATCGTAACTGAAAATTTCTGTCTTTCATCAAATTTGGAAATTGGAGGCCATTACATCTTCAATTTAAAAAAGTGGGTTGTTTTTGTTTTGTTTTGTTTTGTTTTGCTACACTCTCATTCTCATGTCTGTTTTGGACTATGATATATATAGAACTATGCACTGTCATCCAACTGGTCCCTGAAGCTTTGTTCAATTTTTGTTCTCCCTCTTTTCATATTGGATAATTTCTTTTGATCTATCTTCAAGTTCATTCGCTTTTTCTTTTCTCTTTTTTTTAAGATTTTATTTAGTTATTTGACAGAGAGAGACACAGTGAGAGAGGGAACACAAGCAGGTGGAATGGGAGAGGGAGAAGCAGGCTTCCCACTGAGCAGGGAGCCTGATGCAGGGCTCGATACTAGGACCCTGGGATCATGACCCAAGTAGAAGGCAGATGCTTAACAAGCGAGCCACCCAGGCGCCCCTCATTTGCTTTTTCTTTTGTCATGTCCATTCTGCTGAGTTCACCCATTGATTATTTTTTAAAACATATTATATAAATATTTTTGGTTCTAAAATTCTCATTTGTTTTTTCCTTTATCATTATTTCTTTGCTGAGATTTCATAGCTTTTTATTCCATTGTGAATGTATTTTCTTTTACTTCATTGAAATTAGTTAAAACAGCCACTTTTATTTTTTATTTATTTATTTTTTAAAGATTTTATTTATTCATTTGACACACAGAGAGAGATTACAAGTAGGCAGAGAGGCAGGCAGAGAGAGAGGAGAGAGGAGGAAGCAGGCTCCCTGCTGAGCAGAGAGCCCGATGTGGGCCTCGATCCCAGGATCCTGGGATCATGACCTGAGCCGAAGGCAGTGGCTTTAACCCACTGAGCCACCCAGGCGCCCAAAACAGCCACTTTTAAACTCTTAACTTTTAGCACTAACACTTGGGACATCTTAGGCCTGCTCTTAGTTGATTTTCTTTTCTATTGCATTATGTTCCATTTATTTGGTTTTTCATGTCAGGCCATTTTAAATTATACCCTAGAAATGATGTGTTAAGTTTTTGAGATTCTGGATTCTGTTATTTTTCTCTGCTGTGTGTTATTTCTTTTGTTTTAGCTAGCAATAATCTTATTGGAATTTTTATAGGATAAGATTATTTTAGAGCTGAACTAGGACAGCTCTATGTTTATGTTAGGGACATCTGGAAGTCTGTCACCTAATCTTGGCTAAGAAAAGATCAGTAAGCTAAGTAATAATTTATAACATGCTATTTTAAGTCCAAAACTCCCCTGGAGGCACCCAAGATTGACTTGCTTGTGGATGAATTATACCTGGCATGACCAGTTAAACTTTTGGCCTTGGCTTTTATACCTAAAAGAACATTAAAGGGCACACTGAAAATTTCTGGGCAGGCCTCCTAAAACCAAGACTTATCAGAGAAATCTTGGCAATTCAGTCTCAAGATGAAAAACATACTCATTTTGTGAGAATGACAGAGCCTTGGGAGCTGTGCCTGGAGGTTTCACACACCCTTAGTGCCTTTTTTTTTTCTCTTCCTAACCACTCCTCCCCTATTCTTAAAACCATATATCCTTTGCCTTCAATAAATGTCTTACATGAGTGTTCTCTGTGGGGTCTTGTAAATCCTTTCAGTTATCTAACTTGATAACTGCTAAAATGGAACTGCTAACTCTGTTTCTTGGGTGGCAGCATTCAATTACTATTGGCCAGGATCCTTCTAACTGTTCTACACTGTGTGATTAAGGTGTCGGTCAAAGAAAATAAGGGCAGGATGAATTTGAGCAACCACTTTCTGATTTTTTCCTTCCAAAATTTACCTACTCTCTTCAGTGCTCACAGTTTTCTGAGCTTCAGTTTTATGGTTCACCAGGCTGTTTTCCATCATAGCCCCAGTGCTTCTAGCACCATCTGCACTTGGCCTCCAGCTGAAAGTTGCAAAAAAATGGGAACTCACTTGATGGAACTCCATTCTTCTAGACAAGTACATAGTCCATCTTATTCTGTTTACTCTCTAGTGCTGTCAGTAGCTGCTATTTGTATTCGGTCTAGATTTTATGGTTTTTTTCTGTGGAGGATTCAGGGTGGTTTGGTCTTACTCTATCATTATTGGAAGTGGAACTGCTCTCATGAAATTTTTAAACTATTGCCTTTTTTTTAAAGTTGTTTTAAAATGAAAAAATAGTGCTACATTTTAGTTTGTTTGAGACACAAAATTTATTTTGGAATGAGCTAATGGAATGTTTGGAATCAGAATATTTAAAGGAAGCCTGTTTTACCCTAAGAATAATTATGAATCCATTTAGCCAGAAAAGAATATTTTTACCAAAAAATAAAATCTTCATCAGTTGTCTGCTAATTTTAACTAAGTGGTCTAATGATGTATTTGACTCACTAGTCTGAGCATTATTGGATAATGACAAATAGATGCCAATTACATCGGGGGGGGGAAGCTTGCTATATGTAATACATGAATATAATCCCTTCTTCCTTTTCACTATATTATTATACAATCTCATTTAATCCAATGAGGTAGGTATTGTGTATCTGTTTAACAGATGGCCAAACAGATATTCTGGGAAGTTAAGTAACCTTCTCAAAGTCATGGCACGAAACAGTAAGGACTGGTCTATTTGATTTCTAATTCTGAGCTCTTATTTATATATAATACATGATTAACTACTGTGAGTTAATTGGTATTTATAAGGATGTGCGTGTACATGTGTATGTGTGCATGTGCACATGCATGTATGTGTGAGTATGCTTTTAGTATATTTTTAGTAAGTGGTATTCCTGGCAGAGGGAAAAGGAGCATTATTGAAGGAAAGTACAATGGAAAATGCTAACAACTTTATAAATTTCTTGTGCATAATGGTATTAAATTTATCAGCAAATAAATGTGGTTTTTATGAGGCATATAAACAAGTTTATATTAAACCATAATTATTCAGTTTTCTTTAGTATACTTAAAATAACTATGTCCTATAGTTAGTACCTCTGCAAGCACAAATATATTTTATAGTATTGTAGGAAGACCTGTAAGGCAGATTGGCAAACTATGATCCATAGGCCAAATCCTGACTACCATTTATTTTTGTAAGTAAAATTTCATGTTGTTATTTTATTGGAATAGAATCATGATTATTTTTGTACTTATTGTCTATGGCTGCTTTTGAGCTATAATGGAAGCGGTGAGTAGTTGTAGCCAATACCCTATGACCCCCGAACCTAAAATAGTCACACTCTTGACTCTTAGCAGAGACAATCTGCCAAGCCCTACTCTTAAAGTATCCTTGAGATTCTCTAATTTTCCTTTCTCTTCCATCCTCCACCTTCCTTTTTTTTTCTTTTTTTCTTTTTTATTTTATTTTATTTTTTAATTTTATTTATTTATTTGACACAGAGAGAGAGATTACAAGTAGGCAGAGAGGCAGGCAGAGAGAGGAGAGAGGAGGAAGCAGGCTCCCTGCTGAGCAGGGAGCCCGATGTGGGCCTCGATCCCAGGACCCTGGGATCATGACCTGAGCTGAAGGCAGAGGCTTTAACCCACTGAGCCACCCAGGCGCCCCTTTTTTTCTTTTTTTAAAGATTTTATTTATTTATTCATGAGAGGCAGAAAGGCAGAGGGAGAAGCAGGCTCCCCATAGAGCTGGGAGGCTGATGAGGGACTTGAACCCAGCAGAAAGCAGATGCTCAACTGACTGAGCCACCCAGGTGCTCTCCACCTTCCCACTTTATTAATAAAGTACTTGAATCCAAAGAGGCCTAGTAAAAAAAAAAATGAATTACATATCTAGGACTAGAACCCAGGTCTCTTATTTCTCAATTTGGAACTTTGAATGAACTCCTCCTTTTTCTTTTCTTTTCTTTTCTTTTTCTTTTTTTTTTTTAAGCTCATGTTTATAGAAAGACATGATTCTCTGATCTCTGTGTGAATTTTATTTTGGTCTTTCTCCAAATCATTTCCCACATGATGAATTAGGTTTATAAGCTAGGAAAGTATTTCCTTCAGGTTCACAAACACAGAATCAAGTCACAGAACAACCTGTTTTAAAGAGCTACATTTTTACACAAACAGTACACGGTTTGGCAAGCTAATATTTAGAAGACCAATGTCAGTGGGTAGAAACAGTTTGTTCACTTTATACCTGCTTTTTTTTTAAGTTACCTAACCTTCGTATTTGCTGAAAATTTTCAGACGTGTAATTGACCTATCTAAAGGTGGTTGCTGGTTATCATGGTAATTTCCAAAGCTTTAAGACTGATAGTAAAACATTTCAGAAAGTTAACAGTGATGTATTTAAGAAGAAAAATACTGTTACAACAAGTGTCCTTCTAATGTAGTATGTGCATGAATTTGCCCTTCATGTTTCCAAAGTGTAAGGTCTTACTCTTAACATTGATTCCTTCTAAAAACCAAATGAATATTTGGACAGAAGACTTCAAGCCTACACTTCTGTGTATATATGCTAAAGCTCCATCTTTAGGCACAGATCCTGATAATGGGACAGCAGATGCTGCTGCACAATGAAAAGCATTTTTATCATTAAAATCTTATCTGAACATTATTCACAAAGGCTTTTACTTATATCCTTGGAATCCCTCTAAATAGGCTCTAGAATTGTGGTGCAATGTTTGCAGAATATGACATTTAATTGGTGAACTTTATTAAAAGCAGGTGGTTGGGATCTGTGGGAACGGTTGCATGTACCTTAAAGATTTAAGTGTCAAAATTGCTCAGGGGGGAAATGATGAGGGAGCAGAAGGCTAGCTAAAGACAAAGCATAAGCCGACACCCTGCAATCTCCACCCCCCCATCCCAGGTGGGCCCTGTGTGACATTCTTCCAGGAATCTCCCAACTATCTTAATGTTAATGCCTTGCTAGAGGGGAAAACAACCTTAACTTGACAATGTCAAGGCCTCTGGTATATTGTAGGTCTTCTTTAATCCTTTTAAAACCTTCCTTTTCCATACTTCCCCTAAATTGCAAGTATGTAATCGGCCATGCCTCATGAGCCCTGCAGCTGTAGCTCTTTCTGCCTGTGGGTCCTGTTCCCATGCTTTAATAAAACCACGCGCGCGCGCGCGCGCACACACACACACACACACACACACACACACACACACACACGATGTGCATGTGACTTTGAAGCACAGCAAAGTCCCTCTGTTAATGAGGGAAAGCTTTTCATCTGACAATCTAGAAAACTGGGTTCTAATCCTGGCTATCCTGTTAAGTTAAAATGTGGCCTTGGAAAACTCACGTAAGTAGCAAACAGGGTGGAAGGGCTGCTTTTGAAAGTTCTTGCCTTTCTCCATAGTTGTTTACTTTTTTTGGTTTTCTCATCTGTGAAACAGAGATGATAATACTATCCACCTTGCAATTCTTGTGAGAATTAAGATCATGCAGATAAAGTGTTTAATATAGTACCTGGCACATAGTAAGAACTCAGTAAAAGTTAATTCATTAGACTTACTATGATCATTATTAGTATTGATACCAAAATGACTTAGAAGTATAATTGAGTATAGTAGACATACTATTTAACCCCTACAAAACCAAGAAAGAGCTGGTCTTGTTCATTTGCTAATTTAGTCATCCATTGGTTACAACAAATAATCATTGTGGCCAGGATCCAGGCACTGCACTCCCCCGCACTGAGGATACAGTGTTGAATATTATGGAGTCTCTCACCTCAAGAGACTTGTATCCCACTGGAAGATAAAGACCAAAAAACCAATTCAATATTCCTATAGTTTTCCGTTTGAGGTACAATCACTTCACTAAGAAAACAAACTGACAATACTATGGGGCAGCTCTACGATCCTGTTCTTCCCTAATGAAACACACCGTGCATTGCTCATGCTCAAACAACTCAATAAGGGAGAGAAATAATGGCTCTTTTCAACAATTTGAAAATTGTTGTATCATTGTATCATTTGGCATTATCATAGGATTTATATCCATCTTGTCAAAAGACATAGTAATCAAGCAACAAGCTGCTCCTTTTTTTAAGAAAAAAAAAAGGCCTAAACACTTGGTAAAAAGCCATTTCACCCACTTCCACAAAGACAATAATAATTTCCATTAGATGGTTTTACCTCTTTTCTTGAATAGCAGGGTATATGCGTATTAAACAAGTTTGTATTTTTGGAGAACTTGTTGCTGTGAGAGTAGCTTATTTTTATTTATTTATTTATTTTTAAAGATTTTATTTACTTATTTGATGGAGAGAGAGAGAGATCACAAGTAGGCAGAGAGAGAGGGGAGGAAGCAGGCTCCCCGATGAGCAGGGAGCCTGATGCGGGGCTCGATCCCGGGATCCTGAGATCATGACCTGAGCCGAAGGCAGAGGCTTTAACCCACTGAGCCACCCAGGCGCCCGCTGTGAGAGTAGCTTAGATAAAAATGAGCTAAGGGCATTCACTTAAGTGTCATGTCGTGTCCCCCCCCCGTCTGATGGCATTCACTGTGTTTGACATCTACAAGAGGTTTTATAATCCTTGTTGCTATAATTTTAAAGACTTAATGAAATTGTTGTTAATAGTCTTTTCATCATTTAAACTGCTTTCCCTTGAGAATTCCATTACTGCTTCTGAAAATTCCTTCTAAGAGTATGGGGAATTAAGAAGAAGGATAAGAAATGTTTAGATGATCATGAACATATACAGTGTCAAAATTTATGTTATTAGAAATAACACTAAGAATATTGAGAGCCAGTCAAGTGATGCCATGCTTATCGTTCTATTTTCTACATGGTAAGTTAAATGAGAATATAGAGTGAACATGCTCGCTTTTCCTATCAGATCTCTTTTCCTCAAGTTTGAATTAGAGAAATTTCCTTAGGGGAAAAAAATATTTCCTACATACATAAAGTGAAGTGATAGATTAAACATATATATTCGTAACACATAGAAAGTGAAAGTTAGAAAAACCTAGTGAAAGATTCATTTGGATTACATAAAACATCAATAGCAGTAATAGATAAATAGGCAAAGTATATTAACCAAGAAATCACATTTAAAAAATTACCACCACTAGTAATTTAAGAAATGTAGATTAAAATAAAATAGCATTTTCTGTATAGAATTAGTAGAGATTATAAAATAGCAATATGTAGCAATATGAAACACTGATAACAGGGTGTGATGACACCACTATTCAATGCTTCTGTGTGTATAACTAACAATTTTTTTTTTTATCACTAACAATTTTTTAAAAAGTAATTTGGGGCACCTGAGTGGCTCAGTCATTGAGTGATAGACTCTTGATTTTGGCTCAGGTAGTGATCTCAGGGTCCTGAGATTGAGCTCTGCTTGGGGCTCTGGGCGCTCAGCAGGGAATCTGCTTGAGATTCTTTCCCTCTGCCCCTCCCCCAACTCACACATGCTATCTCTTATTCTTGTCTCTCTCTCAAATAAATAAAGCTTTTAAAAAAAAGTAATTTAGCAATAAGACATCAGTCTTAAACATGTTACTTTTTTTATTAGTCTGGTTTCTGAGGGTTGCAAGAAAACCATACAGAAACCATACTACACTTGCTTAGGTCAAAAGGAAAATTATACCCTAGTTTCAGGATGGAATCTGCTACTAAAATTATGTTATTAGGAATCTCTAATCTCTTAAAACTAATTTCTGGCTTTTCTCTTTCCTCTGTGTTAGCTTCATACCAAGGTAAGCTCTCTCCAGTGGTCACTAGAAACTGGGGTTTCTATCACACCTGTTTAGCAAAATTCCTAATGAAAGGGAATGGCTTTTACACATTAGTTCCTGGAAGAACCCAAGAATGAGTCTCCTTACCTCAGTTGGGTCTCACATTCAGTCCTGAGCCAGTCACTGCAGCCAGGAGAGTAGAGACCCTATTCCCAGGCTGGGCTCCTGCACATATCTTTGGAGCTAGGAGTGGAGTTGGCTTGGGCCTGTATCCCAAACCTCTTGGGTGATTCTCCAAAGGGAGGTACAGTCACTAAAAGGAGGGAAATTAAGGCCAGTCAGGAAAAATAAACAGTTATTCTAGGGATGCCTGGGTGGCTCCATTGGTTCAGCATCTGCCTTCAGCTTGGGTCATAATCCAGAGGTCCTGGGATAGAGCCCCAGGTCTGGCTCCCTGGCTCAGTGGGGAATCTGCTTCTTCCTCTCATTCTTCCCCTCTCCCTGCTTGTCCTCTCTTTGTCTCTTTCAAATAAATAAATAAAATCTTAAAAAAAAAAAAAAAAGGATGGGCGCCTGGGTGGCTCAGTGGGCTAAAGCCTCTGCCTTCGGCTCAGGTCATGATCCCAGGGTCCTGGGATGGAGGCCCACATCGGGCTCCCTGCTCAGCAGGGAGCCTGCTTCCTCCTCTCTCCTCTCTCTGCCTGCCTCTCTGCCTACTTGTAATCCCTCTCTCTGTGTCAAATAAATAAAAAAAAAAAAAAATTAAAAAAAAAAAAAGGAAACACTTCCTCTAGTACAGTTTCACCCTTTAATAACACTCCTGTGAATCAGTGTTACAAAAGAGTAGATGAAGATTTACACTTTTTTTTTTTAAGATTTTATCCATTCATTTGGCAGAGGGAGAGAGAGAGAGCATAAGCAGGGGGAACAGCAGGCAGAGGGAAAAGCAGCGCTCCCCCACCCCCCACCGCCGCTGAGCAAGGAGCCTGATGGCAGACTTGATTCCAGCACTCTGGGATCACAACCTGAGTTGAAGACAGACTCTTAACCAACTGAGTCACCTGGGCATCCCCAGATTTACACTGATTACAGCTTTAGCTGTAGTTATAAAGCTTTAGCAAAAAAACCAGAAAACAACAACAACAAAAACCCTTGAGCAATCCTATTGCCCACAATAGGGGAATTGTAAATTAAGAAATATAAAATGTTTTAGGGAGTCATTAAAATTATATTTTCAAATGGTTTTTAGTGTTTATGGTGAAAGGACATTTTCTAATATAAAGCCATAAAGGCAGACTGTAAGATAATATATACAGTACAATCCCAGTTTGTAAGAAGTGCACAGGAAAAAAACTTAGGAAAATCTATTAAAATAATGACTAGCCCAAAAACCGTTGGAATTCATGTAGTCACAAAACAAATATTTTTGAAATTCCTATTAGATGAAAAGAATTTTTATTCTGAATATTATCATTCTATAATTTTCATATTTCTACATATGTTACAATAAGCAACTGAGAGGTGTACTGCATTTAAATTGAAATTCTAATAACCCCACTTAAATCCTTAAGATGTTCCAAACATCATTGTATGGTGCTTTCAGGTACACTGTCTCATTCAGTGTGTCTCTTATGAAATCAGTTGTCAGTTCTATTTGCTCCATGTGAGTATTGTTCTTCTGCAGAAGCCATAAATAAGATTTGTTGATTGACAGAGTGATTCATTTGTTCATTCATCCAACCACCTATGAATTGTTGGCGGGATTAAAAAATAACCCCTAAAGGAATTTCCTAAAATTGGATAGGTAAGAAAGCTTATAAATTATCATGGGTCAATGAACAGGTTTTTTCAGTGATTACAATATGTTAATTATGCTTTGCTTTAAGTAAATGAAAAGCTGAATGAATGTCAGCAATTCTGTCAATGCCATTGTGTGTGCTGAAGGTTATGCTCAAACACAGTAGCATCCAACTGCAATCATAAAAATCATTTATGTGCATTGTCTTTCTGCACAATTCTGGAAATACTGTGTCTTATTACAAATGTTTAAATATATTATTGGTGTTAAATATACTATAGATACATTACATATATTCAGAGTCCATTTATTTTCTGCACATGCATTTATGAATAATTTTTATTCATTCTGCTGGCTCAAGTGGAATAAATGGTTACAAAGTTTTGGGGCCAAAGGATTTTCTGGCAAGAATTTGTGGCTGCCACCCCCTGAAACTTCAGCTTGTGAGAGAACATTATTGGGGGAGGTAATGCCTCCAAGGCTCAGAGGAGATCGCTGTGGCCAGCTCTCATGAGAAAAAAAAAAAAAAAAAGTAGGCAGAGGTTTCCAGAGCAAATTCTGCTAGAAGAGAAGGCAGAATGGCCTTAAAGGTCAGCTGGAGGCAGTAATCTTGATTGTATAAGGCTGACGGGGTTAGTGTGTAAGGGTGCCGGGTGATGGTAAAGAGATTCAACAGATACAAGAGAGATTTTCTCTCAGTTTTATTGTAACTCCTTTTTTATTAGTACTTATTATTTTATTTATTACTAACTTGGAATGTTGATTTTATATGTGTTGGAATAATTATTTTGGAGTTAGATACATATATCACTTTATCATGTATCACTTCTAGGCATGTACCCAAAGGAAATGTAAGCAAAATATACTGATTAAAATATTATTAAAACCACCTCACATTCCGTGTCCAATTCTTTTGAGAGATTCGGAGTCACTGATACCCAGTTCTTCCTTACAATATCACTCTTTGTGCCGTTAGGGTATTTGTGAATTAGCATATTTCACTTTTTAATTGTGAAATGTAACATATATAGAAAAGAATATATAACATTTATCAGTACAGTTCAACAAATAATTAGAAAATAACCCTTTATGTCAAAAGAATGTTATACACACCCAAAAAGCCCAGCAGGCACTCTCTCCTACTCCTCCTACTCCTTAGAGTAACTACTATCTGTTTTAATGATAATCATTTCCTTGCTTTTCTTGCAGTTTTACCAACCGTATTTGCATCTGAAGCTCCCAACCTCCAACCCATCCCACCCTGCCCCCCAACCTTCCTGTATTACAATGGTTTCTGAATTAGATCTCAAGTACCTGGGTGTCCCCTTGAGTGATAAAGGGGGAGGAGGGGCAGTAACTGGTAGATGGTGCTGAATATGGTCTCAATGAAGTCAAATCCATCCAGAGCTGCTGGGAGGTTTAAGGTTCATTACAGGTCACTTATTTATGTAATGGGCTCTTCCTAGACTTGAGATCAAGAGCTAGTTTGTCCATTCAATCTCTTGGTTAAGAGTCAGAACTAGGGCACCTGGGTGGCTCAGTGGGTTAAAGCCTCTGCCTTCGATTCAGGTCATGATCTCAGGGTCCTGGGATTGAGGCCCGCATCGGGCTCCCTGCTTGGTGGGAAGCCTGCTTCCTTCTCTCTCTCTGCCTCTGTGCCTACTTGTGATCTCTCTCTCTCCCTCTGTGTCAAATAAATAAATTAAAAAAAAATCTTTATTAAAAAAAAACAGTCAGAACTAAATAGTATAATATAGCATATAATAGTATGCCACTAACCTGGCCTCTGATTTGATTGTCTATGATAACTGTGGAAGACTGTCTATAAAGGGTCACAAAATAGGCAGATTTGTGCTGCAAAGACCTGGGGTAGTTTCTAAACAGGCCAGAGGAGAGGCCCTGCACACTTCTTACTTTGGCCACCTAATGCAAAGCAAGAGTGTGACGAGGGCTGCCTGTCTAAAACCAGAGCTTACTGTGTCCACATAACTTAATAGTCATTATATCTTCCATTTATTGAATGTTAAACACCATTCTTAGTGATTTACACACAATAGTTCCCTCTGCACTAGAACCACAATAGGCTAGGTACTATTAAACAGATGAAGGAACTTTGTTTTTTTTAAACAAATGAAGGTGCTAAGGCTTTGAAAATTTACTTGTACAAGATCACACAGTTAGTAAATGTCTGAGCTCAAATTCAGGCTTAGACTCTCAGGGATGGCTCCTAAAATGGTGAAGGAACACATATGAATTACACTTGATAGTGGTAGGTTTTCATTTCCATCTTCATTAAAAGTGCATAACTTTTATACTGTAACTGAATAAATAAAATTTATTTCAAGGTGACCTCATGTATTTTCTTAAAGTTCTATTATGGTTCCAAAATATGTTTAATTTTGGAAGTTGAGGGGACGGGGGTTAGATAATGTGTTCAATATTGTGCTCTTAATTCCCATTAACCACCCTCCTACTACAGAATGGGGAATTCTGTCCTTGAAGATGCATTTACAATGTTTACCACTAGAGGGAGGAATCAGACCATGGAGAGAGGCAGCAAGTCCACTAAGCACCACCTTGGCCACTTGCTCTTCATTGGCAGCTGGAAGTAGAATGAGCATGAAATTGGAGAGGCATCTGTTAATAAAAATAGAAGTCTTCTTATTATCTGGAAGAGGTGATTTCACAACCCCAGTAAAGAAAAGAGTCAACTCGTGGAACCTCAAAGTGAGAAAGGCTAACATGCTTAATAGCCTAGATTTGAGGATCCCTAGTAGTACTCTGGAAACAAGCAGCACTCTTGCACCCAAACCGTGACAATCAAAAATGTCTCCAGAAATTGCCAAATGTTCCCAAGGGCAAAATTGCCTCTGATTGAGAACCACTATTTTAGAGATCCAAAATGTCCTGAAGACTCAAGGGCTTAAAGATAATAAAATATCCTCCCTTCCTGGTGAATGGGGAATATGGGGTTCTTCTTGGTCTGGGGTTTCACAATTCAAGGGTATGAATAGAAAGGATAAGGCTAGCCCCAGTTCATAAAAGAAGTACAGACAAAGCATAAAATCACAATCCCAGGCAAAGTGGCTAAGGAAGAAAGAAATAGCTTGAAACTTTACAATTATAGGGGGGAAAGAGTAAGAAATGAAACAAAAGAATGAACTAGAGATGATTTTAGGCAAGAAGGTGTTATCATGCTCAAGAAACAAAGCATTCCATAAGAAGAGACCTCTTATGAGATATTTGCATGGATGGGGAAGAGCTGTTAAGTTCTTAGAGCCAGTTCAAATACTTGTCTTCCAAACCTCCTCTTCGAGGATTTTCTTTCTCACTTACTGGTACTTGCATCCCTTATTCAATCATGCCAGAAACCCTGGAGTCATTCTTTGATTTAAATAGTAATTTTTCTATCTGTTAAAGACATTGGGACCCATAAGACCTTGGTTATATTGAGGGTTGCAGTGAACACTCTCTGCACATCCAGTAGGCTGGCAACAACTTCCTTACTTGCAAATATGGTGACCACAAACAACCTAAGAGAAATTTAATCAAGAGAAAAGAACCAAACTCATAATATACAACTTACAGAGCACATGAATTCAAAGTGCTATGTGTTCTGTAATGTCATAGAGAGGGTCTTATACTGACATGAGCTTGGTTGTGTGTGTGTGTTTTTATTTTATTTTAAGATTTCATTTGTTTATTTGACAGAGATAGACACAGCAAGAGGGAACAGAAACAGGGGAGTGGAAGAGGGAGAAGCACTCCTCCCACCAAGCAAGGAGCCCGACATGAGGCTCGATCCCAGGACCCCGGGATCATGACCCGAGCTGAAGGCAGATGCCTAACAACCAAGCCACCCAGGTGCCCCCACAAGCTTGGTTTTTGACAAAAGTAATATCCATGGCTCCTGGGTCTTAACACCAACAGGTCACTGGTTGGTGGTTCTGGTAGGTTCAGGTCTACCCTCTGGTAGCTCAGTCTAAGCTATCCATTCACTCCTTCAGAGATCTTTTGGTGAAAGGATGATATATGGATCCATCCCACCTAGTGATGAACTCTTCTGTTGAAAATTATGGTTTCTTATACTGACCCAATAAAAACCATTAGACTGTTACATTCAAGAACATCTGACTCAGACACAGTCCCATTGTTTGCTGGAGTGGGTCATATTAAGCAGGACTCAAGAAATGTTTATTAATTGAATGTATGAAGAAATGAGTGAATAAATGCATGGCTATACTCACTACTTAGAATATTCTAGTATTTAAATTTTTCCTCAAACATAGAAATACTTGTACTTTTCTGGCACTTGCTTCTGGTCTGGGAAACAAAAGGATATTAATCAGAGAATGGTGTTGGTATTTGCCTAGATTTGTTTTTGTTTTTGTTTTTATCCTTGCTAAATAATATTTTATTGCATGAATATACCACATTTTATTTATTCCATTCCTCTTTAAATCTTGGTTTTTTTAATTAACATATAATGTATTATTCGTTTCGCGGGTACAGGTCTGTGATTTATCAGTCTTACTAGATTCATTTTATTAGCTGAAGCACCTAATCTACAAGGGGTCTGAGTATTAACTACTAAAAACTCAAACCTTCCCCTTTCTCTTTCCAGAGAATTGCTTTAGGTCAGGTATTAACCAGGAACCACCCCACTGATCTTGGAGGCTATAAGCTCCCAAACTTGGCCAATGACAAAGAAATTCAAAGTCAGCCCCCTTGCCTAAAGGTGAATCAAATTCGTGGTGTGATTCATGTTCCAAGCTTCTCCATTGGATCAGACTGAAACTATTGTTCAGCATCCTTGCTGAGTTTCATTTTTCCCTGACTTATTCTTCTGCCTTCACTTTGCTTCTCCAGAGAACACTCCCCTAATCAATCAATTGAATAGGAATTTCCACCTCTGGATCCTCTTCTATGGACCCTGAAGTTGTTTTGAAGTCACCACCCTTGTCTTACTTTAAACTTTCATTTAAGCTCAGTGTTATCAGTGTAAGTCCTTGGGTGAAAGTAATGTAATAGTAAGATCTCAGGATTGGTATTGGTAGAATGTAGAATATTATAGCTGAAAAAGAAATCAGCTAGCTTACGTTCTTATTTTACACACGAGTTCATTGTAGGGGCACCTGGGTGGCTCAGTCATCAGGCATCTGCCTCCGGCTCAGGTCGTGGTCCCTGGGTCCTGAGATCCAGCCCTGCATCGGGCTCCCTGCTCAGCGGGGAACCTGCTTCTCCCGCTTCCCCTGCTAGTGTTCCCTCTCTCTCGCTGTGTCTCTCTCTGTCAAATTAACAAACAAACAAACAAACAAAAAACAAGTTCATTGTAGTCCAAAGTCAAGATTTGCTGAAGGTGATACAGTTAATGAATAGCAAAGCTGTAACCGAATCAGATTTCCAATCTCCCATTTTAGGGCTTTCTCCAAACATCTCCTCTTATTAGTTACTATGTTCACATGAGGGAATCTTATAAGTTAGGTGCTACGCAGGCAAGTTGGAAAAATGCTTTAACCTCTCAACATCCTTGAAATATTTTACATAAATGTTAAGAACAATGTGACTGTAGGATGATTACTACCTAGATATTTATAGTTTTAATTTTCTATAAAAATTTATATTTTTAATCCTTTATAAAAATTTTCTCACTAGGGCTAAATAAGTTAATAAGACAAGATTTCATCTTCAAGAAGTTTTGTAGGGGAGGCTGTCAAAAGAATACAGAGGCTACAGCAGTGTTACAAGAAAGCTGTGGAGCCAGAGAGGTGGTAATTAATCTCATCTGGCAGAAGAAGGGAAAGCCTCCCAGAGGAGATAACACTGGAGAGGGTTTGTGAAGAGTAGAATTTTGATAGGTAGAGAAGAGAAAAGGGCATTATAGATAAACACAGTGGGATGTGCAACAGCACAGGTAGGAAAGTTTGGGCCGTGGAAAGCCTACCTGTGTGGCCAAAGTAGGTACTTCTTGGGAAGAGAGGCTAAGAGTTTGTATGAATGGAATTACTGTGAAGAGTCTAGGATGCCATGCACAATGCTTTGTCTCTTAATTATAATGCTTCTCCATCCTTTCCCCCAATTTTCACCTCCATAAATTGTTTTTTTTTCTTTAGTTCTCATGGGGTATGACACCACGATGAATGCTTCCTGGTAAGCACTTACATTAAATTAGAGAAGGCAGAGAGGAGAAGAATCCTGTAGCTTTCATCTTCATCTCTTCTTGGCCATTAATGAAGAGAAATAAGATATACAATTGGGAGATAAAATGGTAGCTTCAACAAAAGATTAAACTGTCAATCCCTTAACTAATCAAGAAAAGAAACTAACATATTGAGCATCTAGGACGACTACTAAATTTGTTAAGCACTTTAGAATTGCCTAATTTAATCCCCACAAATTACTGCATTAGATCTATAGTTGTAATTATCTCAAGTATAAAGATAAGAAACCTCAGGCACAGGCATTCAGTCACATGGCCAAGGTCACAGACTACCTTGATGTGGAACGCTCTGTCCGATCATTTCATCGGGGCCACAGGCTTCCCAAGAAGCACTAAGGGTGCACACGAGTGGCCGGAAGTACAGCATCTGAGAGCCAGCCACTGGAATCCTCGGGGTTCCTTTTGTAAAAGAAATGAGAAATTAAAAGAGGAAAAGGGAGAGGCAAGAGAGAAAAGAGTAATAGAGATAAGAAAGAGAGAAAGAAAAAGGGATGATAAAGATATGCTTTAAAAACATTGGGTTGGTTAAAAATATAATTTCCACCAAGGTGTTAAATATACAAATGCATTATATCTTTCAATATACAATGGGGAAAAAAATCCCAGGAAAACATTTGGTAGTTTAAAATATAGATGTACATATATGTGTATACCTATTTTGATGTTTGTTTTACATAGGCTTAAATTATGAAGTAAAGTTCAACAAAAAGAAGACCTTGAAAAGAATGATCACAACCTTTGGTAATAATGTAAGTGCCTTTTAAAAATTCACCATCTAAAATGCTTTAAAAATATTTCCAACAAAATATCATTTACATTTCAAATCTATTAAAATCCTTTATTTTTCTTAAAAGAATATATTGAATCATTTTGAAATGCTCTCATCCATATGTATAATAATGATAAATAATTTATTTCTTAAAACATTAGTTTTTTCCCTGTGGATTAGCATTGCTAAGTTAGACTTGGCTCTGGAATGCAATAGGAAATATTAGATTTCAGACACTCAGGAAATTTTTTGCCCATGCATGGTGGATAAACACACATTATACTATTTACATATATTGTATTTCTTCTCTCTCCCACTTGGGAAAACAAAGCCTATAAGTTGTATTTATACTGTTAGAAATGGAGTCTTTGTTTAGTGAACCTTATAAAGCATCAGGTGTTTTTCTCCTTGGGTCCTTAAACTGAAACTTAATTGTCCCATGTCACATCTGTTCACATCAATCACATTGAATTATTTTCTCTACATTGTGTTTTTTGAGGTGATATGATTGATGTGACTAAATGTGATGGATCAAAAAGGTCTGTTAGGCACTTCAGAAAATTTCAAAATCTCAAGCCTGCAGGCCAAGGAATCTCTGTCTATGCATAATTTGGTATAGAGTTAAATTTGGAAGGGCAATACAGTTCATCAGATTAAGAATTTTTGACAGTGATTCTTGACAAACTACTTTTTGATGATAAAGAAAAGTATGAATAATTTGCTAGGGCAGAGTCAAGGTTAGGGAGTCATTACCTTGTTGTAAATCACATAAATTCAGGAATGAATCCATGTGGAAAAGGATTTGCAGTTGGAAGAATCCCAGCTCCTCATGTTCCAGTTACGTGACCTTGGAGAAATCACTCTAAGTCTCTGAACCACAGTTTCTCATCTGTATCATCTATCACAGAGAGTATCATGAGAATAACAGGAAAGAATGCATCTAACAGAACACTATAAATTACTAAGTATCATCTCAAGACTCCACAGTTTGTTGAAGGTGTGCACTGAGTAGGAATCAAATTATTTTAAAACACAGAAAGAGTAACAGTTAAAGTAATTAGGTCTTTGATGCCCAGGAGCACCCCCAATGTAAAAGGAAGTAAATGATGGAGGGGGAGGGGAATGCCCTATGTTCAGAATCCTCATGTATCTAATAACTGCTTTTCTGTTTTGACCATCCATACACTGAAGCAGTTGACAAAAGTCTGAAGGATCATTCTTGGTGAAAATATTCTCTTGTCAGCAGATATATTCTCCACTTACATTTTCACCAGAGTTGTACTGTCATTATAAACCTTCAACTGGGAAAGTTGTATCACTGTTAATAGAACCCTCCAAATGGGATCGTGGCTTAGAATTTTCTCTTTCCTACATTCCATTGTCGCAGAAGACGTCTAATCAGAATCTGTCAGTGACTTCGGATTCCTCCTTGACTTGTTTTCATAGGTGGCCTGTTATAAAATAACCTTTTAGCTGTCTGTAAATCTTTATTTCTTCTCAAAAGTAGTATTTATTTATTTGAGAGAGAGAGAAAGCATGAGTGGGGGTTGGGGTGGGCAGGGGCAGAAGGAGAGGGAGAAGCAGACTCCTTGCCCAGGGAGCCCTGATCAGGGGCTCAATCTCAGGAACCCAGGCCTATGACCCATGCTGAAGGCAGACGCTTAACAGACTGAGCCACCCAGGTGCCCTGTGTAGCTTTAATTCTTTAAAGCAAACTATATCTGTAATAAACATCAGACACATGGTCCTGAGCAGAATAAAGAGCTGCATACTAAGTAGAAGTTGGGGCTAAAGGAGGAAAGGTAGTGACTGGACAGTCAAATGTAGGGATAAGAGTCCTTGCTGAAGAATCAAGACACTTGTATTTGGCAAAAAGGGCCAGCTTTCTACTAAGGTCAAGTGTGGTTAAAATTGCCCTTTTTTTTTCAGCTTTAGTTTGGGCAAGGACACTTAAGCTATCTGTGCTTCAGTCTTTCCATGGGCAACATCTTCTGCAGCTTAACTTCTGTACTGTGAAGTGGCAAACTGATTCCACTACAACTAGAATGTGCAAAGTAAAAGAGCTTTACGTCTCCTAGATAGTGAGGGGGGGAAAAAAAACCCCACCTCTATAAACCACGTTTAACCCACATCAACTTGAAGCAGTAGGGTCCTATAATTTAATTTTTCTTTTTTGGTAAAAACCCAGTTTATCTTGCATTATTCATAATCTTTTAGGATTCTTTTTCATTTTGGGGTTCCTCCCAAGTGGCACCTTTCTGGGGAAAGGGGTTATTGGACCTTAGGACATGCAAAGAATTGAGGGAAACAGGATTTCCTTGGCTTCAGGTTGATCCTTAGGAGGGCACTGGCTGGTTTATTTCATTTCTGGGCTGTGCCCACTGCTGAAATCCGTGCTGACAATTATGAGAAAAAATTTGTTCTCTCTTGATCTTCCACTCTGTGAGCACCTGGTGTTCTCCCCATATTGACTTGGTCTCAGCTTGACACTCCTTAGTGCTGTCTAAACTCGTAAACTCCAGTCAGAGTTCTCTGTTCTTCATCTCCAGCCTCAAGAACACCCATCCTTACACAGTAGCCACTCCTGACAAGCTCCCATCTAGAATTCAGAGTTGCCGCCAAGTTTACTTGGCATGGTATGCATCTGGTTCAGAGAGGTGGGTCTCCTTTCAGAGCCCCAAATATAGAGGAGAAACAGGTCTCCTGCATTTGAAATTTACCCTAACTTGTCTTCTCTGGGAAAGAGATTAGAGAAGATAGATCAGGACCCACATGTTTTACTTCCCACACTTCCTTTCTCTTTTTTTCTCTCCCCCTGCCACCCACCCACCATACCCAAGGGGAAGGGCTTTCCTTTTATCTCTTCTACATCATATTTTCCTTCTGGGCCTGCAAGACATCCTGGCTATTGTAAGTATGAGAATATATTTTTTTCTACTCTGTGGGAGAAATCCTATGATCTGGTCTATCAGATTGGACCATTTGGGTTATTAAATGTGCAACTAATATTTGTTAGATTACTATTCATTATTTTCATTATTTAAACCATTTAAATAAAAATGAACTGAGTCAAAAGTAAAATATGAACACCTTATCTTTCCACAGAACTTTTTTTTAATCTACTATTATTTTGATTTATTGTTTTCCTTAGAGTTCTAGGTATCTCTTTGTAATTCAATCACGTGTCAATCCAGGTTTCATCAGGAAAAACAAAATCATTTTCAGTATTCACAATAAGGGGAATTTAATGTGTGGAACTGGAATGCAGGCAGAAGCTGAGAAGTTAAAAGAGTGCAGTGGAGTAACTGAAAAACGTAGCAGCAGCAGAAAGTTACCAGCACCTCTAGGCTAAAGAGAAAAAAGAAGGTGGTATCGCTGTACCCCAGGGTCTGAAGCCATGGCTTCCACGTCTAAATAGAGTTGGAACCAAAGAAGAAACACCAATATTGCTAAAGAGCTGCCCAAGATAGAGAAGGAAGAAAATAAATCATCTTATTTTTCTTCCTTTCTTCTCCTTTAAATGGTCACCAGTGGCTTCAGTCATAAGCTTGTTGGAATGGTCTGAATGTTTGTGTCCCTGCACCAACCATAAGTTAAAATCCTAGTTATCTCTGATAGCACTAGGGTGAGAGGGGCCTTTGGGAGAGGATTAAGCCATGGGGCTGGAGTCCTCAAGAATGAAATTAATGGTCTCATAAAAGAAGTCCAAGAAAGAAGAAAAAAAAGAAGTCCAAGAGAGTGCCCTTGTCCCTTCCAGCATGTAAGGATAGAATGAGAAATCTGTGTCCCCAAAAAGGGCCCTCACCCAACCATGCTGACACCCTGATCTTGAAGTTCTAGCCTTTAGAACTGTGAAAAATAAGCAAAAGCAATGGTTCCATTATTTTCAAAATGTTATCTGTTCATTCTGGAGAGAAGAGTTGATACATAGACCTTCACATATTCTTGGTTTCATTCTTTTGAATCTATTGGATGCCTTCTCTTTCTGGCACATCATTACTTCCTTCAGTATCACCTAGGAATTTTTTTCACTTTTCTCATTTGTTGTGTCTCAAGTATTCTTATTGGTTTAATTTCTCTCATGATTTGAAATATATATTTGATATTTCTCTGTTTCTAGCAAAGAGCTTATAAAACCCTTGGAATTTCCTGGATAGAAAGTGACTAAGATGTCCTTTTTTATGTTAATGAGCTGACTTTTGGAAAGCTTCTCAATATGGCCCTGGTTGCCAGTGGAGTCAATCATGTGATTAGAGGGTTGGAACTTTCAGTGCCCCTCCTCCCCACAAGGGGAGAGGATCTGAAGGGTGAATCAACGATCAGTGGCCAAAGATTTTTGATCAATCATGCCTAGATAGTGAGGCCTTCATAAATCCCAAAAAGACAGGGTTCAGAGAACTTCCAGGTTGGTGAAGACATGAAGACATGTAAATGCAAGTTCTTCTTCAGGCACTGAGAAACACAGACAAGTTGGGATTTGTAGGGAAATCTAGGAAAACAAGTACGTCCAGCCATCAGAATGGGACTACAAATAGGAGCTCAAGAAGAAGTCTGTGAGAAAGTATTATCTCTGGACTGTTTCTGTAGGTTTATTACCAGGTGTCTGGTAGTAAGCCTGGAAATGCTCTTTGTTACCAGGGCCTACAGTTGAAAAGAAGTGCTAGACATGGATTTAACAAGAAGGGGAGACAAGCTGGAACCTGTAAGGCTGTTTTTAGGCAATAGGCTTGAGCAAATGGAAACTTGAGCAGGGCAAAAGTCCCCGTAGTGATCACCAAGCTGAATGCAAACAGGCTCATTAAGCAACCCACCTGGAAATAGCCATAGACCCCAACCGACCAATTACAACCAGGCACAGGTAACCTTAGAAACTACCAAAAAAGGGAAAACTCCATATGTCCCCAGTCTTCTTCATTCTGTCCTATAACTGTGGCTCCTCACCACTGCCTCCTGGCAGACAGTCTCTCCTTTGCTGTCCTGCCTGCTGCTCCCTTATGATATATTCAGTAAACTTCAATCTCTTCTGTTCTGCCTTGGGTGAATTCTTTCACCATTCATACTGCCAGCCCCCACAATTGGAGTGCCCCACATTTGGTGGCCCCCCCATTCGATCAGAGCACCCCATAGAACCTATCAGGAACTTCTCACTTTGTGGCATGATATTTAGCTCTGATTATGTACAGAGTAATGACTACTGCTTAACTTTTGTCCTCAAATTTCATGCAAGTTTTTTCCTGGTCAGTTCTAACTGAAAACCATACAGAGAAGGGGAAATGTAACTCCCGGCTTAGCCAACCTGGCAATAGAACAACATAGCATAAGGACTGTGAATTTAATTATAGGATCTGTCTGAGAAGTTTGATCTCTCTTTTGGAGCTGGTCCAGTTCCTAGAGAAGACTCTATCCGTTTCTGGCAGAAAGGGTGACTTCCTAGGTTTCTGTGTCTGGTTTCTAAGGGAGGAGGAAACTAAAGGAATGGCCTTATCCTTGAGTGTGCAAGTATTTATGTAACATCTCTGTTTTAGAGTATGTTTTTCCTGCCCCAACATTGGTTTCCAAGTCTAGAGTCCTCTGTTTAGTATGGTTTAAAAAAAGGAACAGAAATAGAATCATGTGTTTAGTGTGTCATCTTTGACTAGGAGTACACACAAATTTATTTCATCTATTTGGAAGTAAAAGTGATTGGATTAAAAAATTCATATGGCCCATGGTAGGAGTATTCAGATAGAAAGTGAAAGCTTGAGCACATAATCTGGATTTTTTTTTCTCACTATCTACTCTACCTATGGAATAAAACAACCAGATCTGTGAGTTGACCAAGTCAAGAAAATATATCTGACCCCGCTGTTTGTACCAAAATCTCATTTATTTCTTTATTCAAAATGTATATTTTAAGCAGGTGTAATATTTCAGGCACTGTTTTAGGTGATAACGATACAGCAATAACAATCAGGAAAAACAGGAAAAATCTTGCTCTTACATAGTTTATATTCTAGTAAACAGAGACAGATAATAAGAAAAATAAGGTGATTGCTATAAGGAAAAATAAAGCAGGTTGAGAGGACAGGGGAATGGGTTTTTGCTATTTTACATAGAATGAACAGGGACGACCCTTCTGGGAGGTCACATTTGAGCAGAAAGCTGAAGAAAGCTGGGAGAGGTGGAGAAAGAGATTTCTAGGCAGCTGGAGCAGGGCTATAAGATGCAAGGATGTTAGATTGATCCAGAGTTTCTCAGATAAATTACATTGGTAAGGTTATGATTGTTGATGGGTTTGAGGGGGGAGGTTTCTTAATAGGATCACTTGTTTGTTCCTTCTTCAGTCATACCTATGCCCTCATAGGTGCAGGACTGCCCAGAGCATGAGGATTTAGGAAAAAAATTCATTCTTCTTAGTGTTTACTCATGCAAGAGTTGAGTAAAGAAGCAATGGTAGAAGAGATGGCCCATGTCTCTCCAAGGCTTGGTGAGAAATCCAGTATTTCAAGTAAATTTGTGAGTTCTCTTGAGGAGGGCTATGTTTCCAACGGCCTGTGGCCTTGAAGGAAATAAGCTGAACCCAGCAATCCTAGAAGCAAACCACTGAGCTGGTTTATTCACTGTCTATACGGTTGAAAGAGACCAGACAGCAAAGGTGCCCTTTCTTCTGCCTCAAAAGAGAGGAAACATCAAAACAAACAAAAAAATGTGGCTTATCAGAAAAGATGAAGAAACAAACAAACTGTTGTACCTTTTATCAATTGCTAATTTTTTCCTATTTGAGGGAGCCTAATAGATTGCTGAACAGCCAAGGAAGATCAATCATGAGTAAAGGGGAAAGTGCCAACCACTTAAATACATTCAATCACCAAAAAGGTGAAGACCAAGCTAAAACCTGATGGCTTTCATTAGACTAAAAGTAATGGAAGAGGCAGACTTAACTTTTATTTTTTCTTTAAATTTTTATATTTTTTTATGTATGTTTAAAATTTAAATTCAATTAACGTATAGTGTATTCTTAGTTTCAGAGGTAGAGTTCAGTGATTCATCAGTCTTATAGAATACCCAGTGCTCATTACATCAAGTGCCCTCCTTAATGTCTATCACCCAGTTACCCCATTCCTCCATCCCCTCCCCTCCTGCAACCCTCAGTTTGTTTCCTATGATTAAGAGTCACTTCGGTTTAAGAAACAAAACAGAGGATCATAGGGGAAGGGAGGAAAAAATAAAACAAGATAAAAACAGAGAGGTAGACAAAACAGGATTAACCTTTAAAAGTAAAGGCTTCCAGGGACAAAATGATAGGACACACAAAAAAACTTTTAAGAATTATGAATCCTGATTTAAAAAAAAAAATCTAACTAGACTAACTGAAAAAAAAGTATGGTTCTTGCTGATAAATAAATTAGTAGTTTGGGAGATTAAGTAAAATAAAATTAAACAAAACAAAAACAAGCAAACCAAAACAAAAAAAGCCATAACAGGAAAAAACCAAAAAGCGAAAATACAAAGAGAGATAGAAATCATGAAGAAAGGAGAAAAGGCTTGGAGGATAGTCCAGAAGTCAGAACATAAAAAAATTGGAGTTCCAGAAAGGAAAAAAAAGAATAAATGTAGACATAATAAACAGAAAATTAAATAAAATTTTCTTTGCTGATTAAAGACTATAGTAGGCTCACTGTGTCTCATATAGGATTCATTAAAAGGATCATGGCATGATGATACTTCTGCATACAAAGATAAAGGAGGCTCTTTCCAGAAAGAAAAAAAACAAATTTACAAGAAATTTACAACTAGTATCAGACTTCTCATCTGTAATATTAGAAATTAGCATACAGAACAATAATGATAACAGTCTATTGAGAGGGGAAAAGAAGCCATCAAGGAAGTCATTCTCCAGTTTAGCCATTCACCTCTGGGAGAAAATGAAGGGCATTTTGAGCTGGTAAAGACTCAGAAAGCAGGGCGCCTGGGTGGCTCAGTGGGTTAAAGCCTCTGCTTTCGGCTCAGGTCATGATCTGAGGGTCCTGGGATGGAGGCCCGCATCGGGCTCCCTGCTCAGCGGGGAGCCTGCTTCCTCCTCTCTCTCTGCCTGCCTCTCTGCCTCCTTGTGATCTCTCTCCCTCTGTGAAATAAATAAATAAAATCTTAAAAAAAAAAAAAAGACTCAGAAAGCATAACAGTTATATACCCTGTCTACAAAAATATTTTAGGAAGTGTTCTAGCAAGTGAAATTAAATTACAAGGGAGCTTTCAAAGTAGAGACAGACAAAGAAAAATGTAAGTGGGGAGTGATAAATCTTACATAGGTTAAAAATCTGAAGGAAATAGTAATATTGCTTAGGAATTTGTAATAGAATCATGAAGTAAGAGTTTTTGAAACAGAGGAGACAAATTGTGAAAGAAACTCCAGTCATAGCCTGCAACCCAAAGGTTAAATTAGAGAAAAACAAAGTTGTGAATGGAGTAGGATGAGTAGAGAAGTAAGATATGCTAAAGGTTTTATTCAGAGCAATGGCTAAACTGAGTGAATATTAAATAATTTTTAAATTTTTGACTTTTTTTTTAAGATTTTTTATTTATTTGAGAGAAAGAGAACATATGGTGGAGGGCAGAGGGAGAAAGAGAGAAGCAGAGAGAAGCTGGATGGGGATGCAGGACTTGATCCCAGGACTCTGGGATCATGACCTGAGCCAAAGTCAGATGCTTAACTGACTGAGCCACACCAGGTACCCCTAAATTTTCATCTTGTTATGGAGGAAGTTGCCAAGTAAGGTGAAAGAGATAACTGATATTTTATTTTAATATAATAATAGAGAGGATGTAGTTTAATTATATTAGGAACAGGAAGGTAAAAAGCCAAAGAACTGGTAAGTATAGTAGACCTTATTAGTTAAGAAAGAAGAAAAAAGATAATGAAAAGATAACTGCTCATGTCAGAGGAAAGAAAAGGAAATTAGGGGAAAAATAGTGAACATAAAATAAGGCAAAGTAATAAAAAATGACCTGTGAAACTTATGTGAACTACTGACTTTCACAATTAAAAGACAGAATTGTCAGTTTGGGTGAAAAAAAAAATCTAGCTAAACTTATTTCAAACAGAGTTGGGAAAATATTGAAAACAAGGGTCCAAGCAAATTACACCAGGCAAATGAAAACCAAACGAAAGCAAATGTGGCAAAATTGAAACAAGACCAAGTGAAAATTCTAGGCAAATGCATTAAACATTTTAATTATCATTAAAACTGATAAAGCAGGGCGCCTGGGTGGCTCAGTGGATTAAAGCCTCTGCCTTCAGCTCAGGTCATGATCTCAGGGTCCTGGGATCGAGGCCCACATTGGGCTCTCTGCTCAGTGGGGAGCCTGCTTTCCCCCTCTCTCTCTGCCTGCCTCTCTGCCTACTTGTGATCTCTCTCTCTCTGTAAAATAAATAAAATCTTAAAAAAAAAACTGATAAAGCAAACAGAAACACATGCATTAAATAATATTATCGGTGAAATATACAAAGCAAAAACTAGAAATAAGAATGTAATTTTTTAAATTGAGTTATTTGACAGAAAGGGGTATATATGAACTATTTCAATAATATGAGTAAGAAGCTCCTCTTTTCAGTATATGTAGAAACTTACTCTCAACAGGACTACACATTCTCTTATTATATTGGCAATATTTGTAAAAATTGATCATATACTTCATCAAAAAAGAAAACAATGTATTTTTTAAATAGAGATTTTTATAGACCACACTTTCTAATTATAATTATAAAAAGCTTAGCTACTTTTAAATCAATAAAGACTCTCCATAATATCCATTTGATAAAAAAGAGGAAATCACATTATCAATCATTGATTACATAAAAATTATTGAAAGAGATTATACTGTGGGGATCAGTAGTTATGGGTTTTGAGAGGAAGACTACAGAGGTAAAGCATTGTTTTCATTGCCTCATATCAAGGGTACATACTGTCAACATGACTTAAACTACTGATGTTGTCCTTGATTGCCTGGCTGAGGTATTTTTGTCAGGTTTCTTCACTGTAAAGTTAGTCTTTTTCTTCTTTCTTTCCATACTGTAACTCGTGAAAGGAAGTCACTATCTTTGCACAGCCTACACTTACGGAGTGGGAGTTGGACTCCATCTCCTTGAAGGCAGAGTATCAACAAAACTTATTTGTAATTCTTCTGTATGAGATTTTGAGAGATTTGTCTCTTCTCTCCCATTTATTTATTCAGTCATTAGTTATATTAGTATGGACTCTTGGGCACTTATTTTATACTGGGTTTTAATCCAATGTTACTTTATTTATTTATTTATTTATTTATTTATTTATTTAAAAGATTTTATTTATTTATTTGATACAGAGAGAGAGATCACAAGTAGGCAGAGAGGCAGGCAGAGAGACAGGGAGAGGAGGAAGCAGGCTCCCTGCTGAGCAGAGAGCCCGATGCGGGCCTTGATCCCAGGACGCTGAGATCATGACCTGAGCCGAAAGCAGAGGCTTTAACCCACTGAGCCACCCAGGCGCCCACTTTATTTTTTTTTATTTTTTATTTTTTAAAAGATTTTATCTATTTATTTGACACAGAGAGAGAGAGATCACAAGTAGGCAAAGAGGCAGGCAGAGAGAGAGGGGGAAAGCAGGCTCCCCACTGAGCAGAGAGCCCGATGTGGGCCTCGATCCCAGGACCCTGAGATCATGACCCGAGCTGAAGGCAGAGGCTTTAACCCACTGAGCCACCCAGGTGCCCTACTTAATTTTTTTTTTTGTTTGAAATGTGCCAGTTTTGTTAATTGGGAGCTCTTTCAGTTGGCATCCATGTTTCCTTGACATATCCCCATCATTGTGAGTTGTTGTTTTATTTTGAGCACTTCCTTACTTTTTGACACTGCAAGATGATCCAGTTCATGTTTTGCCTGCACCAGTCCTAGAATCAGCTATTTATCCAAGGATCCTTTTTTTTAAACTGGAGAATGATCTTAGAAACCAGATCTATGTGCTAGATATGCTCTTTGTTTTTTTTTTTTTTTTTTAAAGATTTTATTTATTTACTTGACACAGAGAGAGAGATTACAAGTAAGCAGAGAGGCAGGCAGAGAGAGAGGAGAGAGGAGGAAGCAGGATCCCTGCCGAGCAGAGAACCCGATGTGGGCCTCGATCCCAGGACCCTGGGATCATGACCTGAGCCGAAGGCAGAGGCTTTAATCCACTGAGCCACCCAGGCGCCCTGCTCTTTGTTTTTGAAGTGTCATTGCTTCTAGGTCCTCGCAGCTGATAGAGCAGGAAAATACATATGTATATAGTATATACATATACTATATGTATATAGTTATTAACCTGTGTGTATAAACATATCTATAAATATTTTTATATTTAACCATCTATATCCATATTAGACTAAATATGAGTTCATACTGATGTCTCCACTTTAATCCTCTACCACATGATCCTTCTAGCCTCCTCTACTTGTTTATTTGTAAACCTCACTCCAACAATGAGACACTTGGCTCCCACTATCTGCCATCTTATTTTTTCAAGTCCAGCATACATGGAGAGCAGTATTAGAATTTTTAACTTATACTTCTGTGGAGAAAAAAAAATTCAACTAGAGTATTGTGCTTATGTACAGTTTCTTTTGCCTTTAGTCTAATATACTCCAGATAGTTCTAGAGTTAGTAGGTCAGCATATTTTCACCTCATCCCCTACACTTGTTTTTCAATTTGTTAATTTTTATTTGTTTGTTCATCATATTACTTTAGATCTACACTTGCATGGGGTCAACGTTTGGAGAATTTTAGCCACAAGATGGGTAGTTTCCGTATAGTTCTGGGGCTTATCAAAAATAGAGATACTTCCCATTTGGGGGTCAGTCTGCTTGTTGGAACTGTTATATCACAAAGAGAAAAATTATAGTAAGTCTTCAAAATACAGGCATCAGCCAAAATGTTTCATTGTTCCTTTATTCTATCTCAAACATAGTGACAAGCAATATTGAGATATTACCTGCACTGTTCCTGCCCTCTGCTTGAAGGCGGAATTCTTTAATTTTCCGTGGTTCAGAGTTCCAGAGTGAATGACAAAAGGCTTGCTCAACGCCTATCACAGAGTCTCTACCAGCAGGACTGGGTTAATGTCAGAAGGGATAAAGGTGTTCCAATCTCTTTCATTAACTTCCCCAGGGAAGAAGGCATGGGCCCACAGTGAGACCTACTCATAATCCTCATTTGGGGCATTGAAGTCAAACTTCTCCTTATCCTTCAAGAAACAGAAACAAAACAAAACAAAACAAAACACAACTGGACTGATGCCTAAACAAAGGTGCTTTGAGCTGAGGACTTAAACATTTTAAGAAACTCTTCCCAGCCAAGTTAGTACCTTATTCTCTAGGAAGGAGCCATGGATCTTGACAATTCTTTGAGTAAGAACAACAGATAAAAATCATAGTTCATCAATCTCACCTACTTCTCATATGGAGGGGGAAAAATCATTACATGGTGGTGGCAGATATTTTGAATTCCCCAAATTTTTCTGAAGGTCTCCCATAACGCATTTAACACTCCACACTAAAAAGATCATTTACCGGAAAACACCACAAAATATTGTCAGAGTCACAAACAGTTTTGTGGATGAACTCATCCACATGTTGAAAAGCTCCTGGGTTTTAAATTCCACATTTAGGGAGTCCTGTGGAACTGCACAATAGGATGGTTTGAAATCAGTCTAACCTATCTAGGTGATTCTGGGAACACTCTCTTAGAATGGTTACTAATGCTCTCATCAGTCTCAAAATAGTCCTATAAGTACCATATTTTGAAGTGACTTAGATTATTCCATGAGAAAGTCATTTTCTAGGCAATTTCCTATGGAAGTAGTAATTTTATTTCAACACCCACAGAGATAATCCTGGTAAAGCCTCAGTATAGGTCATCCACTGGAGAATTATCTCTTCAGATGATGAAGGAAAGATTTCTCCATGTGTGACCTGTCAGGGTTGTTACCATGGCGATCATTGGATATATTTGTCCACAGACTGACCCTATTAGTGCCCTACTGGGACCATTTCTACATTTCTGTGACATGGATTTCTTTTTAAGATGACCGTGAATTTTAACTGATAATCTGTACTCTAGGGTTTACATCCTTCACCCTAGTATGCCCCTAGAGCAACAATGAAGAAGTCTGATATAACTTTCTCAGGAAGCAAGCCAAATTCAGCAATAGGATTTGTATTTATTGGTCTTGTCAAATATATATGTGTTAAATAAATTATAATATATAATACATAATTTATCTATCATTCTCTTTGTAGACAGATTTCATCCTTTTGTACTATACATGGGCAGACACTAGGTGTTCCTAGAAGCCCTTAGCCAAATTTTCCCTATAAATCTGAAACAACCTGATACACTATTTTTTTCCTTCACTTAAGAAAAATATGCAGAAAAAAGTGGTTTGCTTTTTTTTATTCTTAAGTAATTCACAGCAAGATTTATGTATGCATTAGCCAGTAGTTGTAATAATGACAGCTCTAGCCAGAAAGCCAGCTAACCAGAAAGCCATGGTTTAGGGTAGAACATAAGAAAATACACTACAAAACATATTTTTATTATTGAGAATAAGATCATTTTGAAATTCAGAGTGTGAAAATTGATTTCCTTATATGTATTTGCTATTAATTATGAAATGCCTTATATTCCATTTTTCTCCTATGTGGTGATTACCAGTAATATGTTTCACAGTTTATAGATCAAATATAAGCCTTGATTAAAGAGATAGTATAATACAGAGGTAAGAAGGCAGGTTCTGGAACCACACTGGTTTTGAATCCAGCTCTATTACCCACCAGCTGGTGTTGTGTGACTTTGAGCATGTTATTTATCCTTTTCCTGCCTCAGTTTTGTCTTTGGAAAAATAGGGGAAAACCTAGTTCGACATCATTGAGTTGTATTGTTAATTAATACATGTCAGCTGCTTAGAACAAAGCCTGACACAGAGTAAGCATTTAATAAATGTTAGTTATGCATTATTGTGGACTTACCATGCCACAATCTGTTTTAACTTGTGTGGTTTTACGTATTTACTCATCAAATATTTGGTACTTGTAAAAACATAGGAGTTATAGAATATATCTCAGCTTCCTAATCATCTAGTCTAACGTTACAGCTCCTAACAAAACTCGGGAGAAATTGAAAAATAAGACTAATTTCCTTTGAAATTATAGATTAACTATCCACCACTAGTGGAGCAATAATGCATCATCTATATCATAATTCATATAAAGCTGGACCTGATTGGTCTCACTCTGAAATTAACCTGAACATGGTATATAATTAGAAGGCAAACACTGAGGGTATTATGCTAAGTGAAATAAGACAATCAGAGAAAGACAATTATCATATGATCTCACTGATATGAGGAATTTGAGAAACAAGACAGAGGATCATACGGGAAGGGAGGGAAAAATGAAACAAGACAAAACCAGAAAGGGAGACAAACCATAAGAAACTCTTAATCTCAGGAAACAAACTGAGGGTTGCTGGATGGGAGGGAGGTGGGAAGGATGAGGAGGCTGGGTGATAGACATGGGGAGGGTATGTGCTATGGTGAGAAAATAAATAATAATAATAATAATAATAAAAAGAAAACACACACACACACACAAAACCATAATACAACACCCCTAAAAACTTGGAAAACAACTTAATTGTCTCCCCCAAAAGCATTAAAGTTTCAGCAATAATACACAATGGAATTTCTTTAAATCCTTTTCCCCACTTACCTTCTTATAGTCCTGAACCACATGGTAGAGCAGATCACCCTAAACTGTGATCCTCAGAACTCCTCCCAATATCCTATAAAGCCAGATGGATTGATCTTTAACTTTCTTGTCCTCCTTATTTTTTTCTTCCTTGCTGTATTTTTCTTCTTTAAGCAACTCTGTCAATTCCAATTTAAAGCCATCTAACTAAATCAAACTCCATTCACTTCTGGTACTCTGATCTATACCACAAAAACCAGGAATTTAAGATGCAAAAGAGAATTATTCTTAGTGGGCAAGGAAAGAAAGAGAATATGAAAATAGTTTAACATTTCTTTTTTCCTGCAACAAAAGGAGTTGTAAAACAGGAAAATTATTAGAATATGTGATAATTAATATAGACATACACTTATATAAATCTTTAGAATTTATTTTTCAACCTTTGCTTATGTTTACAATGTACCTGGCAAAATAAATATGAAAAAATCACTGTAAGTGAAAATCATGCTTTTTCAGACATATGGGAAGTTTTGTAAGTCTTAAGTCTATTTTTAGAAAAAATGAAGATCAGTTGATTTTAGTTAAAAAGTAGTAATTCATTACACCTTAAAGTAGTTATATATTAGAGGTGTTGTAATTAAGCATGTGCTTTGGATAGTGTCTTTTGTTTCTGAAAGTTAACAAAAATAATAATAAAATTCTGTTTCATCAGAATATTTAGTTGAGGGATGCCTCGGTGGCTCAGTGGGTTAAAGCCTCTGCCTTCGGCTCAGGTCATGATCTCAGGGTCCTGGGATCAAGTCCTGCATCAGGCTCTCTGCTGGGTGGGGAGCCTGCTTCCTCCTCTCCTTCTGCCTGCCTCTCTGCCTACTTGTGATCTCTTTCTCTCTGTCAAATAAATAAATAAATAAAAATAAATAAATAATCTAAAAAAAGAATATTTAGTTGAGTTACTCTTTTTGAATCTTTGAAACACTTCTTGAATCTCTGATCATTTTATTTTTATTTTTATTTTTATTTTTATTTTTTTTAAAGATTTTACTTATTTCACAGAGAGAGAGAGATCACAAATAAGCTGAGAGGCACGCAGAGAGAGAGGAGGAAGCAGGCTCCCTGCTGAGCAGAGAGCCCGATGCGGGCCTGGATCCCAGGACCCTGAGATCATGACCTGAGCCGAAGGCAGAGGCTTTAACCCACTGAGCCACCCGGGCGCCCTCTCTGATCATTTTATATCTCATTTTGTTCAAACAAAAATAAGAGAATGGGGAACTTAATGCCTTATCAAATGGGATTTTAAATTCAGTAAGTAAGAATTTCTGCTAACTGGAAACATGGTATTGGAACATGGAAGAGAAAAGGAGGGTCAGAATAGCAACACTGAATAGTACTCAGTTCAGTAAATCTTATTTATTTTCCAGTTTCTCTGATATAGCTTATTGCTGATATGTCCTCTCATCATGACAAAGTAGAATCAGAAGTGGATAACTCAATACAACATTAAGTTATTACTAAGTGATAAAATATTTGATAGCTTTATACTACTTACTGCCTAAATACACCCCAAGTCAGTTTTTATTTTTATTTTTTATTTTTAAGGTTCTATTTATTTATTTGAGAGACAGAGAGAGGATAAGTAGGGGGAGGGGCAAAGGGAGAGAGAAAAGTGGACTCCCAGCTGAACAGGAAGCCTGATGTAGGGCTTGATCCCAGAACCCTGAGATCATGACCTAAACTGAAGTCAGATGCTTAACTGACTAAGCCACTCAGGCACCCCTCAAAATCAGTTTTTAGATTAGGAATAATTTTTGAAATATTACGTTGCAGATGGTGTAATCACTTGAAAAATGTTTGAAGTTCAAATGAAGATAAATCAATCATTGAAAATATGCTTCATGTAAAAAATCTAGGGATTTCATCCTAGTGATGAAACTGACACTTATTTGGTTCACATTTACAAAGAATTTATTGAAGAATTGAGTAGAGATCTCTCTGAGCATTCATTGGGATATTTAGAAGAAAGTTATGAGCTTTGTTGCTATTCTCTACCACAGGGAGGCATTTTCCTGAAATACATTGATCTTCTGAAATAAAACAGTACACAGTCTCCAACAGACACATGAAAAGATGCTCATCATCACTTACCAGGGAAATCCAAATCAAAACTACGATGAAATATGACTTCACATTTGTCAGAATGGCTAAAATCAACAACACAAGAAACAACAGGTTTTGAAGAGGATGTAGAGAAAGGGGAACACTCTTGCACTGTTGATAGTAACGCAAACTGTTGAAAACAGTATGGAGGTTCCTCAAAAAGTTAAAAATAGAACTACCCTATGATCCAGCAATTGTACTACTGGCTATCTACCTAAAGAATACAAGAACACTAATTCAGATTTAATTAATATTTAACAGCATTATTTACAATAGCCAAAATATAGAAGCAGCCCAAGTGTGCATCAATTGACGAATGGATAAAGAAGATGGAAAAAAAAATGTATGTGGAACATTAGCCATTAAAAAGAATGAAATTTTGCCATTTGCAATGACATGGATGGAGCTAGAGAGTATAATGCTAAGTGAAATAGGTCAGAAAAACACAAATACCATATGATTTCACTCATATGTGGAATTTAAGAAACAAAACAAAGGGGAAAATTAAGAGAGAGAGACAAACAAAAAAATAGACTCTTAACTATAGGGAATAAACTGATGGTTACCAGAGGAGAGGGGATGGGAGTATGGGTTAAATAGGTGATGGGGATTAAGGAGTGAACTTAGGATGAGTACAGGTGATGTTTATAAATGTTGAATCAACATCTTTACACCTGAAACTAATGCTGTATGGTCGACTGGAATTAAAATAAAAACTGACAAAAAGTAAAACATTATACAATCAATACCAAGAGCTTTTGAACCTCAGCTTCTCATACCTGACTTTTTGCTGCAGATGATCACACTTTATTCAAAACCTTAACAGCTGGCCATCAAAAAAAATTATATGTCTAAATTTTTTTTCAAAGATATTTATTTATTTGAGAAAAAGAAAGAGGGCATGAATGTGAGGGGCAGAGGAAGAGAGAATCTTAAGCAGACTCTATGCTGAGGGTGTAACCACATGGGGGTCTCAATCTCAGGACCCTGAGGCCACAGTCTGAGCTGAAACCAAGAGTCAGATGCTTAACCAATTGCACCACCCAGGTGCCCCTTGTCTTGGCTTTTTGCTGTAGAAAATAGTTTAAAGTATATGCAAGGATTAGACATTTGGGAATAGAGTAATCATTTAATTATTCAATGCATAACTTATTATTTCCATAACAACTGCATATTAGCTTGTTTTGTGTGTGTGAGTGTGTGTTTGTTTTTATTTTTAGAGAGGGAGAGGGTCGGGAAGGGACAGAGGGAGAGGGAGAAAGAGAGAGAATCCTAAGCAGGCTCCATATCCAGTGTGGAGCCCAACACTCAACCTCACAACCTTGAGATCATGACCTGAGCTGGACTCAAGAGTCAGTTGCTTAACTCACCGAACCACCCAGGCACCCCTATTAACAATTTTTCATAGTAACTACAAATAGTGCTTTATGTTTGACTATGAGAAGTTGGCCCAGAAAAAAAATTAATGTTTTTGAGTGGGAAAATAAGTTCTCATTTAAGCACTGTTATAAAATCTAAGTGATTTAGAGAAAATTCTGTTACCCTTAGCCTGGTTTAAGATATTAAGATGCATTTCACAGGGCTATCCTTAATTCTTGTTAGTGATATTTAGCAACTTCTGAAGACATGCAGCATATAAATTGCTCCATATTATGGTCCTTACCACAAAAGTGTATGTAGGATACAAGTATTGGCTGTTATTGCACCCATGCTTCAGTAATATTTAAGGCAAAGGGAAATAAAGAGTTCAACATAAGGTGGAGAGAAGCAATTGTAAGTTCTCCACTGCCAAGATTAATTATGTTTTGTTTCTGCAGAAAATTAAACAGCAAGATATGATGTAAGAGCGGGCAGGATCCTGGCTGCCATTTATTATTTACCCACAGGTCCCTGAGATTGTCTGCCATGTTTTAAACTATGTAATGAAGTAGGAGATCTGCAGACTATTTTCTTCACTGGGATTCTAATCCTTCCTTTAGGTCTATCTAATGCTGCTGAAGAAGAAATCACTAGCCTTAAAAAATTTACCTTAAAAGCACTACCTTGAGATCAAAGAGTAGGACCACACTTTTGGTAGACATAGGCTAACTAACAAGCAACAGAAGAACATAAAAAATGTTTTTTTCATTGGTTTGCTAACTTGGAAAGTGAAATATTTCCAGATGACTGGCTATTGGACAAGGTAGAGAATTTTAAAGGCCTTATCAAAGATATTATGAGTTATTATTCTTATTTTTTTCAGATTTTATTTATTTATTTGTTAGAGAGAGAGAGAGCGCAAGCACAGGGAGCAGCAGGCAGAGGGAGAAGCAGGCTCCCCTCTTAGCAGGGAGCCAGATGCAGGACTTGATCCCAGGACCATGGGATCATGACCTGAGCTGAAGGTAGACACTTAACGGAATGAGCCACCCAGGCATCCTGAGTATCTTATGAATTATTAACATTCTTCCTCAACCTCTCTAGCTAAGAAAAACTAATGAAGTATTGGTAGAACAATTATGCAACATTAGGTAGGAGAATTTGAGAGAACAAATTTTACTTCACCTTTTGCTTTTCTTTCTTTTTTAAAAAAACATTTAAAACTAGTGAGTTCAGCTATTTTTTTAAGTGCTTTTGTGGGGGGTCTTGATTTTTCACTTAGTAAGTAGATAACAGTGTGTTTTGTCTCTTGAAAACCCTTTTTTTCTATCCACATGCTATGCCTTGTAGCTTTCTTTAATGCAAGCACTTACAATACCATGCTATCATTCTTTCTCTATGTCCACTGCAGTTGGTTGAAGTTATGGTGAGAATCAATGAACATCACTGTTGTATTCTATGTCTTGACATTTGAAGTAAAGTCTAAACACGGTTCAGAGAAAACTACGTAGGAAGCCAGTATGATGTCATGACATATTAAAGGCACTGAGATTTTGGATTCTACAACTATCTTTGTGTTCTGTAAAATCTAAAAGTGCTATATTTATCATAATTTTACTCGAAATACTTCCAAGCTCTTCCTACCATTACTTCTTGGACTAAAAAAAATGGTTGAGGAAAAAAACCCTCAGTAACAACATTTCATATTATACTGCTAATTAAAACATTCAGGGTTTATATAGTTTTCTTTGCACAAGTAAAAATATTACTGTAGGCTTTTTATTAAAGATATTTTGTTTGTATAAGCAAATCCATAAATATTATTGACTCAAGGAATGTTAGTTAAAGTTGGTTGACTGCCAAGAAACCTCGTAAGACAGCACTACCTTGAACAATTTACTGCAGTCTGACTTCAGGGTCTGACGCAGTGTTTCAGGCTTTTATGATTTTTAATATCTTTGTCAATGTGCCACAGTTGAAAAACCAGAATTGACTCAAAGTGGATCAGCCCTGCAGGCTATAGGGGAATCTCATGAAAAGAATTTCATGATGAGGAACCAAGCCTTAAGAATGGAAAGTCAAGGAATTTTCTAGTTCTTTTTCTTTGTCCATACTTCCTATTATGTATTTTTGAAAATTTTTCTCTTTGTAGACATATTCTGTTTATCTTATCTCCTTTTGTTTATATTGTTGAAGTCAACTTATTAATTTACAAAGAGGAAATATAAGTCCCAAAGTCCAGTGCTTTGGTTTCTCCAGTAGGCAAACTTCGGGTAAGTCAAATTATTTAAAGTTAGTTTGGTAAGCATGGAATAAGATTGGGTGAATAGGTATGTCTATATAAATTTTCAATAGCAGCCCCTTTGAAATTTTATCCCTTTCAGAGCTCTTGTTGAGGTGATGGGCCTGCGTGGTCATGTTTGTATCATGTGATACCATGAATGGGTAGACAATCTATACACAGACATAATCATTCAGTCTCAACATTTAAAATTTGCACCAATGGTCACAGACAGAAACACTGTTTTGGAAAATGTGCCTACTGGACTTTTCTTGTGAAGTCAGTGCCAGAACTGGCTCCTTGGAGAGCCTGAACAGCCAGCAAGCAGAAGTTATAAGGGAAGAAGAGAATATGTTAAGATTAATCTGCAAGGAGAAAAATGAAGCAAATACATAAATCTAAGTAGAGACAAGGATCTTTGTTGTCCTACAGAGAAAAAGATTTACATAGTAATGGCCAGACTTTGAAACCTGGTTTTGGGTCCTAAATTTGTTTGCTTCAAATTTCCTTGTTGTCTACGTGTAGTGTTTTCATTTGATCTACTTTGGGTGAATTTCTGTACTTGTAGCAAATATGGCACACCCAGTATTTTTTTATTTTTCAGAGTGAAACATACACACAATTTAAAAGCCAAATAGTAGTACAGGGTTTCTAAAGAAAAGTAGCAAGTAGTCTGCCGCTTCATTTCCTCCTCCCTCCCAAATAACTTATCTCCTGAACAAATCATTTTCAACTCTTAGTTTATTTTAGAATTTACTTCTATATTTTCAAAACTTTTGTTCAAATTCATATTTCTCATTCTATAAATTTTAGCATTAAAAATTGATTTCCTACTATGAAAGCAGAGGATTTAACCGCCTTTTACCAACTTCCATCCATTCATCTAACATCTTAATGTCACAATTTTTGGTGAAATCAGCTTTTAACTTTTACATTATTATGACTATAGTTATATATTATTACTGTGTACATATTGCTCACTGCTGAGATATGAATTGTACAATAGTTACATTTCTATTTAGAGTTAATAAGTGACTCATTTTGGGGAGGTTTAGGTTTTTATGTAACTGTCATTAAATTTTCTCCAAACTCTATAACAAAAATCCTAAAATAGCTAAAAGAAAGATATGACATAGTTTAAAAAATCAGGAAATCTGTCAGTTTCCTTTAGATCTTAGACAAATTACTCTTTTTCCAACACCATTTTTGAAGAGATTATTTTTCCCATTGTATATTCATGGCTCCCTTGCCAAACATTAGTTGACTGTATTTTAAGGGCTTATTTACAGACTCTTGATTTTGTTTCTCTGGTCTATGTTGTCTATTTTTATGCCAGTACCATATTGTTTTGATTATTATATCTTTGTAATATAATTTGAAATCAGGAAGTGTTATGCCTTCAGCTTAGTTCTTCTTTTATAACTGCTTTGGCTAGTCTTCTGATCCATGAACATGGAATACCTTCCCATTTGCTTGTGTCTTCTTCAATCTTTTTTCATCAAAGTCTTATAGTTTTCAGGGTACAGATCTTTAAACTCTTTGCTAAAAATTTATCCTAACTATTTAATTGTTTTTGATGATATTGTGAATGGGATTTTTTTCTTTATTTCTTTTTCAGATGTTTTTATTGTAAGTATATGGAAACACAGCTGACCTCCACATATTGATTTTGTTGCTTGCAACTTTACTAAATTTCTTCATTAGTTCTAACAGTTTTTTTTTTAAATTTTTGGTGGAGTCTTTAGGATTATATATATATATATATATATATATATATATATATATATATGATCATATCATCAGCAAACAAGACAATTTAACTTCTTTATTTCCAACTTGGATGCCTTCTATTTCTTTTTCTTGTCTGGTTGTTCCAGTTAGAATTTCCAGTAGTATGTTGAACAGGAGTGGTGAGAGTAGGCATTGAAGCACAGTGGTGCAGGCCAGTGACAGAAGACAGGGTCGAGTCAAGGCCCACAAGCAGCTGTGGGGACCCTGGCTGCTGGAGTGCTCTCCCATACAATCTCCATACAATTGTCCATACAATCTCCTCCAGGCATATACATTACAGTGTATGCTAATGACAGATGTCAGGTTGGCAATATGCAAATGGATGGCTGGATGGGTTAGCCCCAAAAGTGCATATGGTGGTAGGAGTCAGCTGCAGGGGTGTGGGCTGTCACTTTGCAGCAGGGCAGCTGTAGAGGCCTGGTCTGGTTGTCAGTGTGTTTTCTAGGCTCTAGTGGGGGGCTGGCATTGGGGAATACAAATGCCTGGGGGCAAAAGCCAATGATAACTATAGAGGGCTCTCTATGGCAGCAGTGCTGGCTATTATTTCTTCGGCAGTGAAATCTGCTGTGTTAGTCTGTAGAGCAGGTCACTATAAACCACTCTCTCCTAATATCTGGCTGCTATCGGTAACCCCTGCTTTTCTTCTTGTCTCTAGCTGTGTCTATAGTTTCTATATGTCTCAGTTTTGTTGGTTTGGGAGAGGTGAAGCCTAAACAGGACTTTGGTGCTCCCAGAGGCTGGGGAAACTAGACACTTACCCTGCTTTTCCTCTCCTGGTAAGGGGAACTCTTTCTAGCTGGGAAATTGCCTCTTGGTACTGAGCAATACTAGCTTGGGGGATGGGATGATGCTGGCAAAATGAGGCTGTCTTCTTTCTCTTTTAGTGTAGTTATTATCAGGATTATCAGGGGTTTTTTTTGTTCTGTTTTGTTTGTTTGTTTTTCATTCCACTATGTTGCTAAAGTGGGTGTTAGAGCTCTCTCACAGCTGTTTTTGTTTGTGGATATCTAATTGTTAATCTCTTGAAGGATGGAGGCTGGGGTCTCACTCCAGTCTGTCAATTCTGCCATTCTGATACTTCTCTTTACCATTATTCAGATTATTCCCTCACCTCTTTTATGTGTTCATTCATTCATTCATCCATTGAACAAATATTCTAGAAAGCTATGTGCCAGGCAGTATTAGGGATACTGTAGTTCTATTGATGAAAAGGAGATAAAGTCTCTGTCTCTATAGAGCTAAAGTTCTAGTGAGAGAAACATAAAAAAAATGTAGTAGGATGTGAAACTGGAAATTGCTACCGAGACACCTATGTATAATAGATAAGACATTCCAAAGTGAAGCAAAAAAAATCAGTATTAAAGTTTTTAGAGAGTTGAAAAGTTTTTTGTTTTTTGTTTTTTTTAAATTTAAGAGCCCCATGTGGGGCTCAATCTGATCCCAGGACTCCACCATCATGACCTGAGCCAAAGGCAGATGTTCAACTAACTGAGCTACGCAGGAATCCCGAGAGCTGAAAGCTTTTGCATGATCCCTCACTGCTCAGGAAGTAATCAGATTGTGTAAAGACTGGAGAGAACTTTGTGAAAAATGATTATTAAAGGGTATTAAGTTTATTTTTTAAATATAAGGTAGTCAGTAAAAGGTCTCTCTTTACTGATCTCTATTTGTTTTACTGATATTTGGGCAGAGAGCTAAAGTAAGTGAAAGAATCAGCTACATGTATATCTGAAAGGAAAAGTATTCTAGCTGGAGGAACCAAAACACAATGGCCTGAAGATAAGAGAATGCTTACTGTGTTTTAAGAATAGCAAGGAAGACTGTAAATATCACAGTGATTAGGGGAGGGTGGAGGAAGACTAGATGGAGATGAAAATGGAGAGGGTATGTCCTGACCTGGGGTGGTGTCACTGGATGTGGTAAGAACTAGAGAGATTCTGGACATGCTTGATAGCGGAGCTGGCAGAATTTCCTGATAGCCTGGGTGGGTATGCAATATAACGTAAGAGAGGAGTCAAGGATGATTTCAAAATTTTAGGCTGAGCAATTGGAAATGTGGGTGGGTCCTTTACTCAGATGGGAGAGAGATTCAGGAAGCTAAGAGGAAGCAGAGTATTTTAAAAAGTTGGCTTTGGAAATGTTAAACTGTGAGAGTCCTATCATCTATCTGAACGGACATGTTCAACAGGCAGTTGTATATAAGAATGTACAGTACAAGTGATATGTTAGGGCTGCAGATAAAAGCTAGAGCATCATCACAGTATACTTGGTATTTTAAAATCATGGATCATTAAGTCTTTGTAGGGTGTAGCTGCCTGAGTTTGGTGAGCTCTATCTTCTGACTCATTTCACTGGCTCAGGTCATCATCTCAGGGTTGTGAGATTGAGCCCCATATTGGGTCCTACTGGGCTGGGCATGGAGCCTGCTAAAGCTTCTTTCTTTCCCTCTCCTTCTGCCCCTTCCCTTCCACCCCTGCTCACTCTCACATGCTTTCACTCTCTCTCTAAAAACAAACTGAAAAAATAAATAAAGTGAAAGTATAGTTAGAATGGCCAAAATCAATAGGACAGGAAACAAGTGTTGGAGAGGATGTGGAGAAGGGGAACCCTCTTTCACTGTTGGTGGGAAGGCAAGTTGGTGCAGCCACTTTGGAAAATAGTGTGGAGATTCCTCAAAAAATTAAACATAGAGCTACCCTATGACCCTGAAATTGCATTATTGGGTATTTACCCCAAGGATACAGATGTAGTGAAAAGAAGGACCATATGTACACCAATGTTCATAGCAGCAATGTCCACAATTGCCAAACTGTGGAAAGAGCCAAAAAACCCTTCAACAGATGGATGGATAAAGAAGATGTGGTCCATATATACAATGGAATATTACGCAGCCATCAGAAAGGATGAATACCCAACTTTTGTATCAATATGGATGGGTCTGGAGGAGATTATGCTGAGTGAAATAAGTCAAGCAGAGAAAGTCAATTATCATATGGTTTCACTTACTTGTGGAACATAAGGAATAAAATGGAGGACTCTAGAAGAAGGAAAGGAAAAGTGAATTGGGGTAAATTGGAAAGGGAGATGAACCATGAGAGACTGTGGACTCTGAGAAACAAATTGAGGGTTATGGAGGGGAGGGGTGGGGGGGGATGGGTAAGCCTGGTGGTGGGTATTAAGGAGGGCATGTATTGCATGAAACACTGGGTGTGGTAGATAAACAATGAATCTTGGATCACTGAAAAAATAAAATAAAAATAAAAAAATGAAAGTATATACATTAATAAAAATCAAATAATACAGTAGGGAGGGCTTACAACAAAAAGCAAGCCCTTCTACCTTATTGCTGCTCCAATTCCACTGCACTTCAACTTTTTAGAGGCAACCATACTCAAATGTTTGTTTTTAATTATCTTGATAGTTTTCTCATTAATTCAGTATAATACCACCATGTCATTATTTATCAAGTTATCAACTTTAGAGATAGTCCATTGGCTTCTTTCTTCTACGGTGCCTGAGGATTTAGTGCACTTATACCATTCCTGTACTAAGATCTTGTTAGGTCTAGCACTATATGCACTAATATCACAATTATGGTAGAAGAAATTTTCATGCATAATTGTGAAATGTACATGTACACATATTGACAAGTACATAATCATGCATTTAAGATTACAGACAATAAATATTGAGTGAATATATAAGTTTTAGGTTCAAATTTTTCCACGTAAAATGTGAATATTTCCCATTATCAAACATTTATAGGAAGCATTCTTTTAAAGTTTTATTTATTTATTTATTTGCTAGATAGAGAGCAGGGGGAGAAGCAGAGAGAGAGAGGGACAAGCAGACTCCATGTTGAATGCAGAACCTGACGCAGGATGCCATCCCTCAACCTGATGCCATGATCCAATCCCATGACACTGAGATCACTACCTAAGCCAGAAACCAAGAGTCTGTTGCTCAAGTGACTGGGCCATCCAGGCGCCCCAGGAAACATTTTTTTTTTAAGATTTTGTTTATTTATTTGACAGAGAGAGATTACAAGTAGGCAGAGAGGCAGGCAGAGAGAGAGGAGGAAGCAGGCTCCCCGCTGAGCAGAAAGCCCGATGCGGGCCTGGATACCAGGACCCTGAGATCATGACCTGAGCTGAAGGCAGAGGATTTAACCCACTGAGCCACCCAGGCGCCCCCAGGAAACATTTTTTAAGATGGCTGACATTAATAAAATATGACTGTACCATAATTTATTTAAACTTCAGCATATTATGAACTATTTAGGAGGTTTTCCAATTTCTTAAAAATACAAATAACCTGTCGGTAAACATCCTTATAATAAATCCATCAACTGTTTCTCTGATCCTTGGAGTAGATTCCTAGAAATGGAATTACTGAATCAAAAGTTCTTGATACATATTGCCAGTTTCCTTTCCAAGGAGATTTTGCCTGTTTGTTTCCTAAAAAAGGAGATTACTATAAAGGAATACTATAAAAGAGTATTCATTCTGTTGCATATTATTCAATGCTAAATATGTATATGCTTTGAAACTATGCTAATTTTATAAATTTAAAATGGTTATCTTTTTTTAGTTTGCTTCTTTTTTCTTGATTGCCAGTGTGGCTGAAGATTACTTCTTGTGTCCTATCACTAATTATTACATAACATTTTAATTTCTTCATTTTAATATTTTACTATATCACTAATTTGAATTTTTCAGTATTCAGAGAAGTACTTTATTAATTTCTTCTTGGTTTTAACATTATTGGCTATTTTTTACACTTTAAAAAATATCCCACAGGAAAACAATGTTAAGGATTAACAATCTTATTAAAAGTTTATAGTGATATAAAATTTAGCTGCATGGCAAGTTATATTTATTTTGCATTTCATTATATACTGTGGGTCATGGAATTTTGATAAAACTTTGTTATTGAAATTTTTGTAATATCATTGCATGTTACTGGCATCTTTAGGTACGATGGTTTTTATAAGTTAGAAGGCCACTGCCAATGATTATTGCACTTAATGTATTTGATGCTTTATGATCATTGTTTTAATCTTGCTCTTTCCTATGGTTTCCCCATTTACTTTTTATCATTTGAGTGGTATGGTGTGGTGTGTGATGTGTGTATATTTTGTAATTTGAAAAAGAATCCCTGTAGTAAACTATGCTTAGGTGAGGTAAACAGAGAAGATAGCAGTCCTTTCCACTGTATTACCAACAAAATTCACATGGTAGACATTGATAAGCTCAAGCTATGTCAACTGCCTATGTCTGTCTGGGGCTGAGAAAGGGAGCATCTTCCTCATGTAGATTCAGAAATGAGAGACACATAAAAAGAATATAGTGTTATATGTCAATTATACATCAATTTAAAAAGAGGGAAAAGTAAAAAAAAAAATGAGAGACTATTTCCCCCAAATTTGTGACTAGGTAGAGGATCCTAGACAGTAAAAAAATCAAACAAACAAAAAACCCCAACCAAAACAAACAAACAAAAAAACCCAATAACAATTACCTTATTTTTGCTAAAAAATTTTCAGTGGAGCCATTGTCTGCAGGACAAAGTTTTATTCTTGTGATATACTGCATAATCTTGGTCTCTAATATTCTAGATGACTATATGTTTTTGAGAATTAACTGCACAAAGATTCCTCAAACTTATTTCCCAAGTGAGTACTAGTATACTTAGGCTAATCAGGGAATGCACGAGGCTTGAAATTAATTACTAGTTCAAGTCAATTAATATCATTTTTTCCCAGTGGGGCGGAGCGAATCCTGGACCAATTAATATCATTTTATAAGTATTCTGATTTGAGTTTTCAGTACACTATATAAACACACCAATTAAGTATTGTTTGAATTATTTAGAATAGTGTTTGGTAAAACAAAAAGCACCTTAGAAATGTAATAATTCTTCATTATTATTCATTATTACATAACCATAAATAGTACTATGTAGTAATAAGTAACATTTCACTTGGTTTTGAGTATCATTCTTTCTTTTAGGATTATGTGTTTGAAAGAAATGCTTTTATTGACAGAATCGTATCAGTCACCACAGGCTGATCTTATTTTCATTCCATTAGCTTAATATTTCTTGGTTTTGAACATGTCTAGGAATATGAAATTATATGCTTAACACTAAAGCCAATAAAAGCAAAGGAATATTATAAATAACCTATGAATGATATAATTCACTATTTGTTTAGCATACTCTAAAATAATTTAAAAAAATAGGTAGTTATAGGTATGTGAGAAGATGAGAGATCATGTCAAATGTGAAAGCTTACAACCAATAGGTAGAATCTGACTAGTTGAGTAAGTACAAAAATATTCAGTCAGTCACTTGTGGGAGTTTAAATTGGGTTCTTGCAGAGCAGTATTCATGGGTGATCAGTTTGTTTTCCAGAATATATGGTGCTACTTGCCACAGTGGTGGGTTTTTGACTTGCTCATCTTCAAATCCACATTCCTACTATGCCTTTCTGTTCTATAAAAGTTGTTACACTACCAATGATGTTTTTAGACTCCTCTGCAGCTTGTTCTGGTTGTGCATGTTTCTTCAAATTAAGTGCACTTGCACAATTCAGAAGGTAACCCAAATGTTTTATGTCTTTTCTTGGTTGTATATATATGTGGGTAAATACGGTCATGGAAATGTGACATTTTCTGTAGTAGCATTTCACAATCTTATCTCCAGCTTCCTATGGTGTTGGAAACAATTTCAGTAGAGATGGTGGCCATATTTCAGTGTTCAGCAAATGGCTCTGTGGGATTTAATGGGCATTTGTGTTGATCATAATGGCTTCCAGACTCAGGTCTCCGATTCTTGAATTTGGCTCTTGCTCTGTGTTCACAAATTCAATAGTTTCATGGTAGCTCAGAAGTAGTATTTCTACTATAGGACAAGCTCTGTAGTGCTCTAAGAATAATTTCTGGAGTCTCAGATTAAAGCTTTCTCTTGCCTTCCTAGTAATTTTGTAAATTCCTAAATACCTGTACTTCTTAAAATAACTAGAGTGGTTTCTGTTTCCTGACCTGAATTGTGACTGCTTTAGCCCTTTACTAAAAATATGTACAACTTAGAAAATCAGGATAGTGTTACCACAGGGATACGTGGCAGAGACTGGTAGCTATCCACCAACATCCATTCCTTCTTCTCTTAGTAATTGAAGATCCTAGTTTTTCTTTCTTCTTCTTTTTTTTTTTTTTAGATTTTATTTATTTGATAGAGATTACAAGTAGACAGAGAGGCAGGCAGAGAGAGAGGAGGAAGCAGGCTCCCCACTGAGCAGGGAGCCGGAAGTGGGGCTCCATCCCAGGACCCTGAGATCATGACCTGAGCCAAAGGCAGAGGCTTTAACCCGGTGAGCCACCCAGGCGCCCTGATCCTAGTTTTTCTTATCCGAAGACTTCACTTCTTCTCTCTGCTGAAGCCATCGGTGTTCATGTAACTGCATCTTAGCTAATGAGATGTAAACAGAAGTGATGTATGCCACTTTCTGGTGATGCTCTTGCCCACTTCTAATCTCTATTAGCTGAGAAACAGATGTAGTCATGGAGGGTGGAGAAGCCACCTTGGGGCCAAAGATGAAAAATTCCTGTTGATGATGACGAAGCTGCCCTACCAGCCTGGGATTTACTACATTTGGATGGCAATATAAGAGGTAAATAAGCCTCTTTCTTGCTTAAACTTCTATATTTTTGCTCCACCCATCCCCTTTCTTTTACAGTGGCTCATATAAAACTAATACAAGCTATTAAGCTAATATCTTGTATTAAACTAATACAAGATAAACATGGAGTCTGAAGTTTGAAGTCAAGTCTGAAAATGACTACATGCTACTCTATTAACAGGCATTATTCCTATCAACATATGCCATATATTTACAGGAATAATTTAGAGTAGCTCATCCACAATTCTTATGTAAAAAGACCTTTGGCTGTGGGCTGGTAATATCCTTTCAAAACACAAAGTTGGGTAAAGTATTTAAAAACTGAGTTAACTCAAATCTTCAAAAGAAAAGTACAGTTATACTTGAGAGTGAGTGTATTATAACCTTGCCTTCAAAGAGTGAGCTTCTTGTCTTACTCACATACTGTTAAAAGAATTGATAGGATTGGACCACAGCTCAGAGGCTAATTCAGAATATTCTTTAGGCCAAGTTAGGTGGGATGAGTACATGAACCCTGTACATAAGGAAAAATAGATATCTATACAAATTCAAATTCCTTATCCAGATATTGGAGCATACCCTCAATGCTAAGCACTTATATTTTGGGTAAATGGCCAAAGGCCATGTGAGACTTTTGGAAGAATTTTTCATCAGTAAGACTTTGGTTTTCATATCAAATGACAATAGCCCTCTGGGAAAAAGCAAAGTCCACTCTGAAATGGGAAATCCCAGATATAAAGAAGCCTTTAACAGCAATGTTAGAGGTTTATATCCTCATTTTACTCTGACTTACTGTCTAGGGAAAAAAAAGCTGATTTCAAAACTTTGAAAACTAGATTTTATTTTTTAATTAGATTATGTTAAGTTGGACCTGACCAAGTTCTACGAAAATATTCAATTCAAAGCTGTAGAAATGGGCAAAAACACTTCCCCCAAATTTAAGGCCTTTGTTAGTCTTTTACATGCATTATCTCATTGCAAGTCCATTAAGTCCCAAGCACCTTTCATGCCCACAGTATGGGTTTTTGTTTTTGGTTAAAGCAAATGTGTAAAAACGATGTTTTAGGTAACTGACCTTGTTCTGTGGCCTTGTAGGTTTGGAACAAATCTCAGTGCCTTGGCAAAAGTCCACGGACATAAGGAAGACCAGCAGTTTATGCCATCATCAGAAACTCATCCTATTAGGAACAATATGTATCAGATAGTGGGATAGTATCTAATTGACTCAGTCAGATTCTCTAGCAGATAGCATTCCTCTGGAAACAGACTCCAGGAATCCGAGATTTGTATGCAGATTTAATAGTGTCCTTGGAGACAATATCTGGTAGAACTTTGGGAAGTAAAATTAGGAATAAGAAGGTCAACTATAATGCCCTTGCAACAGAGTCTTCAGGAATCACATGAGGAGTTCTGAAACTGGGATGCTTCAGAGTTGTTCCAATTGAGACAAAAAGGATGGCTGATTAGATAACACATTGACCAGGCATCAGACATGAGCCTTCCTCAGGGAGGGAGCATGATTTTGAGCAGGACCACTTCCTTCTTCCAGGGCAATTCCTAAAGAGGGATTCAGCTGTAAAATATCAGCAGCCAACACTCCAAGGAGATGAGAGAATAAGTGTCTTGTCCTAAAGGGATATGGGCTATGCATCAAGGCATCCTCTACAGAGTCTTAGGGAGTTATTTATTTATTTTAAATTCAAGTTAATTAACATACAGTGCATCACTGGTTTCTGGAACAGAATCCAGTAATTCATCACCCACATATAATTCCCAGTGCTCATTCCAACAAGTGCCCTCCTTACTGCCCATCACCCATTTAGTCCAACCCCCATCTACCTCTCCTCCTTCAACCTTCAGTTTGTTCTCTATATTTAAGGGTCTCTTATGGTTTGCCTTAGGGAGTCATAAATGAAGGTGGCATTAAGATATGATAAAGAAACAGACAAGTTGAATCATGAAAATGATAGGGTTATTATAATATGGACAAGGTAATTAGGTTGCTATAGCGGTATTGAGATATCTTGAGAGGTTTTTGTATCTTTAACAATGGTAAGTGATATTTCAGTTCTTCATAAACACTAACTTTGGTGAGGCAATTTTTCTCGTTTCTTACAATCTGAAAAAGCAAACCTAAAAAATAGATCTTAGGTATTCAACTTTGAAGTGCATCTTATGTGCAGAAACCTTCTCTGGAAAATATTAAAGACTTCTGGAGAGATTAAGGATTTTGCTTACTTAAAGTGAAAAATTTTATCATCCTGTTGAATTAAATAGTGTTCTAAAAATTATGAAGTGGCATGCTGTGTCCCTAACATATTTTTTTCTTAAGTTTTACTTTTGCACAAATATAGTCTCAACACAAATATAGTCTCACACAAATATATAGTCTCACAACTTTCTTTTGGATAATATTCATCTGGTTTATCTTCCCCCAGCTTTTTAGTCCTAACTTTTCTGTTTTTAGGGTTTAGATAAATAGCATATAGCTGGTTATTTATTATTTTTTAAGATCTATTTATTTGAGAGAGAAAGTGCAAGCAGAGGGAGGGGCGGAGGGAGAGAAACTCAGACTCCCCACTAAGCAGGGAGCCTGCTGTTCAAGCCCACAGCTAAGAGTTGGACACTTGACTGAGCCACCCAGGTGCCCCTGTAGTTGGTTATTTTAATATCCAGTCTGACAGTTCCTATAAGAGGAGGGCTGAGTTTATTTAAAATTATCAGTATTTGGACTTTTTCTATCATATATCTTTGTATATTTTAATTTTTCCTATTTTTCTTATGCTTCTGCTTTCCTTCTTGATTTTTTTCTTAATTGAGACTTTTTGCTTTTCTCTCCTTATTTCATTTTCCTACCATTTTTTTGAACTTAAATTCTTTATTTCTAATTTTGCAATGGTTACATTTTAAATTTTACCATGCCTACTCAATAAAGTTCAATATCTTAAACTCCATGCAGAAAAATACAAGAATTGCATAAGACTTCAACCTACCATGACTTCCTACTTATACATGATTGTTTACAGTATTTTAGTGCTATGCATTTTTACCTTCACAAATTAGAATATTATAGGTTATTATTTTATACAGACAATATTTGTCGAGATTTACTTAAATGTATTACCACCCTCACTTGCTGTTAGGCTGCCTTCTTTTCTTGTATCTCAGGTGTTCTATTAAGGTTGTTTTTCTTTTTCCTAAGTTATATCCTTTAGAACAGTGGTTCTCAATTTGCGCAGTTCAAATCACCCCTGCTCACCAAGAAGGCATTTTATAAATATGTGGGGACATGTTTGTAATCACAATGATTATATGGCAGTTACTGGTATTTGCAGTGTGAGCTAGAGATGCTGAACATCTTGAATTACACACAGGACAATCTCCCTCACAAAAGAATTTTTCTGCTTCCTATATGACTTTCAATGATACTGCTGGACATTCAAGTAGATGAAAAAAGCTCTTGGAAAGTATTTGAGTATAGGCATGAATTCTATTTTAAATAATAATAATTGGCAGTTTTAACACACTGAATTTTCCAGGAGTGCAAAAACTATGTAAATCAAGGATAGAGTATTATTTTGTTCTGAATTTTAACAAATAGCTTACTATTTCAGAAAAATCTCACCACTAGTAGCTATGTTAATCTTGATGTTTGAGGTGCCACTAAAACTCATCTGTGTTAATCTAGATATGTAGCTGTCACATTGCTGGTGATTCTGTGCATTCGCATACACACATTTATCTAGATTGGAAACTGGATGAGGGCCTATGATTATCCACTGCAGCTTCCTGCACAGGTTCCTCATACATGGTATCTCATGGTGTCACTATGAAATCCAACTGTGTCCTACTACTTCTAAGATTAATCTCTAAGCCGTAAACGTGCCAAATATGGATCCTTTCAGTTGTGGTCTATTTGCTTCTCTAGCCTCCTCACCTCCTCCTTCCAACCGTACTAACTCCAGTACTGGAGTATGTTACACCTCTTTTTGCTTCTTTCCTTGACTCTCCTATCGGGTTAAAAGAGGATTTTAGGGGCGCCTGGGTGGCTCAGTGGGTTAAAGCCTCTGCCTTCAGCTCAAGTCATGATCTCGGGGTCCTGGGATCCAGACCCGCATCCGGCTCTCTGCTCATCGGGGAACCTGCTTCTCCCTCTCTCTCTGCCTGCTTCTCAGCCTACTTGTGATCTCTCTCTCTCTGTCAAATAAATAAAATCTTAAAAAAAAAATAGGATTTTGGATTTCCACAACACCTACCTGGTGAACTTCTTTAACATAACACTTAATTGCTCTGTGGTGTAAACGTTGATTTCTCTTTTTGTGTCTGATTATGAGGGCCGTCTTCTTCACAGTTCCTAGTAAGGTGCTTGGTAAGGGGAAGAGATGTTGGTTGATGAAGAAAAACAGCATTGTAACATTTCAATACCATTCACATAATTAAAACGTTTCCAACCATTTTCAGTTTCACTTTTATTCAACTCTTTCTCTTCGCAACTCCGTTCCCTTCCATCTACAAGTCCAAGGCTAAACAGAGCGAGCGCACCTGAACTTCCTATAGAAGTCTGGCAGGTCCCCCAGTGGCACTCCCTCTCACCTAGGAAGCCCGTCAACGTGCTGACGTCACGCGCATCGCGGACGTCCCGCCGTCCGGCCCACCCATCAAATCCTTCCGGGATCTCTTTTTTTTGCGGTTAGCAGGGACAGCTTGAACTCTGTTCGTACGGAAGGCCGGCAAGGACGAGCACTAAAGGCGGGTCCTTGCGGACCCCTGCTTCCCTGAAGAAAGGTAACTTGTTTCCCAGAAAGACGCGCGGGCAGCCGAGGACCCACCCCCAAGCGCTAGCCGCGGTCTCCCGGGGAACGGCGTAGCGCGCAGGCCATGGCTGGGTGGGGGCGCGCGTGCGCAATGCGCGGCGTTTGCGCCGACCTGGAGTAATGGGCGTGGGCTTTTGATTCTTGCAGAGAAATGGCCCATTTCTCGGGCGAGGACGAGGTGATGCTGCAGGCGATGCTGAGGCAGTTGTTCCAGAGCGTGAAGGAGAAGATCACGGGTGCTCCCTCTCTGGAGTGCGCCGAGGAAATCCTCTTACATCTGGAGGAAACTGATGAAAATTTTCACAAGTAAAATAGCTTTTGATGTCTTAAGCAAACAAGCCTGCCGATCCAGAAAAGGTTCAAGTGTGGTTAGAGAAAGAATGTTAGTTAGTTTATTGTTAAAGTAGCACCCAAGTTGGAGGTTCATTTTTTGGGGTTTATTTACACAAATGCCGAATTTAAGTATTATTTATTCTTTACTTTCCAAAGCTGCTGCCTCCTCCGTGTTTCTGCTGCCACAACCAACCTACCCTAATTCTTCATTTTTTCCTCATGGGCAGCATAGTAACAATTTGTTCACATTTTTCTAAGAGCAGTTCTGTTATTTCAAGGATTCTTGTCACAGTGCCTATAAGCAGTGATGTCCCAAGATCTCTGTTCCTTTGCTATGTGGTATTTCAGTGGCTGCACCAGTTGCTTATTCTGAGCACCGCAGGAATATTGAAGTGAGATTATTAACGTCCTATGGAATAGCTTAAGTTCTTAGGAAGGGATAAGCCACATACTCCAATGCCAGAATAAGTGCTACAGAACGGCTAGATTACCTGCCTTCCCTCTTCTGTTAGGGGTTTATTTTGTTAGTCTTTTAAAAGAATCAGCTATTGGCTTAGTTTTTCTTTTCTATTACATGTATCCTTTATGGTCTTTACATTCTGTTCTTTATTTTTTTTCTTTGGAAAATTTTTAAAACTTTTGTGATCAGTGGTTAGCTCATTAATTTGCAGCTTTACTTCTTTTTAATGTATGTTTAAGGCTATGTATTTGCCTGTATTGTTTTAGCTGCTCCAATTTTAAAATACTTTTCAAATTAAAGTTAGGTCATTGTTGTTCCTCTCAGCAGTCTAATGACTGTTGTTATAAAGTAATTTACTCTTCAACAGTGCATTAGATTAAATGCCTGCTAATTAACATTCATAGTTAATGTTCACTGTTTACTGAGGAGATTTACTTTTGGCCTACCTAAAAAAATCCAGACATTCTCAAATTATAACTAATTTGTAGTTTTTAAGACTTATAATCCTGAAAGTATTTTTAATCTTAAAAGCATAGATGGTAAAATTTACGTGTTAGTTCACTAACCTGAGATCTGTGTCTTAGGAGGAAGGAACTCTGTAGGAGAGGAAAAGAGGAGGAAATGCTTGTCTTTGGTGTTGTCATAGAATCTTACAGTTCAGAGATGGATGTGATATTAAAGGTCAGTTAGTCTAGCTGCTCATACTTTTTCACTGACCTAACTCTCCTTGAACATTATATGTTCTTGAGTCACTTAGGTATATATTGCTTCCCAAAGTGTTTCCTACTTCAGAATTATCTATATTCCCATCTCCACTATCAGAACATTGGTTTCTTAAATCCACCCAATGTTGTCCTAGTATTGGCAAGAACAGTTTTATTAAACAGACTTATAGGGGAAATGGGTGTCTTTAGACTATTTTTGTAAGAAGATGGTTAAGACAATTGAGTCACTACATGATGGAATTTTAGGTAGTATAATCAACCAAAGTGATTGGAAAATATAGTCATCTGGGGAGAAACCATAGTGTGGGCAGTAGTAGCCCTTTCTGGGGGTTTGCCCCAATGGGCAGTTTTCCCAAACTATCTCTGCTTTCCAGAACCTCTTCTGGTTTTCCTGCCTTAAACTGTATATATCTAAGCTTTCCCCGTTTGTCTCTGAAAGTGGCAACAAGGATCTGAGGCCCGTGGGAGGGGAGAGAGGTAGGGATCAGGCTATTGCTTTCATTATGTGTATGTGTTGTGTAGATTTTGACACTTAACCTGGTCCCCAAGAAACAAACTGGCCCTGGTTTTCGGTCTTGGCTACACCAGAATCAGTTGGGCCCCATGTAGAAAAAATACTGATACACTGATGCTTGGGCCTCTTCATAAATAAGTCAGAATTTCGTGGGAGGGGGGCTTGGCAGAGGGAGAGTGGTAGGGGCTGGGCCTTGTTTTTGAAAAAGCTCTCTAGGTGATTCTAACATGCAGCTGGGGTTGAGAGTCGAGAACCACAGAGTTAGAGCATACTTATTTGCATTTACGCAAGAATTGTGTGTGTGTGTGTGTGTGTGTGTATTTTAGTTATCAACCCTGATGATTATAAAAGTCTCTAATGCAGATGTTCATCTTTGTAGCCCTCATAGCCAATATACTTTGGGTTTGATACAGATGGAACACAATAGTATTTATTGATTTATTATTGATTTGGATTTATTTTATTTTATTTATTTTTAAAGATTTAATTTATTTATTTGACAGAGAGAGAGAGAGAGAGAGAGAGAGAGATATCACAAGTAGTAGGCAGAGAGGCAGGCAGAGAGAGGGGAGGAAACAGGCTCCCTGCCTCGGATCCCAGGACCCTGAGATCATGACCTGAGCTGAAGGCAGAGGCTTTAACCCACTGAGGCACCCAGGTGCCCCGTGGGTTTATTTTTTGTTTTACAGAAGAATCTACCAGTGACTTTTTAAATTAACAGTGGGGTGATTAAGTGGTATCTTCAGGAAAGTATCCATTGTGTAAATTGATATCCATGTATAGTGAAATTACTAAGAATTATATGTGTGCTTTCATAATTAAATGTATCTCCAGTAATTGTTTATCATGACTCAGAAACCTATTCTTTGATCTAAAAGGCTGTAGATGATGTAAAATACTCATTCTTTCTACTACATAATCTTTTAATACTAATATATATAAAGCTAGGTTGGTCATCTAATAAATCTTTTGATTCTGAAATAAGAATTCCAAATATCAGCATGATAATTCATAACTTATTCTAATAAAGTCTCTTTTTAAAACATATCATTACTATAATTTTTTCTATATATGATTGAAAAATTTTTTGCTTATTTAAGTAGCTAAGAGAATGATTTCTTGAAACAAAGTTGTATTAGATTTTTTTGTTTCTCTGTTGTAATAGTACTCTGTATCAGTGCATATTTTGGTATATTTTGAACATGTCAGAATTTCATCATGAAAAAAATTGAATTTTCTTGGAAAAATTTAGGTAATAAAACTGGAGAAAAAAATTGAAAAAAGTGAATGTTCTTTTGGCCAACTCTGTAAAGTTTTCCTATGTAAATGTGAAAAATTTCATATTCATCGATAGTAAAGCAAATGATGAAGCACATTGCTGTTTATTTCAGTTGAGCTGCTTTTGAAATGTGGTGAGGTGAACGCCTTTTTTCTTAGTAGCAAACAACTGTACTTTTAGGTTTTAATATCCGTCTTTGAGGGATATTTGGAAAAAGGTATTTTGCATTCATTTGGTAATAGTGTCTTTGAAACCAGATTTTACTTTTTCTCATTAAATTACTTTTAAGGTAACAAATATGGTTAGTCAAATATATGTATAGTATATTTGGTTTGAAAAGCATCAAAGTATAGCTATGTGTAATAAACAACAGTTTTCACATTAGAATTGCCATTACTGTTATATAGCAGGAACCTGAAATTTAGCAGGGTCAGTGTTTTGTTTAAGGTTAAAAGGTTGACCAGTGCAAAATTTAGAACTTAAACCTGAAGCAAAGGGATTCATAGATATCTGAAGATATAACACACTTATTCATTGTATAGATCATATTCTTTAAAAAATAAGAAGCTTTGTTATTAGAAAATTTTAAGATGAACAAGAAGGAAATATTAATAGACTTAAAAATAAATGGAAGTTGCATTTATTGTAGTCCATGGCAAAATTGTATTATTTGTTATATTTCCAGTGCAATTAGAGTATGTTAATCTGAACATGTTAACACAGAGGATTCTACTAAAAATAAGTCTGAAAGGAAAGGACCTAAGTTGTAGCAGAATTGACTTAAATTAAGCCTCAGAAGTCTCTTCTAAAATAAGTTATTAAAAATGTATTTTTTTTTCAGGGAAGTTTTACATTTCTTAAAAAGGAATTTTAAACATAGAGGTGATTCACCAGTATCTTTAGTGTTCAGGGTTTTATAATGCTTGGAGTGAGTGGATGTTAATGGTCAAACTGGAATTCTGCAGGCCATATTTGGTCTGTGGATGTATTCCTTTGGCTTTGTTAAAAAAAAAAAAAAGGCAACATTTAAAAATTGGAAGATGGCACATAAAATAGTTTTCTGGCTGTTTTTAAAATGCTGAAAAATCAACATTAGGCTAATATTCCTAAATGGCAATAAGTGGCTAAAGCCATGTAGAATCTCTTCCTTTTAGTGGAGACATGTCCTTTTATTTCACCCTTGGCTCTTTTCTCTCTTATACATGGCTGACTTGACTTTGCCCATCTACCCCTGGTAACATCTGAGTTTGCAGTTCCTGGAATGGGGACTTTTGAAAGTCTCTTTTGTGCACCCAGAGCTTTTGCTTTTATACAAAATAAGAATATTTCTACATCTCCTGAATAATTTCTAAGAATAATATAATGGGTAGATTTAAAGAGCTGTGCTTATCATCAATCTTTTGGATTAGTTGTAGACTTTGTAAGAACAACTCGATGGCACCAATACTATGAGGATTATAATGAAGGCAACACAGTACTTAATTTTAGAGAAGTGTTTCTCCCAGCCCTTGGTAGCAATAATTTTCTAACCTGGGCACCACTATAGAAAACAGCATTCCTTGTAGGATTTAAGGGACATGAACTCATATGGTGAAAGAACTCAGGATTTTACTGTGAACTCATATGGTAAAAGAACCAACACAAAATGAATTGTCAGATGAGAATTTGAAGCCTTGGATTTTTCTTACCCAAAGAGGAGAAGGGTCCACTTGCAGAAATGACTGTTCACTAATTTGAATCTTCCAATGATCAGTGAGTCAGTAGAGCATCCAAAGGGCCATAGGCAGCCTGGTAGTCCTCACATGACAGAGGGCCTTATCCTCCCTGGAGATCTTTTTTCTTAAAAGAGCAGTAACCCTTTAGTCAGTATTCAATTTTGGGGTTCTTGGGTTCATTTAATTAGAAAGATGGACCAAAACCTTGAAGTATTTTGAATGGTGTCTTCTGGGAGATAATACTATGGTCATTGATAAAAATGATATCACTAGAAAAAAGTATGTGGTCATTCAGGTTCCCAAAGAGGAGGTTTTAATTTTTTCTCAGTGTATTTGCTATTTGCTATTTATAGATGATGCTAAATAGTGGGGAGATTTTTTTAAATGTGTCTTTTATTTTAGAATGGTTTTCTCTTAACTTTCTTTTTTTAAAAAGATTTTTATTTATGTATTAGAGAGAGGTAGAAACACAGCACGAACGGGGGGAGGGGCAGAGGCTGAGGGAGAAGCACACTCCCTGCCGAGCAGGTAGCACAACTTGGAGCTGGATCCCAGGACCCTGAGATCATGACCTGAACTGAAGGCGGATGCTTAACTGACTGAGCTACCCAGGTGTCCCCTTCTCTCAACTTTTTGAATACCTTTTGTTAATGGGCTTGTTTTATATTTCCTCACTGCCTTAGTTATGAAAATATCATTTCTGTTGCTTATAGTTTGGGCTTTTTTTTTTTTAAATTTTATTTATTTATTTGTCAGAGAGAGAGCACAAGCAGGCAGAATGGCAGGCAGAGGCAGAAGCAGGCCCCTTCCCGAGCAAGGAGCCTGATGCAGGACTCGATCCTAGGACCCTAGGATCATGACCCAAGCTGAAGGCAGCTGCTTAACCAACTGAGCCACCCAGGCGTCCTGAGTTTGGGCTTTAAACAAGCAAACACAAAAGTTAAATATTCATTTCTCATAATTGCTTGATTTGTGGCACAGAAACGGGGCTGATCAAACTAAGAAATCATTTGCCTTTCCATAGTAGATGTTGATGATGAGATGTAGAAGTCATCTTCAGAGTGGCCTTTCTTTTAGTTTGAGAGAATCAACTCGGGCTTTCCCATGTTTTGTTTCCCACTGATTATCTCAGAGATGTGAAGGAAAACTCTTGTGTCTGTTTAACTAGCCTAGGGCAGGATTGTGAGGAGGATCAAGATTGTTTTTAGGGACCTTTCATCTCCTTGTGCTTTCTTCCAATTACACTTTTCCTTTTCCCAGTGCTAAGAGGCAGGCTGTGTGTTCATACTGATTGGGCTGAAAGGATTATCTATTCCTGGATCCTTTTTCATTTACAAGGACATTTTAAAGAAAGCAGTGATATATTTATGGTATTGGAATTTAAGATATTCTGATTCTTTGGAGAGTTTCTGGTTGTTGTGGGATAGTTGTGGTGAACTCATATTTTTTGGATTCTTCAGATCTCATCACACACATCTGCCAACTCTAATCTCAGAGCCACCTGTCCCTCTATGGAAGCATCATAGGGTCTGTCAAATGTTAAAAAATTAGCATCTTTAAAAGATTCTCCTGAAACCCTAATCTTCGAATTCTTCTTGCTTGTATAAGTTTTTGCCATTTTGCATAGAATATGCAAAAATTTGGTTTTTAATTACAAATATACAAATAAAAATAAGTTAACATTTAAAATGGATGGGAAGTTTTGCTTGTATAAGGGAAGATTTTCAAGAAATATAAGTCAATGATGAATCACCAGAAGAAGCAAAAACTGCAGAACTGCTTAAATGATGATTAGAGGCTATTTTCTATGATATATGATTCAGCAGGTTTTTCTTGGAGTATTTCTGAAAATTAGTGTTTGTCATTTTGATCTAATATTGCAGGTCATTAAGTTTACATAATAATGTTTTCTTCTTCTGCCGTTAATAGATACCTATTTTCTTAAAAGTTAGAAATTACTACTCAAACATTAAATATAAAATACATTTAAAAGTACATTCAATGAATAACTTAAATTTTTAAGTAAATTATACTTTTAAATTTAATACGTGAATTATAATTTTGAGAAAATAAAATGTAATAGATTGACCTCCCAAAGTGCAAGAAATTTGAATAATACACAGTTGGTAAAAACATGAATGTTACATTTATTTCCTTTTCCAGTCTCCATTGAGCACTATAGGACATCTTATTTCTTAAACATTTTTGAAATTTTTCCATTTTTGGGAGAGTGTGGGATTGTGGGAATGACAAGAGTTTTGGATTAAGGTGGACCTGAATTAATAGCTTGTGAGGTTTTTTTTTAAAGGTTTATTTATTTGAGAGAGAGAGAGAGAGCATACAGGAGCTAGGGGAGGGGCAGGGAGAGAGAGAAAGAATCCTCCAGCAGTTTTCCGCTGAGCACAGAGCCTGATGCTTGGCTTGATCCCAGTACCCAGAAATTAAGACATGAGCAGAAATCAAGAGTGGGCCGCTTAACCAGTTGAGCCACAGGTGCCCCTGTAGCTTGTGAATTTGACAAGGCTTTTTAGCTTTTCATTTGCATCCTCATCTATTTTACCTATTTCATGTGGTAAATAAAATAATATAAATAAAATACTTAGAGCAGTGTCTAATACATGATAATCACTTAAAAGTCCCTCCTTGTTTATATGCAAATTAGAATGGTGGTTTGTGGAGAAAATTGAGTGTGGCCTCATGTAAGTCGAGATACCGTAATTAAGGGGCTTGATTGATTAGGTATTTAAACTGTAAGCCAGGGAAGTTGCATTTGAAGGATAATAGACAGCCAATAATTAGTTTTAAATACAATGAATATTTATTGAGACATTATGTATGTGATGTCGTGTGAGGTATTGGTATGAATAAAATGGCTTTAACTCAGAAATAATGAAGGCCGTGATTTTTTTAAAAATTTTTTTAATTTTTTTATTTTTTAAAGATTTTATTTATTTACTCGACAGAGAGAGCACAAGTAGGCAGAGCAGCAGGCAGAGGGAGAGGGAGAAGCAGGCTCTCCTTGGGGCAGGGAGCGCGATGCCGGACTCCATTCCAGGACCCTGGGATCATTACCTGAGCAGTGGCTTAACCGACTGAGCCATCCAGGCGCCCAAAGGCCATGATTTTTGAGGACCAAGATAACTACAGTGTTCAGGATAAATAGGAGAGGGAAGGTGGGGTGTTGAAAGAAGATGAGCAAGAAGACTGCAGTGTGAGGTGATGTGGTTTTGCGCTGACCAACAGAAGTGGGGGAAAAAAAGAAGTGATGAAGCCAAAGGATGTGTAGGCAATGTTAACAAGTGTTGATCCCTGGGTGGATTGATGGAGTGAAAGGACATGGAATGGATGCAGAAAATGCCAATGTCCCAGAAAAAACAATAAAATTTTAGATTAGCTTGGTGATTTGGGATGAAAATTTAATTCTAGTTTAAGGTAAGAAATCTGAGTATTTTATAAATCTTTCTGTGCTAACATTTTTCCTGGATATGGTTAATAAGTGAGTTCGTGATATTTACTGCATTTATTTTTTAAATACTTGTTTTAGCTATGAATTTGTGAAATATCTTCGGCAGCATATATGTAACACTTTGGGGTCTATGATTGAAGAAGAAATGGAAAAATGGACATCTGATCAGAATCAGGATGAAGAATCTGGCTATGACACAGTTGTACAGCATGTTACTAAAAGGACTCAGGAATCTAAAGAGTGAGTATGCCCACAATAATATTTTATTTATTTATTTTTAAAGGTTTTATTTATTTATTTGTCAGAGAGAGAGATAGAGAGAACGAGCGTACAAGCAGGGGGAGCAGAAGGCAGAGACGGAAGCAGTCTCTCTGCTGACTGGGAAGCCCAATGTGGGACTCCATCCCAGGACTCTGGGATCATGACCTAAACCGAGGGCAGATGCTTAACAGACTGAGCTACCCAGGTGCCCCAAGATTCCTTATTTCTTGATTTGAAGAAAAAACACAAACTAGAATCATGTTCATCTTTGGATAATATAATTTCTAGTAATCTATTTCTGGCAGTGCTATTAAATTTATTCTAAAGGGAGTATTAAAATACTTTATTAGTCAGAAAATGAAAGCATTTTCATGCTAAGAACAAAGTTTTATATGGGAATATGGGGAATTTTTTAAAATCTCTGAATAAGCCATTTAATTTTCTTGTGTTTTAGTTCATCCATGTGTAAAAATTAAAACAATGGTAATTACCTCACAAAGATGTTCTATGTCTTAATGAGTGTTTGTCTTCTGCTTGTCAGTTGTAGATATAAGATTTTAATTTGTGCAGAGTATTATTTTTTTCTTGTGTGTGTGAGATTCAGAAATTATTTAGGACTAATGATTAGGCAATAGTATCTCTAGTAATAGCATTTTTTACTGTAATAATTAGAAATTATTTTCTTAATTAAACATTTTGATATTTTTTAAATAGAAGTTTACAGATTGAAGAATTCATTTGTAGGGTCTGTCATCTATTCCTCATATATGTAAGTGCAACTACTCATCATATAGATTTTCATTATTAATTGAGGTGGTTTTTATTCACTTTTTCTTATTTTGACTTCTTGGGGTATTGAATGAGTCTTAATGGTGTTTATTGTCCATCCTATGTTTGTTTTTCTTTGGCTTTTTCAAAACTGCAGTGGCTACTATTGAAGACTAGTTCATTTGACTCTTGATACTGAGAGTCTGGCTCTCTAACTTTTTTGTTTGTTTTTGTTTTTTTAAATTTTAAAAATTTATTATTCTTGGGGTGTCTAGCTGGCTAGTCAGTGGAGCATGCAACTCTTGATCTTGGGATTCTGAGTTCGAGCTCCTCATTGGATGGAGAGATTACTTAAAAATAAAATCTTTTAAAAAGATAAAAATAAAAATTATATTCTTATCTCTGTAGTCAGTTTGCTGATACTTCTTGCAGAAGAATTCATGTTAGTGTTTTCAAAAAGGCCTGGAGGAAACATGTCTAAATGAAACTTACAGATTTTCTGTGGATTTTAATGACCCTTAATCCTACCCTATATACATCATTGAGATTCTTACCTTTATATTCATTTATTAAATTACTATATTGTAAATTTTAAGGGGAAAGGACTTTATGTTGTTTACATGGCTATGCCTAACTGCAAAGGAGTCTGAGGACTGTACTTTAGACCTGTGCCCAGCCATAATGCAAATACTGTGGAAGGAGAGAGCAGCTTTTGGTGGATAGCTCTTGATTGCTACCAATGCATTGTTATGCTCCCCTGTTTCTTGCTGCTGAGAATGTTTAGAGGAGAAAGCTGGACCCTTTTGTTTCAGTTATCCTGTAGGTACTTTGCCAGTTAATCTGATGAGTGTCCTAGGATTCCTTCTTGCTCTTTATATCCCCTTACCTTAAACTTGGATCTTCCCTCACCTCTTGGATCTTTCCTCACCTCTATAGCAGTTCTCTTCTGTATGTGCTTTCCTCCTGCATTATTCCTATCTAGTCTCATCTTCTTTTAACATTTTTGTGTTTTCTCACGATTTCTGGTGCTTTAAAAACACACATATAAACTATGTATTAAATTTGCTTCTAGTTATATATTATATAAATTACATATTGCTGAATCATATTAAATATATGAGAATATATTTTAAGTTATATATAGAATTATATATATTTACTAATATGTAATGTATATCCTATAATTTAAAATGTATCTTAAAATTCCTTTAAACTTTAAAATCCCAGCCTCCTATTTCTATCCAAAAACCCTGCATGGTTTTATTGTTTTTATAAGAGTAACTTACCTATCCTTCGTCTGATTTGTGGAGTTACAATGACCCATTTGCCAGAGGTATAAAGAAAGGGACATTTCTCTGCTTATTTTCCTAATGTATTTTTATTACAAAATCATAATAAATACATTTTCATGCTTTGTATTTACAAAGAACTTTCAGATACATACTCTTATGTCTTGCTACAGCTATGTGAAATAGGTCAGCTGATTGTATTCTTTTTATCTCATTTTATAATTAAGGAAAATGAAACTGATTTATTATGACAAAGCTGGTAGGTAGGGTAGTCAGGATTATAATCCAGGGTTTCTGATTCCAAACTAATACTTTATTCACTATGTTTATTTAAATCTTTATGCCTTTTGTTTTAAATATAGATATTTCAGTGGTCCAGGTCACATATTCCTCATTTGTAAAATAAAAGGCTAGATGAGATTTTTTTTTAAATAGTTTCATCTACCTCTAAAATTTTATTTCCAGGGTTTTTGGGATCTCAATCTATTTTTTTTAAACATTTTATTTATTCATTCATGAGAGACAGAGGGAGAAGCAGAAGGGAGCTTGATGCGGGACTCAATCCCAGGACTCTGGGATCATAATCTCAGCTGAAGGCAGACACTTAACTAACTGAGACACCCAGGCGCCCTGGGATTTCAGTCTAATATTAATACAGATGCTTGAGAGTTTGCACATAGTAAGTGGAGAACTTTATTTATAAGTTCTTTTTGAGGTCTTTATTTATTTATCTAGATTTTACTTATTTTAGAGAGAGAGAGAAAGAGCATGCATGTGAATTGGGGGAGGGGCAGAGGGAGAGGGAGAGAGGGAGAGAAAGAATCTTAAGCAGGTTCGTGGGACTCAGTCTCATGACCCTGAGATTATGTCCTGAGCCGAAATCAAGAGTTGGGTGCATAACCAACTGAGCCACCCAGGTACTCCTTTATCTAAGGCTGGAGCTGAAAGGGATTTAGAAGCTACCCGGTTGAAATTCTTACCAATTTCAGAAATCCCTTTCTTAACATCTCTTACTGTGGGTTCTTTAGCCTCTCTTTCAAAGGACCTAGTAATAGCTTAACTCTTATTTAGGTCTTAATGGTGACTACAAGTGCCTGTAAAGATAAGCAGGGAAGAAGGGAAGGAAAGAAAGTGGAGGAAGGGAGGAGGTTAGAGAAAGAGATAAAAATAAACAAGGAATAAAAGGGATATGTAAGAGAGACTGTTCTGGTAGTATGATACTAGCAGTTGACTGTTGTGGAGTACTGGTTTCCATGCCATTGGAACATCTTGCCTTAGACTGTGTTAATTTTACTACCTTGGTCCGTGTAATCAGATGAAAAAACCTGGGAAAATAATACATGTTTTGGAATTCTTATTAATTTTTATTCCTGTTGTGTGAATTCCATTGTGCCACTTGTTCTTTAAGAAAAGCTGACGTATTTTTTTCTTTTCAGAACTGTGCTCTTAAAGGGACTTTACAGAAAAAAAAATAAGATAGTTTAATTTAGCTGAGTGTTTTAATTTGTGCTAATAGTCTTTCTCTTACCAAGACTGTTTTGAATTTAAAGATACAAAGAAATGATGCATTCCCTGAAGAATATCATGATGGTAGTGGTGGAATCTATGATTAACAAGTTTGAAGAAGATGAGATGCGAAGTCAAGAGAGGCAGAAAAAAATCCAGAAGGAGAAAAGCAACAGTTACTGCACAGATAATTGCTCTGATAGTGATTCGTCATTCAATCAGGTGTGTTGTTTCATTTTGTATTTATGTCTTGAAATGGTATTTAATGACCAGTAACTTTAGTACATTCTTTGTTAGCCAGATTTTTTTCTGCTTTCTAGTTTTAAGAGTCAAAAGAACAATAATAAAATTACCTAATCTTAAAGATTGAGTTCATGAAATAACATTTTCTAGAATTATATGTTCAGTGAATGATTACATTATATCTGAGAAATCTTAATGAGGTATGGAAATAAACTATTTGATTTTGGATTTTTAAAAAAAAAAATAACACCTGAAACAAATCTGCTTAAGCTTTAGTTAAACAAAACATCTTATTCCCAATTGATTTTTATTAATCAAAGTTTAACTGCATTATAAATGAGATATGGAGATAATTTTCCTTATCTTTTGAGATGAAGGTCACTGTGAATTGTTTATTTATTTATTTATTTTTGAAGATTTTATTTATTTGACAGAGAGAGAGATCACAAGTAGGCAGAGAGATGGGCAGAGAGAGAGGGGGAAGCAGGCTCCCTGCTGAGCAGAGAGCCTGATGCAAGACTTGATCCCAGGACCCTGAGATCATGACCTGAGCTGAAGGCAGAGACTTAACTCACTGAGCCACCTAGGCGCCCACTGTGAATTGTTTTAAAACATGATGAGCACTGGGTGTTATACGCAACTGATGAGTCATTGAACACTAGGTCAGAAACTAATGATGTACTTATATGTTGACTAATCGAATTTAAATTAAAGAAACCCAAAAAACAAAACAAAAAAAACCAACAGAAAACACTGAGCCTTTTCTTTTTGACATCAAGAGGTTTGAGGTTTTACATGTTCTCTTTCCAGGTTATTGGAATCCTTGTCATTTGGCTAGAGCAGAGCTAACAGAATGGCCGCGGGTTAGATTTGTCCTAACAGAAGACGAAGGAGACTTAGATTAGAGCATTATATGCATGCACCATCAACTTCTCCACAGAAATTTCCAGGCCAAATGGAGTCTGTCTGACCTTTGTGTGAATCCTACTTGATATTTCTAATGAAACATTTTTATCTAATTATTGCTGACTTGGGGACATAGCTATAACAGATCCTAACCATATACCAAAAAGGGATTTGGGGAATTTGGGCGAAATGTGAAAAAGTCATACATATTGGTCACAGTTGAGACTGCACTTGTGAAGGAAAAGTGTTTGGAAGTCATTAAAGCAGAACTTAAAAGTTGCTCTCCCCAGGAGAGATTGTGCTAAATTTAAAATTTTACAAGTCTGGTTTATTTTCTGATGTGATTGAGGAAAGGGCAAAGACTGTGAATTTTCCTTACATTGTAGCCCTTAATATTTCCTTGTTGATGGACTCTTTGGAAGGAGCTGGGTTATGGAGATTTTAGTTTAGTTTTATTCAGTAGTTTTATGGAACTGCTTCTTCAGATCGAGGAAGGCATAGAAAAGCCCAGCGTTAGGACTCTGAGTGCTCACAGGATCATACTTTCTTATTTGATGAACCATCTGTTTACATTGAAATTGAATAAGAAGAAAAAAAAAACGAAGCATTGTTATTTGTTCTAAGAACTCCAAGTGTTCAGACCACATAGGGTTGATCGAGCTAGGAGTCAAGAGGTGTTAATCTGAAATGGCTAAATTATTTCCAGTCCTAGAATCATAGTTTTTAAAAGAAGTTCAGAGCTTTGGTAGAAATGGGGTCATAGTTTCAGAAAATGGTCTTGTTTTTTTATTTTGTTTTGGTTTTATTCCTGAGAAGGAATCAGACTTTAAGTTTATATGACTTCTTTTGGGATGCCGATAGGGAATATCTGCATTTTCAAGTATCTGTCCTCTGGGTATGACTTCGTTTGAGAAGGCTCTAATTGAGTTGGAGGTGAACTTTGTCCACCTACAAGGCATGGGATCCCTGGACTTTGGGAAAAAAGCATATGAATGCCAGAAGTACCCCCAAAACTCAGTGTGATCAATCTCCAGGAGATGTCTGGGTATGCTTTGCTTAGGGAAAAGAGACTCTTTTACATGACCAAAGAGAGCCTGAATTACTATGTTCAGAAGTTGAAAGGGTCTCTGAAGATACGTCAGTCATTCATCGCATTAAATACTGATGTTGTTAATAATGCTTTCAACATTGTTAAGTAATTTGCTCTGGGCTTAGAAAAATCTGTCTGAATTGTTATATGAATAACATTGAGTAAATAGTTCTGATGTTGCTGTTTTGATATTGGTAGAAAACTTGTTTTGTGAACAGAATAGGCTTTATTTCATTGTTATTATTTCACAATTGAAGCCTGATTATATATGGATTTCTGACCCATTATTGAAAAACTCTGGACATGGTTAGCCTTAGACACTATTGGTGTCCATTTAAGAATATTGAAGAATAAAGAAAACAGATTGGTTTTTAGTATAATTGTGAGGAGAGCACTGAAAAGATTTGGTATTGTGATTAAACCTTGAGGGTCACTTGGGTGGCTCAGTTGTTAAGCATCTGCCTTCGGCTCAGGTCGTGATCCCAGGGTCCTGGGATGGAGCCTTGCATCTTGTTCTCTCTCTCCCACTCCCCCTGCTTGTGTTCCCTCTCTCGCTGTGTCTCTATCAAATAAATAAGTAAAATCTTAAAAAAAAACCAAAAAAAAACCTTGAAAAAAGTCACTGCAAAATAATGCTAGAAAGACAGAAATAATAATATTAGCTGTCTGTTGTTGAGATTTCTGCCATATATTGGTACTTACAGATTGAACTTGACTTTATATTCATTATAGATGTTACTATCCACTTTACAGAAAAAAAGTCAGGCTTAAAATAATAAGTACGTAATTTGCCCAAACTTGTATTGCTAGTTAGGAGTGAACTGTGAATTTAAGCCTGGTCTCTCTCCTTCCAAAGTTTTTGTTCCATACTACATTACCTGAGACTGCTTGGGTTCAGATCTCCGTTATACCACTTACTAGCCATGTGACCCTGGACAATGTCTTAACTTCCCTGTGCCGTGGTATTTCTCATTTGTAAAATGGGAATGATATTACCACTTACCTCACACGGTTTTTGAGAATTTTAACTGGGTTAATGTATATCAAGTCCTTAGAACTGTTGCTACTGCTTTATACATGTTAGCTTTCATCTCTTATGAGACTGAGGCACTACCTACTGCGCTAACAAGGCACCTAGCTTTCATCCCTTAAAGAATGTGCTGGAATGGGTGCCATTCAGAGACATACTAAAATAGAAAAGGTCTCAGCTCTGGTCCTGTATGGTTTCTAACTGAGCTTCTCTGGGTGTTTTCTACAGCTGGGAAGTAAGAGGATTACCCTAATTTACCTCAAGCTTTTAAAATTCATGAGCTTTCCTGTTGCAGTTTTTCTGTCCCCCTCTTCCTTGACAGTATGTGGTACAGCACAAGCATTAGGCTGTTCTATAGCGTGCAGGCTATTTCATTATGTTCCGAAGGAATGCCAAGGTGCACACTGTATATGGAGGAGGTGAGTTTAGGATAGCTGTAGCCTTTTGCTCTTGCATAACGTTAACTTATTTAAAGCATTTACTGTTTCTTTGCTTTCAAGACAGCCTTTCTTTGAAACCCATCTTTTGGTATCTGTGGTCAGCAGAATAACGAACCCCTTGAAGATATCCATGTCAGAATCCCCAAAACCTGTGAACCTGTTAGCATATATGGTACCAGGGTCTTTGTTAATGTAATTAAGGATTTTTAGATAGGGAGGCTATCCTCACCTAGGAGAGTCAAATGTAATCACAAGCATCTGTATAAGAGCAACTCAGGAGGGTCAGAGTCAGAGAAGGTACTGCGTAGGTAGGCTGAAGTAGAGGTCGGAGTGCGGGGACTGTTGGCCTTGAAGATGGAAGGAGGCCGTGAACTAAGGAGATTGCAGGCAGTCTTTAGAGGCTGGAAAAGGTAAGGAAATGGATTCTGCCCCAGAGCCTCCAGAAGGAACACAACCCTGCAGATGTGTTTTAGATTTCTGACCTCCAGAACTGTAAGATAATAAATTTGTGTTGTTTTAAGTCACTCAGTTTATGGTAATTTGTTATAGTAGCAGTAGGAAACTAATCCAGTGCCCTGGCCTTGCTAGTTCACCTGTCTTCCCCACAAAGGCCAGGACTGGTCTTTCCTGTTTCTTCATTCACAGAAAAGAAGATACTATTCCTTTGACTTTGTGTTTGAACTGTCTCCTGGGAACAATCTGAATCCGGTCTTTTGCTAGGCTTTGAGTTCCAGTAAGAATTTTCTTGAGGAGTTTTTTTCCCTTTATTGGGTGCATGGTCTTTCCCCTGTCTTTCAGAGTATTTGCTTTCAACACCTCTAGTGTATGTTTTATCCTAACCCCTCAAACCATCGAGTATGAGTGCAACTCATTTTCTGGCCTCCCTAAAATCTCAAAGCTTTTACAGTGCTCTTTTTGGTGAGGAATTCTGCTTTTAAGGATATCACACTATGGCTAACGGATTTTAAGACTCCTCTTTTTTAGCAATATCAGCCAGAGAATGGTAGGATAGCCACAGGCCAAACCACACTTCAGAAGTTCTTCCATCTCTAGCTACTCTCAATTCATCAGAGTTTGATTATTCTTGTCTTATAAGCAGAAAAAGGCGCCTAAAGTCTTTTTTTTTAAGATTTTATTTCTTTATTTGACACAGATATAGAGATCACAAGTAGGCAGAGAGGCAGACAGAGAGAGAGGGGGAAGCAGGCTCCCCGCTGAGCAGAGAGCCCAATGTGGCCCTCGATCCCAGGACCCTAAGATCATGACCTGAGCCGAAGGCAGAGGCATTAACCCATTGAGCCACCCTGGCACCCGCGCCTAAAGTCTTAAGTGTAGAAAAAAGGTAGCTGAGACTAGAGAAAATGAAGATCATAGCATTGATAATTCTGCTTCCTATTGTGAGGCTGGAGGTAGGTGGATTGCTGGGGAGAAGAATTGGGTAGGTGCAGGTGTGAGCTTTTTTGCTTGTTTGCTTAATAGTTCTCTTTTGATACAATTTGACACCAGAAAAACTAATTTCTTTGATTAACAAGTGCTGAATTTTTCTTTATGAATACCTACCGTTTCTTTATGCTTTAAAATATTAATAGATTTTTGTTACTACCTCTCAGTGGTAGCACTTTTAAAGTGAAAGCTGTTTTTGTTAAAACATAATTAAAACATAAGAAATCAAGAAACAGTTTATCATTTGAAAATGTTTTTAAAACCTTGTTTTGTTTTGAACTAGTAAGTTTGTTCTGTAAGGCATTAGGAAAGGCGGGTGCATAATTTAAAAGGTTTTAGAACCACTAAAATTTTAAAAAAGATATTCTATAGGAAGCTAATTCATTCTGAATCTTAGAAACAAACCAGTCTGAAATAAAGTCTGGCTCTGCCATTGATGAGTTGTGGATCTTGGTTATTTTCTCTCAGTGCCTCAGTTTTCTTATCCGTTATAGTGGAAATAATAATGGAACCCACCTTACAGGGTTGTTTTGTGGACTAAATGATTTAATGTGTGTAAAGCATTTTGAACACTACCTGGCACATAGTAAGCACTAAGTGTTTGCTTTTGTCCTGTTCATAATAACCGGGTTCTGTTTCTTTTCTTTTCTTTTTTTTTAGGCTAGGAAAGAACTTGTCCATTTAGACATTAAACCCTGAAGTATCATTAGGTTCAATATTTATATATTTCTTATTTCCCATAGCTATATTGTTCAAACAACAATAATAGTTGTCTGTCTTCGGTTGTATTTTGATAGTTTATACAGTTTACAAACCAAACATTTGGAGATTTCTAGGGTAAATTAAATTTGAGGGTAGTTTGATTTTAACTGTAGTCATTAAATAATGTGAATATTCTTTAGTACATATTGTAATAAAGTAATTGAGTGTGATATCTGTTACCAAAAAATTGCAGTGTTTTGTTTGCAATCCTTAGTAAACTGCATTTGACAGATCTATATCCCAATCTTATTTTAGCATATAAATACCTTTAATTAGGATCTGTATGATCCAAAGAGGAACAGATACATTTTAGATTATCATTCAGTTCTGGTTCTTGCTCTTTCTCCTTAGAATGTGCTCAGAAATTATTTGCTTAGCTTATAGTTTAACATATGTAAATACGTTTTAAAAACCTTCCTTTTGGAAGTATCTGCCTATATTGATATCACCAATAGATCTGTCTTGCGTTACTTTACAAATGAGGTTGGCAGATACTACTCCCCTCAGGAATTTTCAATCTAAGAAATACCTAGAACTCTTGAAAAATCTTAAAAAATCTGTATTACATGGGACACACTGTCTCCTTGCTGTAGTTAAAGAACTTATTAGTTGGTTGCTATGGGAATTTATGTCAGTCCACTGATACACGATAACACACAGGCCTTAAAAAAATATGTAACCTTTAAGCCGGTATTAGGTTCATTCTGATGTCTAGTGTAACAAAAAATGTTCACTGCTTAAATACCATTTTAAAAAAATAGTATATACTACATTTAAGAAGATAATGGAAAGAATAATTAGTGATAAATAATTAAATGGAAGTAGATTAATGAAGTTTCTCCAATCAGATAACTATTAGAGGCTATGCTTTTTTTTTTTAAGATTTATTTATTTTGGAGAGAGCGTACACACACAGGCACGAGTGGGAGGGGCAGAGGGAAAGGGAGAGAGAATTTCAAGCAGACTCCACACAGAGCACAACCCAACATGGGGCTCGATTTCCGGACCCTAAGATCCTGACTTGAGCTGAAGCAAGAGTTGGACATCCCCAGGCTATGCTTTTCCTATGTATTTTAATCTGGAAGAAAAGGCAAATATGGTAGAATTGAGGGATTTCAACTCTTTGGTTGTCTGTTCACCAACATATACTATGTGCAATATTTTGTGATAGGCACTGCCAAACTGAAAAGAATAATCAGGTATACATTATTTTTTCAAGGAGCTTACTTGAGATTGTGAAGAGGTTATGTACATAAAGGACAGAGTTGTAAGGTAGAAATAGTGCATCCTGGAAAATCTAAAGAGTCTTTATAACTAAAACTATCAAAGAGCTATGGAGGAAAGTATTTCAAACAAGGGAATGGATAAAAGCTCTAAATCAACAAAGAATGTGGCTTATTGGGGAACCTGAGTAGTTTGTTTATGTGAAGGGTTAGAACAAAGAGTTTGTGGGTAGCAAATTGGAGGGGTAGATTAAGGCCAAATTATGGGGCAAGGATTAGATATTAATTATTGTTCCTAGCTATAAAATTCTAGTGCCTGGTATGTTACATAATATGTATCTGAAACATAGTAGATGTCAAATAAAACATGAGGAATAAATGAATGCATTCAATAGCTAAATTGGATTGTTTTGTAAGTAAAGGGAAATCATTTTAGGTTTCTGAATAGAAAAGTGTGTTGGGAGATTTACCTGATAGTTGTGTGCAGAAAGGCATGAGCAGGTGAGAAAGAAGTTGTAGGGAGAGAAGTTAGAAGGTTATCATGATAATTGAGGTAAGAAGAAGGCCTGAACTGAGGAGGCTTTGTAAAAATAAATAGGGACTAATGTGAGAATTATTACAGAGGTATGATCATTAAACTTGATTATTGAAGTGTTTTGGGGGGAGTAGTGCAGAGTGGGAAGAGAGTCAAAAGTCATTATTGAAGTGTTTTGGGGGGAGTAGTGCAGAGTAGGAAGGGAAGACCATGGTGTTTATAAACCATGCCTGGGATTAGGGAGGAAGGTTAGGTGTGGAGAAGAATATAGGGAGTTCTTTTTTTTTTTCTCAAGATTTTAAATGTTAAATACCAGTAAGGAAGTCCAGTGGTGTAGCAAGTGGTTGATAATGTAGTATTCACTTTGTAGAAAGGTTGGGGCCACCTAAAATAGGTGAGACCTTAGGAATCACATTTTCAGAGGGCCAGGAGAGATGAAAGGATGGGTCAGAAAAGAAGGTACCAAACCACAATGCACTGGGTAGGAACTTAAGGGGGGGTGAATTTCAAGGCAGAAGTGATGGTTAACCAGCTGTAATGAAGGCTAGAGAGAAGTTAGTGCTGAGGACTAAGAAAAGATATTTGGATTTCGTTAAGAGTTCACCACAGAATAATATTGGGGGGAAGAGGGGGTAATTTGAAGGATCATCATATTGATTAGCCTTGATCATTTTTGTAAAATAAAAGGCAAAATCATTTTCAGAGAGTACAGGTTGCTTGCCTAGAGTATTGCACATAAGATTAGAAAACAGCTTTTGTCAAGGGGAGTGTTTAAGTAAATGAATTTTGTTAAGATTTACATATTACATGGGGCACCTGGGTGGCTCAGTGGGTTAAAGCCTCTGCCTTCGGCTCAGGTCATGGTCTCAGGGTCTTGGGATCGAGCCCTGCATTGGGCTCCCTGCTCAGCAGGGACCTTGCTTCCTCCTCTCTCTGCCTGCCTTTCTGCCTACTTGTGATCTCTCTCTCTCTCTCTCTGTCAAATAAATAAATAAAATCTTAAAAAAAAAAGATTTACATATTACATTTTTTGACTGCTGCTTTGACATAATATTGGTTGCTTCACTAAGTATGAACCGGCTGTAGTTGAGAATGTTCGAACAATGTCTGGCTCCCCATTTATCAGGGTTGTTATAGAACATGCCCCTATATTGGGAGAGAGGCGGGATTAGAATGGGAATCAATGGAAATCAATGAATTATATCTTTAGACTGCTTAATCTTGAATAGGTAGTTGGTAGGTAGAGTCAGTTATTTTATATTTTCTCATAGAAAATTTCCTGAGAAACAGGAAATTTACTTCAGACTTTAAAATTTTATAACAATAAAGCAAAAGACTTTACAGTTTTCCCATTTAATTCTTCCCCGTGAAACTGGAAGGTAGATGTGAAAACTGAGGATGGGGTTCAATTCTTCAGGGTCACGTAACTAGTTGAAGACTGAGCCGGGATTTGAAACTTCATCTATCCAATTAAGATTCATGTCCTTGACATCATACTTATTTTTTAGTAAGTTGGATAGAAAGACATTTTAGACATTTATACATAATGATCTGGTAAAAGTCATGATGGAAGTGGAAGGATCAGAAGAAATCAAGTTTACAAGAGGGGCAAAGAGCCAGGCTAAAGGGAGAAAAAAAGTTGTCTAGCAGTAGAACAGAATGAGTAAGTATATACATATATACTTTACATGTATTTCAATACACTTTTATACATGTGTATATGTATTTCTATATGTACATATATATATTATATATGTATCACAAATGCATATAAGTTCATATGTTTATATATACTATTTAAGATATTCTATATTGTTTATGTTTTTTTCAATTTGGCAAGACTACTGTATTCATATATTATTAGTATTCATAAATTTTAGTATTTTAACTGTAATATAAAAATTCAAAATTAAAGGTCTATTTATAGTATTTTTAATTTTGAAAAGTAGCAAGTACACAGTCTTTAGCAGTTCAACTATTTACTTTTAGAAAGGAGTAAAACTCAGTAAAACTTAAGGCTGTTTAAGAAATGGAATTTCAGGTTGTTTTGGGTTTTTTATAGAGTGGTTGTATGTACCCTGTGTTGCTAGGGACAATGTAACATTGTGGGAAGACTAACTTTGTAATCATTTATATATTAAAATAATGTATATTGAGTAAGTATTCTGCATGAGGCACTATTCAGGTATTGGGGATACTATAGTGAAAAAGACCAAATTCTAAGCAATAGTAGGGCAGCCATGCAAAACTCTGGAGGAAGAGCATTGCCAGGCAGGAGGAATAGCGATCTCAAAGATTCTTAGGCTAGTGTGAGCCTGGTGTCTTCCAGGGATGGGGAAAAAAGTTCAGTGTGACTGAAGTCTGGATGGCAGAGGGAGGAATTGTAGGAGAATGTGTTAGAGAAGCAGGCACCCAGATCATGTAAGTAAATCTATTTCTGAGTAATGTGGGAAGTCTGTTTTTGGGATTGAAGTAAGGGAGATGAAGAGATTTGATTTGTAACTTTGAGAAGCTCCATCTGACTGTTGCCGGACAATAAATGGGAGGTAGGGTACAGTAGGATAACATTTAAGAGTAGAAGCAAGGAGACCAGTTAGTATGAATTGAAGGAGTCTGGGCTAGAGTTGATGGTGCCTTGGTTTAAGGTTTTAGCAGGGAAGTGTGGGGTAGTTGGAGTGAAGATGTGTGGAACTTGGGGGTTATCCTATGGGACTTAATGATATTAGGTATAGAAGGTAAGAGAAAGTGAAGAGCCAAAATTGGCTCCTATTTTTAATCTCAGTAAAAAATCTGGATGGGCGATAGCGTCATTTAGGAGGATGGAGAAGTTTGAGGGAGGAGTAGGTTTGGAATAAAATCAGGAATTCTGTCTTGGACATGTTAAGTTTGAGATGCCTATTAGACATACAAATGGAAATGTTGAAAGGATAATTATATAAAACTTTGGAGATGAAGTGACTGATGGAAATTTTAGTCATCATGATGTACTTAAAGAACTGGATGAGAACACTTAAGGGAAGAGAATAGATAGTAAAAATATGGATGGGAATCTGAGTTCTGTTAGCTGGGTGACCTGGAGAAGTTATTTAACCTTAGTTTTCATATTTCTCATATTTCAGTCATTGTGAATTGAGATCCCAGGGCTTGTTACATAAAAGGTAATTAATGACAACTATTATTTTAATGGCAGTTTTATTTTTAGATGGTTATTTTAGGTATTAGTCATATTTAAACTGCCTTCAGCAAGAAAAAGACCTTTCCTTTTCCAAAATAACTTATGGTCAACTATTAAACTTTTCTCAGATAGAGGCGTTTATCTCAGGAATTTTTCACCAAAGAGGAGGAATGGAGGGCTAAGGAAAAGTACAGGAAAGATAAAGGGACAAAAATGTGCAAGCAGCATCATAGCTATGCCTAGGATACCATTAGTGCCTTCTTATTTTATCTTTCTGTTTCATTCATCTCACATTTCTGGGTACAAAATATCTTGGCTTTACATTGTTTGAATCTTATAATGTACTACATATTGCAGTTGCTCAGCAAATAACAATTTTCATATACATGAGGTACACTGTTCTCCTGAGACTTCAGTTCCCATTTCAATGCCTTGGGAGACAAATTCTAAGTTTTCTTGCCAAATCAGAATAGATCACTCTCTTTTCTTGCTCAGAATGCATTTTGTGCTTGGAATTATATTAAAAAAATAATTTATAGCCGTACTTGTAAAGTCTACTAAATGAATGCTCTGTCAATTATGTTACAGAGTTACAAATTTTGTCAAGGAAAATTACAATTGATTTTAGACCAGTTGGATCCCGGGCAACCTAAAGAGGTAAGTTTAAAGGATAGCTGTCAAGTTCAGTCAGATATATATATAATATATTAGATTGCAATCAGTAGCAGCTGGACTGTTTCTCTTGAAGATAGGCCTTTATTATCATAGTGCTCCTAGACTGACGTCCCTGCTAGACTTTCCAGTCTTGAAATGAAAGGTCACAGAGTAGGGGAGGCTGTCAGAGAGTTGTCATGGTTTGTAGGAGGAAATTTTTATGTCTAGTTTCAGTTTTGAAGGGATAAAGTTATAAGCAGTTGTCTCCCAAACGGTTCTTTCACTGTTGCTTTGTATGTGATATTTTAGTGATTTCCTTGAAGAAAAAAGATCTTCATTTAACGTTCTTTCTACTTCTGGAAAATGTGAGCAACTTAAACATATGTGTTAATTTATTAGAAAAAGGATTTTAGGGGCACCTGGGTGGCTCTGTCATTAAGTGGCTGCCTTCGGCTCAGGTCATGATCCCAGGGTCCTGGGATTGAGCCCCACATTGGGCTCCGTGCTCCGCGGGAAGCCTGCTTCTCCCTCTCCCACTCCCCCTGCTCGTGTTCCCTCTCTCGCTGTGTCTCTTTCTGTCAAGTAAATGAATAAAATCTTAAAAAAAGGAAAAAGGATTTTAAAGAAGCCGTTCTATTGAACTGTACCTGTATGTATTTTAAGATTACATAGATTACTGTTTATCAAGTCTTATTTCATTAAGTCAGTCTGAAATAGAAAATAGGATTTTAAGTACCTAAGACTTTTGTGCATGTCTTGCCAATTGGTTTCAGTTTTTGAAATGTTTTTCAAGTTTTCATTTTATTTTATTTTTTTAAGATTTTCTTTATTTATTTGAGATAGAGCATGTGTGAGCATGAGCAGGAGGAGGGGCAGAGGGAGGGAGAGAAGCAGGATCTCCACTGAGCAGGGAGCCCAGTGTGGGGATCATGACCTGAGCCTAAGACAGATGCTTAACCAATTGAGCCACACAGGTAAACCACAACTTTTCATTTTAAACTAAATGAATAGTTATGGTTTACTCCCACTGATTTTTTTAAATCACAGAATAATTTCTAGCATTTCATGGTCTGATTTATTTTCTAGGTTCTTAGTAAACGTTTCAAAAGATATTAGAAATGGGACTTGACTTTTACATGATAACAATCTTTTTTTTTTAAAAAACAGTTTTTTAAAAAATTTATTTGAGAGAGAGGGAGAGCATGAAAAAGAGCATAAGAGAGAGTGAGAGCACAAGCAGCGGGGAGGGGTAGAGGGAGAAGCAGACTCCCCGTCAAGCAGGGAGCTGAATGTAGAACTCAATCCCAGGATGCTGGGATCGTGAACTGAGTCAAAGACAGATGCTTAACCGACTGAGCTGTCCAGGTACCCTATATGATAACAGTCTTATTGTCTTCAGTTTAAGTGGGTTACTTGGAAATCTAAACTTGTTCGGAAACTTTTATAGTACTTCTGTAAGTAGTAAATTCTTAATGGGACTTTGTCCTAAAAATTAACTGAAAAGGAGAAAATACTTAATGTTTCTAAAATCCCTCCAAAGTCCCCCAGTCCTATCACAAATACAGTTGTGTTTAGGAGTTTTTCTTTCAAATGAATATATAAACAAGTGCATGTGTATTCTTTTTCACCTGAAACTTGATACCCTGATTTAGAGGATCTGGTTTCGTAAGGTCTTAGCTTCTCCTGTCCCCCCCACCTCTTGCCCTTTTTAAACCACTAGGTTTTAGTTATTTCAGCTGGGGAAACAACTAGATTTTGAGAAATAAGTTGGAATCAGTGTGTTATTTACTCACTGGTTGGAGAGTGGTGGGGGAGAAGTCTTGCTCCATTCATGATTGGAGTAGAGCTATTTTTCACTGCTGTCCTTTGGGCCGGCCATACTGTTTTGGGTGAATTCTGAATTGATTTTGCAAAGAATGATTAAGAAGTAAGCTTTCCATGAAAATATAGACATTCAGTTGTGCTCCACATTGTTGATTTTCCTACCTCAGTGTTTAGAAAATCAGAAAATATGGTGTAGCATCGAAAACTAGTCCAAATTAATTTTGTGAGAATTGTTCCTATATTCTGGAATGGGAATGCTTCACCAGGGGCATATTATGCTAATTTTTAAAATTTAGGCAGTCGAACTATAGGATGACCTAGAGGTGCCTACTTAAGTAGAAAAACCTTGCCCTCGTGATTCAGATTTGACCACTGTCCTTCTTCCTCTTTCACTTAGACACGTGACCTAGAATCTCCAATAGTTAGGTCATAATTTTTTGCTTTATGTAAAATAACCTATTTTTTTCTGTTAAACAGTTTAAAAGAAATGAGTTCTCAAAAATTGTTTTGTAAAAGGACCTTTGATTTTCATCAGTTGGCTCTTTAAAACAATCAGCTAGGCTGCTTTTCAGTGTTTAATATTTGAAGTATTGGTAGTCTAGTGGCTCTATATTAATAAAAATCTTTTAAATTATAGGTGAGATATGAAGCCTTGCAAGCATTATGTTCAGCACCACCATCTGATGTTTTGAACTGTGAAAATTGGACAACTCTCTGTGAAAAACTGACAGTGTATCTTTCAGATCCTGATCCTGTGTTTAGTGTAAGGAAATGCTGATAGAAATATCTTTTAAAAAATTTGTTTTCCCATCATTCTATAAGCAATTAGAATGATTTTCTTTAATAGCGGCTCTACTATTCATGGAATTTCAATTCCAGCTTTTGAGTTGTGAAGATTTTCTTTAAAGGCATTAACTTACTATTTCATGATTAGATTCCCAGTATGATCAATATCACACACACTGCCAAATAATAGTTGACTGTTACCTTGCGCATTGTTTTATCTTGTAAAGGGATATCCAAGTATTTGTGTTTTGTTTTGAATTAAGAAAAGTATTTTAAAAGACTACTTAAAGCATTTTTGAAAGAATTCAGGACATATGAAAATATGAACTTAAAATGATTAGAATTTATTCTAACTGAATCATAAGCATTTTCCTTATGCATTTAAATGTTTATTTAGAGATTGCTTAATTGCTTAAAAAGAGAAGAAAACTAAAGCTAAGTTTAGAAGATAATTTAGATGAATCATAAATGTAGAAAATTCTAAAAATTTTGAAGTCAGTAAATTATTGAATATAAAAAATGATTCTCCTATACCTTCTCAGGAATACTATTATGTGAGTAGAACTATATTAAAAAGTATAGTTGTTATGTTGGTAATATCAGTGATGTGAATTAAAAAAAATCCTGCAATATCCCATATTCACATTTAAATGCAAATTTAGGTTTAGAGGGTCTTTTTCCTCATTGATGTGTCAACGAAGAAAAAGTTGGCTTTAAAATTGTTAGTGTTTTCTACAGAATTTAAGATATTAGCACAAGAGTTAAATTTTGTTAGCTCTTCAACAAATACGTATTGGTTACCAAAAATGTGCAACATTCTAGTTTAGATGCTGCAAACACACTGAGCGAGACAGAAGTCTGCCTTCATAGAACTTTCATTCTAGTAGAGGAGTTAAACAGTACATAATTATTAAAGAAAAGAAAAATCTCAATACATTTATCTGTTGAAAATCACATTCTTCCATCAATGAAGATAAAATTATACGGTAAACAGAAGTGGTTTGGAAGCGAGTGTTTTGTTGTTTTTATAAGGGGGAAAAATGTGTTCACTTACTTAATATCTGGATGCACTTCAACCTTACCGACATCAGATGATGATGCAGACTTCTGTAAAAACTCAATGACCCTAGAACTTGAAAAAGGAAAAAGATATTTCAGGGTCACTTTTAACATTTCAAAGCTTTCTAAAAGAAAATACAATTGTAAATTTCTCTGTATTTTTTTTCTTAACAAAGAATAGTGGTCAGATAGCTTTCCTTTTATTATTAAAAAAATTTGTAACAACTCGATAAGCTGTAAATATCCTAATGGATACTTAAGTGGCTTTGTTTAGCCATTACAGATTATTCAGCAAGAGAGTTGTCAATGTTTAATAAAATTGGAAAAAGTTGTTATGGAGGGGAAATGGTAATAGAACCAATCATTCTGGATTAGAAAACAAGACATGGCATTCTTTTCATTTTGAATTTATGCTTGATCCAAATTCTTGAGTTGATTCTGTTTCTTCATTTCCTATTCTAAAGGACACTTGCATGGAACTGAGTGAAGCCTGCCATGTTTGAAGAGTGTGACAGATACTTATCAATTGCTGCAACTATAAAAATAAACTTTCCAAAGTATTTAATATCCTGCATTCAGTAGGAATTCCTTCGGGTTATTAGAAAGTTTTAGCCATTTGTGTAACCATTTTTTCTAATTATGCTAACATTTGATATAGGCAAGGTTTTTCCCCCACCCCAGAGTAGAACACTTGAGGAGAGCTTACATTTTTCTTTACTGGGATGTTGAATTTCACCATTAGGATTAATTTCATCACAATATTAAAGTTGGTAAAATTAAAATGATTGCTATTATTTGTAAGTGTCGACTAGTGCCAAAGTACTTTTCTAGCTATATCTATTAACATTTAATTCATTTACCTTGTGATAGTTTCTACTTTAAGTTTTAATAATGCAAATTTGGAAAATGTGTTAAATAATACTTTTCTTGGGAATAGGCAAAATATTAGAGTCCTAAATTCAAATTACTGAAACTACCCATGTAAACAATTTAAAAAAATAACAAATGCTGGATTTGGAAAGGAGTGGAGTATTTTTTGTTTGTTTGCTTTCCTAAGCATTTAGTACTCCTACTTCTCCCTTGATACCTTCTCATTGTACTTTACTCTANTTTATTTATTTCACAGAGGGAGAGAGATCACAAGGAAGCAGAGAGGCAGGCAGAGAGAGAGGGGGAAGCAGGCTCCCTGCTGAGCAGAGAGCCCGATGCGGGCCTCGATCCCAGGACCCTGAGATCATGACCTGGGCTGAAAGCAGAGGCTTTAACCCACTGAGCCACCCAGGCGCCCTCTTGATACCTTCTCATTGTACTTTACTCTATCTCTCAAACCTCACTCACTCCCCTCCTATGTAGTTTTGGTCAATTTTACTTTTCACTGGCCAACATAAAATTGTGCTTTTATTTATAAGTACATTCCTACTCAAGTTTCTGAATGGTTATTTTGTTTATTTTCTAAGTTTTCCACTATGTGAAAAATGGTTTTTTCATCTCTATTTTTCTAAAAATCTCTGATGCAAATCTTTTCATTTCCACAGGACCGCATTTTAAAATTTTATGCACAGACATTTACTCTTTCACCATTACATATGACCAAGGAGATTTATACAAGTCTAGGTATGTTTATTAAATTTTGGGGGCTTAAGAAAATGGATAGGAAATAACTTTTCAGAAAACACTAAAAATGAATGATAATCATATTTTAAAATTTTTCTTTTCAGCTAAATATTTGAAGTTATACTTTCTTTCTAGAGAAAATCATATTCCTACTCTTTCAACTGGTATAGATATAAGTAATCCTAATGTGATCTGCTTACTTAAAAAGGTATTCACTTGCTCTGTGCTTTTTTAAAAATTTAAATAGTTCTATATTTAAGAATTCTGATTTTTGACAACTGTTATGCACTGCTTTTCAGGTTCGTCTTCTAAATGAATATCAGAAAGAGGCTCCATCTTTCTGGATTCGTCACCCAGAAAAGTAAGTCCTCTAATTTATGCCAATACAAGATATAGGGGTGTTACTGTCCCGTGTATATTACAAGGAGAAAGAAGAGAGACAGTCTTAATTGACTTACGGTTTTGGGAAGGGATTCATACATTTATTTAGCTTTTCATGTTTTGTGCTTTCCTACATGAATGGCTCCACGCAAATATCATTTTTTACCATTTATTTATCACAAGAAAGCAAAATGAGGTGGTTGTAACCTCCAGTTCTTTTATTATTGGTCTTTGCTACTTTGGATAAGTTCCTTAAGTGTTTTAAAACCTTTTCCTTTCAGTTCTAAAATTTTTTAATAAGCTTGTAAGATCAAATGTAAGTCTAAAGAGGAAAGTTAAGTTTGGAAAGCCAGTGTTAAAGTAGAAAGAACATATGTTTTATAAAAAGCAGGAAGAAATTGCGTGTGAATTCCACCTCTACCATTTGCTGAAACATAAAAAAAGTTGTTTCTAAAAATTTTCACGTTGTTATTCCATAAATATAAAATATATCACTGGTACTGTGTGTATATGTGTAAAAGCATTTTTTTTTTCTAAAATTGTTTTGTTCCCAAACTTCAAGGTATATGGAAGAAATTGTGGAAAATACTTTGTCCTTATTATCAGTTAAACATGATCAGAGCCATCTTGTCTCACAAAAGATTTTGGATCCAATTTACTTTTTTGCATTGGTTGATTCCAAGGCTGTGTGGTTCAAAAAGTGGATGGTAAGAAAAAATGGAATGTTTTTATACTTTTCAGTGCATTGCTGTATTGTTTCAAACAACAGCTAACATTCCAGTTTTTACTGTGTGCTAAATATGCTAAGAGTTCTAATCACTTTTATATGGTAACTCATTTAAATCTTATAACAATCTATGAAATAGATGGTATTATTACCCCATTTTACTGATGTGGCAGCTAAGGCATGGAGCAGTAACTTACTCAAGATTGTTCACCTAGTAAGTGACAGAGCCAGAGTGGGATTTTAAATGATAATTCATTTGAGTCTAGTAAGCTGAATGATCTATCCAAAATCTAGTCTTTTTTAGTTTAAAAGCTTCAATTTTTTTTTATGATTTTATTTATTTGTTTGACAGAGAGAGAGTGAGATCAAAAATAGGCAGGCAGAGAGAGTAGGGAGAAGCAGGCTTCCTGCTGAGCAGAGAGCCTGATGCGGGACTCGATTCCAGGACCCTGAGGTCATGACCTGAGGCAAAGGTAGAGGCTTTAACCCACTGAGCCACCCAGGCGCCCAAGCTTCAAGTTTTTAAGCAGATATGGTAGAACATGAGTTCAGTGTTCATTTTTCTCTGACTGAGGTTATATGTCTGAAAATATCCTTTCATTTGCATCCTCCTGAACCTGTAGTTTGGATGATGCTTAATGCCCGAATGCCGGTGATTTCCAGGGGAGCTCATTACTGTTCTGGAACTGAAACTAATTTAAAAGTAAAAGAGATCCTTATGCTGTTACCTCCCTCATCTGCTGTGGGAAAAGAGTGGTCTGTGTGATAGTAGCTGCAGCAGTGTTGGCTTATTATTCTCCTATCTTTGTCCCTCTAAAACTGGTCTGCCGGGCATTATGTATTTGTTGCTGTGGGGTGGGCAGAGGGTCCATGACTTGCCATGCAAAGCAGCCACATGTTTATTTACTGCTTGGCACAGTTTGGATATTACCTAGTTGATGGCTTATTTTTAGTTTTATTTTTCCTTTTGTTATCTAAACTGTATGTAATGCCTAATTAAACAAAACCTGGTTCTCTCTCTTTTTTTTTTAAGATTTTATTTATTTATTTGACAGAGAGAGAGAGATCACAAGTAGTCAGAGAGGCAGGCAGAGGGAGGGGGAAAGCAGGCTCCCTGCTTAGCAGGGAGCCCAATGCGGGCCTGGATCCCAGGACCCTGAGATCATGACCTGAGCCGAAGGCAGAGGCTTAACCCACTGAGCCACCCAGGTGCCCCCCAAAACCTAGTTCTGTCCAGGGTTTAGCCCTTAACCTGGGCTGTTTATGTTTATGTTTGATAAGTGTTTGCTCCATTTAATTAACTTGAACCCTTTGTTTCTTACATCTGACACTTTGTTATGAATTTTTAATGATCAAATTATAGCTTTATTGTGGAAAACATGAGAAATAAGAAAACACTAAATTTCTATAATACAGGGATAACTGTCTAGATTTTGTTTATGTACATACTTAATTTTATACACACTTAAATTTATTGGTTTCAATCTTTATTAAATCCTGTTCTGTTGGGACACCTGGCGGCTCAGTTAGTTAAGTGTCAGCCTTCAGATCAGGTCATGATCTCAGGGTTTTGGGATTGAGCCCCATACTGGGCTTTCTGCCCAGTGGGGATCCCATTTCTCCCTCTGCCTGCCACTCCCCCTGCTTGTGAACTCTCTTTCTCTCTCTCGCTGACAAATAAATAAATGAAATCTTTAAAAGAAAAATCCTATTCTGTTTATAATTTTTTCACTTAACATTTTTTATTGTTAGTACTTGATTCTAAAGAGTATGCAGCAGATCACAGGAAAACTAACCAAAAGAGAATTCTTAAAAAAAAAAAAATCAGCTCCTGAGTGTGTTCTAGTATTAATGAAAATTCATCACATTATCCTATACTCATATAAGTGAGAGGCTGGCTGACTTTCTAAAGGGCCAGACAGTAAATTTTGGTTTTTTGGGCTGTACTGTCTCTGCACCTACTCAATTCTGTTGTAACCCAAAAGCAGCCATAGATAATATATAAATGAATGGATGTGACTGTTCAATAAAACTTTACATACCAAATCAGGTGTCAGCTGAACTTAGCTTGAGAGATATAGTACAGTGACTGGTCTAAGGCATGCCCTATGAGGATTTCTTTTCAGAACATGGCCAAAAGTTGAATTGTTGGTTAATATTTCTTTTAAAGGTGAAAAAAGGATTAATCATTTTTGAAAACATTTTAAGCCACTAGGGCTAAAACACACAGGGTTTCTATTAAATCTCAATTAACCAATACTCCATTTAGTTAAACTCTATTTCCCAGAATTCTGATAGTTTTTTTTTATCAACTATAATACTGTTTAATAGTTTTTATTAGTTAAAATGAAGAAGCTACATTTAAAACACATGATATCTAATATAATTTAGTAATATTTATGTATAGTCTCCCCTTTATGCAATGCATAAAAAGCATGCTTTAATCCTACTATATTTAGCCTAAGGAGAAAATTATTTTTTGTTACTTTGAGTAACTCAAAAATACATGATTGGCAGAAAGTGATTAAGATACTGTTCTCTCAGAGCATTTCATGCTTGGCAAACTTCTGCATATGTAGATAGTAGAGTACCTTTTCATTTGGAGGGTTGTGATCTTCCCCACCCTGACTTTGTATCTTTTCCTTCAGATATGTGTGCTGATAATGGTTTTAAAATAACTCAGTGCAGAAACTGGTTGTAGTTGAGGGATAGAATATTTTTTCTACTGGTCTGTCAATAAATGATCCATAGTTTTTTCGTATCATTTATATTCTTGTGATTGCTATGCTCATAATCCATTGTACATAGAAAAACCTGTTTTGTACTGATTGCATAATTTAAAACTGTTGTTGGTAATTTATGTTATTGGAAATGATGCAGGAAAAATAGACTTTGGTATAGCTTGAATATTAAGTTAAATATCATTTTCTTTTAATTTTAGCATGCATATTATAGCAGAACTGCAGTACTAAGACTTCTAGAAAAGAAATATAAATCTCTGGTAAGTCTGTTTCTGTCCTTATGTTGAGAAATAATATCACACAAAGATATATGATGTAATAAGCTGAATGTACAAAGTTGAGTGATAATTAATCTTGGTTGATGAGACAATCCGCCTTTTATGTGATTTTTTAAAACTACCGTTCTGTGAAACATAAAAGGATAAAAGTAGAGACTTAAATTATAGTCAGGGTAACAATTTTTTTTTTTTTTAAAGATTTTATTTTTTTATTTATTTGACACAGAGAGATCAGATCACAAGTAGGCTGAGAGGCAGGCAGAGAGAGAGAGGAGGAAGCAAGCAGGCTCCCTGCTGAGCAGAGAGCCTGACGCGGGCCTCGATCCCAGGACCCTGAGATCATGACCTGAGCCGAAGGCAGAGGCTTTAACCCACTGAGCCACCCAGGTGCCCAAGTCAGGGTAACAATTAAGAAATCCATAATTACATAGTAAATTGAGATATAATAAGCTAGTTTGTTATAAGCCCTATTTTTAAGTATTGTAACTTAATTCAGGTCAGGTATTTGTAGGGGAGTTAGTTCTATAAAATCTACCCATGCTTTTGACTGAAAGTTGTATGAAAAACTCAGAATGATAAATGCTTTTGCATTTACAAAAATTAATTCAAGTTACACCAAATATAAACTAATACTGTAAAATATATTAGCAAAATTTTCTACGTTTATTGCTATTAGAATAGTGTTTTAGGGCATCGCAAGGAATTGAAAAGCAAATCTAATAACAATTGACAAACATAAAATGAAATTTATTAAAATATTTTTTAAAAGTTCTAATATGACTTTGAAATGATAAGTATGATTTCTGTAGTTAGAATCTTGGTGAGTGCAGTAGAGCATAAAATGAAAAACCAATAAATTTTTGTGTTTGAGAATCAAGAGCATTGAATTTCAGAAAGGAGAAGAGAGGAATGTTGAAAAATAGGGTGGGGATTTATTAGTAGAAATAGTAACTGTTTGGGGCACCTGGGTGGCTCAGTCAGTTACAGGACTGACTCTTGGGCTCAGGTCATGATCTCCAACAGAGAGAGGCTCCAAGCTCAGCAGGGAGTGTCCTGGAGTTTCTCTCTCTCTCTCTCCCTCTTCCCTACCCCTACTTGCACAGCCGCTCTCTTTCTTTCTCTCTATCTCTCAGATAAATACTAAAAAATGTGTTTAAAATGTTTAATGAATTATTGTTTAAAAATGTTTAATGAATTAGTGTTTAAAAATATTTAATGAATTGAAATAAAGTCCTTCCACATCTCATTTCCCCCTCCCATTCCTATTTAAATGAAGATTTTTGCCTTATGAATATAGACTCATCTTGTCAGAATAGAGGAAGAGGGGAGAAACCTTAATGATTCACCCTCCCCATGGTTTGTCCTACAAATATTTCACTGTTGCTATCACAGGGGCCTGGGTGGAAGTATTGCAAATGTTTCTGATAGATTAACTTTTTAAATAAGGAACAGATTTTTAAGAATTTATACCATAATCAATTTTTAGTTGGAAAATAGTTACTTTATTATAAAGAACTTCCTATCAAATATTTCCTGTACATAATGGGTCAAACTTGCATGAGATTTCAACTTAAACCTCATTTTCTCTTAAAAAGCTTTCCTAAACTTACAAAATATGAGTGAGTTCATATCAATAGAGAAGGGATGGCAACTCAGGTACTCTTAATTGCTAACCCCTAAGATGGAGGAAGGGCAGAGGAGGGAAGTTGAAAAAAAACAGGGTATATGCAAAACCAAGAGAAAATTTAAATTCTAGTTGTCCATATTTTTTTAAATGACTTTGAGAGGGCAAGAAAAAGGAAATACACTCCATAAAGCCATTTCAGAAGCCATTCCTTTATGGGTAGATTGGGCAGAGGATGAAGTTGTTAAAATAAGTTAAATATTTATGCTGATAGCCAAAATGCTTTTTAGCTAGCTCATGACTTTACAATGCTATGGAAATAAAGCTCTCAGCTTTCTCAGCTCTTAAAAATTGACAGCGCAGGGGCACTTCGGTGGCTCAGTCAGTTAGCCTTTGTCTGCCTTTGGCTCATGATCCCAGGGTCCTGGGAATGGAGCTCCACATCGGGCTACCTGCTCAGCAGGGAGTCTGCTTCTCCCTCTGCCCCTCCCTCCATGCTCGTGCACATGCTCTCTCTCTCTCAAATAAATAAATAAATAAATAAATAAAATCTTTAAAAAATTGACAGCACGAACATCAATTGTTTCCTAAGACTACCTACTTAAAATTTCATGTCATAAATGTAATAGATTGCACAGAGTAGCCATTAACCATGTATTAGTTTAAAATTACAATTAGAGAGGGCACCTGGGTGGCTCAGTGGGTTAAAGACTCTGCCTTCGGCTCAGGTCATGATCTCAGGGTCCTGGGATCGAGCATCGGGCTCCCTGCTCCACAGGGAGTCTGCTTCCTCCTCTCTCTCTGCCTGCTTCTCTGCCTACCTGTGATCTGATCTCTCTCTCTGTGTCAAATAAATAAAATCTTTAAAAAAAATTACAATTAAAGAAAGTTAAAAATGCCCAGTTCCCTCAGTTTCCCTAATTACATTTCAAGATTTCAGTAGCCATGTAGAGCTAGTGGCCATTCTTTTGGACAATGCAGACATTCCACAGTTGCAGAAAATGCTGAATATGGAGAAGATGCTTGAGGAAAGTAGGTCATCATGCCAAAGATACTGCTGTCATTAAAGTCCATGTGAGGAGCTCTTGCAAAGCAAAAGACAAATGCATGGAATGGTTATAAAGTTTCTTCTATACATGCACAGAATCCGATCTGCAGTTCTGAAAAGTGGGGACAGAATTTGTATTCATTTTTACCAATGTTCTTTTCAAAAGTTGGACCATGTATACTTTAAAATTTATACACACACACACACAAACACAAATCTTTTGATATTTGCGTCTATTGATATATAAAGGAGTGCACCGTAGGGAACAGAAGGCTTGATCTAGTTCATATTCTGCTGGCTAGATAGGAAGAAAACTCTCTAAGGTAAGGGAACTGGAGATATTGGTGAGAGAGTTCCCAAAGTCACAGTCACAGAATTTTTGCATCTTTCACTATAAAGTAGAAGTATGTATCTATTTTTATCCATTGTCACTGACATTATGTCAATATTGTTGGTCCACATGTATTTTTGGTGTTTGCCAGAATGATGCCATAATTAAAATATAACTGGGGATCCTAAGCTTCAGTGGCCTGGAAAGGTATTATTTTAAATATTTTTGTTAATTTTTTTTTTTTTTACTGCTTGAGCTTGAGGTCTATACATTTCTAGAATTAATAAGTTATTATTTTATTAGATAACTACAGCAGTTCAGCAGTGTGTTCAGTACTTTGAGTTGTGTGAAGCCATGAAAGCCGGTGAGATTTTGGGTCATTCAAAGCATTGTGGTAAGTATTGTTTTCTCTGTTACATACTTTTAAAGATGATACCTTTGACTGATAGCTTAGTAACTTATTTTTTTAGTGGTCAGTAGCATGATAAATTAGATCACTTCTGCTGATGTAAAATATTTTCACAAATATAAAAGTCACAGCATGCTGATGACTTTAATAGCTGTACATTTGAAATTAATGCATTATCATGTGGATTCTTATATACACAGTTCTCTAATTTATACTAGAGTATTTGTCCTAGTCTGTTATATTGTGATAATATACTGCTTATTCTTTCCTCTGGTATATTAGTCATTTAATTGTCCTTTATGCATTTTAGGAGGAGAAACATTTCTGTAAAATATTGTTTTATTACTGGATACCCCACCCTGTGATTCCTGTCTGCTTATCCTCTTTCTGAGCTAAAATACCCTAGATGTTTCATAATCTGGCCTTAATCACTCTTTTGAATCTCAGGAATAATTAGAGTGGATCTTCTGTTATAGTCAGATTCTGTTACATACCAGTGTCTATACACTTTTGTTAATCTTTTTTCATTTTCTTTTGTCACTTCTCTAAGCAAATAGTAAGTTCTCTGAGAATATGAAGGTCTTACTTTTTTTTTTCTTGGGTAAATTCTTTAACTCAGCAAGAAAAATGGTCACAGACCAATAATAAGTGGTTTTCAAAAGCTAGTGTTGTGTAGTAAAGGGGGAAGTACAGAAGCCAGAATTTATTCAAGAGGAGGAAAAAGATAAGTTTACATAACTTAACTTCTTTATAAATTTATGGGTTTTTAACATTTCTTGATATTCAAATGTTAATATATAGTGCTTTTTTTTCCCCGACTACCATTCTACTAGGACATTGTGACTTTGCTCTCTTCCCTATCTAGTGAAGACCTGGCATGCTTTTTATTTATTTATTTTTTCTTTTTGCCATTTATTTCAGAATCCTTGCTCTTTCTCTTTTACTTCAGAGTTTCCTGTCTGCAGTTTCTTGTCTTTAGATAAGTTCAGTCTTCCATCCTCCCTGGTCTTCAGGAAATTGAGCAGAGAACATTTGTTATGTACTTAGTGGGCATACATACTTTTTTTTTTTTTTTAAGATTTTATTTATTTGAGAGAGAGTGAGCACAGTTGGAGAGTGAGAGGAGGAAGCAGACTCCCCGCTGAACACGGAGCCTGAGGCAGGGCTCAATTCCAGGACCCTGAGATCATGACTTGAGCCAACGGGAGATGTTTAACTGACTGAGCCACCTCGGCATCCAGTGCGCATACATACTTTTCTAACTCTAGCAACCGTGTTGCATCCTCTTAGATATTCTTTCTTCAGTTTCCACAATATATTACGAGCTTTCACCAGTCTTATCAAGGGCTCTGCTTTGCCCTGGCCCACTTCTCTCTCAAGAGGAGACTTTGCATCCTACTGCACTAAAGAAAGTGGAACTTGGCAGATACGAATTCCGCAAATGTCCTGCTTCTGAGCATACAAATGCATGTTTATATGCCCTTATCAATGTCCCTTTTCGTTGGATTGCACTGAAGAGGTATTCCTTTCCAGACTGATAATTTTGTTCTTGATTCAGTTCCTGTCTGGCATTCTTTGGGTTTTGTTTCTGTTGTAGAACCAGAATATTGCTTCACTTGTTACTGTGTCTCCCTTTCTGTTGGTGCTTCCCCTGTATCACCTGAACCTCTTTATGTACCTTTCAAATAAAGACCTGAGCCAGTTCACATGTATTTTACCTTTTTGCTCCCCTGCAGTGAAAATTCTTCTAAGTATCCCAAATACACCCAGGCCCCATTTTTTTCCCCCTCCTGTTCACTTTTCAACAGTGGAAATGAGGCAATTTCTAGTGCTTCATGAATTTCCCATTACCAACTTTCCCTCTTTGTTGTCCTAATTTTACAGTCTTTGTCTCTGTTGACCCTTTCTTTCTTCTTCATGATACCATTCTTTCTTGGATTTCCTCATTGTCATGAAGAATCCTGATTTCACTAGAAAGACTCTTTTCTTTGTAGTATGTACTCACAAGGGTTTTGCCCTTTTTTTCTCATCTTAGTCTACCTGTTCTCTCTTGTGGGAGCCCGTTTAATTTCATGGTTTCAAATACTATATATGTGTATGGTGACTCTGAAATATTTAAGCCTGCCACTTTACTGAATTCTGGATCCATATACCCATATCATACTTAGAATACCTATCTGGGTGCTCCATGGCACTTTAATATTAAAATACCAAGGATTGAAATCAGTTTGTTCTATATCTAGTCTGGCTTTTCCCTCCTTTCTCCTTTAGAATTATGTAAGTAGAATAAAAATTCACTATGTATCCAGATGCTGAGGTAGGAACTTGAGAATTTTCTTATTCTTTCATAGTCCCCGTGTAGTCCTGTCTAAGGCCTATTGACTTAATTTTCTTTTTTTTCTTTTTTTTCTTTTTATTTATTTTTTATTTGACACAGAGAGAGAGATTACAAGTAGGCAGAGAGGCAGACAGAGAGAGAGGAGAGAGGAGGAAGCAGGCTCCCTGCTGAGCAGAGAGCCCGATGTGGGCCTCGATCCCAGGACGCTGAGATCATGACCTGAGCCGAAGGCAGAGGCTTTAACCCACTGAGCCACCCAGGCGCCCGACTTAATTTTCTTAAATATTTATCTGTCTGCTCTTCTCCACTCTTGTTGCTGATGCTTTTGCTCATGATGTTTTTAGTCTCATTTCAGACTTTTACCTTCTCCCATCTACCTTTTATGCTACTATTAGGGTTACTTTTTTATGTGCATATTTGATTACTTTCATGCTTACAATCCTTTAATATCATTTTAGTTGCCTCTATAATAAAATCCATTTTCCTTCTGCACCTTAGTCCTCTGTGATCTGCTCCTGCTACCCTCTAGCCTCCTGTCTCTGTCACCGTCCCCCTCATACCAGACTGCCATACTCTGGATTGGAAGCCCAGTTTTATACTTCTTACTGGTTTTTGACACCAGCAAATAGTTCAAGGTCTTTAATCAAACAGGTACTCAGTAGATAATGAATGTGTGGATGAATGATACATATTAGGTGTATGTATTTTACAGATTCTAATTTCATTTGCTAACATGGTAATAAATACAGTCTTTTATAGTATTTACTTTTAATTGCTGGAATTAAACAGTAATATGTTCTATTAACTTCATCCCTTAACTTATTCTTGAAGTTCTTCTTGATAACATAATTCTGACAATCTTATGCCATTTTAGAATGAATACTGTATGCATCTTACACTTCCCTGAGCTTAAATTTTGTGATGAATGCTTTTCTGCAAAGATTTAGGTATTATAGGATCTTAGGAAAGTTAATTAACTTTTTTTTTTTCAGCACCAACAGAATCTTCATTATAGACTGCAGCCTTGTTTAATGTTCAGAAGGGAATGAAGATAGGTACTATCTAAAATATAATAGCATTAAAATAAATGTATTTGTTTGCTTCTCTTTTAAGGGAACAAACAGAAAACCTACTACTCAGGACAAGAATTACAATATATTTATTTCATTCACTCGCTGTGCCTTTTAGGAAGGTTATTGATCTATAAACAAGGCAGACAGCTATTTCCCATAAAGCTGAAGAATAGAAAAGGTAAGTACAATTAGAAGAAACAAATATGTTTAGCTTGGTAAGGTTTATGTGCTATGAATTACTAAACTTTGGAGATTTTGCATGGTTTCTTCTAGGATACATAGTGACAAAACTTTTAGTCTCCTGATGGCTTATATACCTTGAAGTATTACTTTTGCTTTTATCAGTATGTGCTTTTCCCTACAGTCTAGTTTTTTTTTTTTAATTCATTCAGCCTTTAATGCTTTCTTTATTTCTCCCTGTCTTTCAAAATCCTAGACATTCTGAATGATCCAGATCTGGATTCAGAACTAGAAGACCTTATTTAAATTCTAGTTCCCTTATAAACTGACTGTGACCTTTGGGCAACTCACTTAACCATTGCTTGTTTTTTTTTTGTTTTTTTTTAATCTACAAAAATGGAATAATATCCAGCGATACTGTGCTCACACAGTTTTTGTGATGATTAGAGATGAGGTTTCAGAATAAACTACAAAGCCCTGTACCACTTAATATATTACTATGTTACCCTCTTATTTATTTTTTTAAAAGATTTTTCTTATTTATTTGGCAGAGAGAGACACAGTGAGAGAGGGAACACAAGCAGGGGGAGTGGGAGAGGGAGAAGCAGGCTTCGCACCGAGCAGGGAGCCCGATGCGGGGCTCGATCCTAGGACTCCCAGATCATGACCTGAGCCGAAGGCAGATGCTCAACAACTGAGCCTCTGGCTCCCCACCAACCAACTCTTATTTTTAAAGTTTTCCCTATCAAACTTCGGTACATGCTATTACTTTTTTGCCTCCCTTAAAACTTTAAGGCTGTACCAGGAATATAGTCTAGCAACCAGCAAACTTTTTCTGTAATGTGTCAGATAGTATTTTTGGTTTTGTGGGCCACATACTGTCTCTGTTGCATATCCTGTGTATTTGTATTCATGTGCTCATCTGTGGAAAAGAGTTATCACAGCAGGTCTGAGACTGCTCTCCTTAGGAAGGCCTGCTTGTGAGGTTGCACTAGCTGGCATCTGGGATCTTGGATTTTTTTCTCTTCCCAGAACTGATAAGAGTGGTTCACTGTGCCTACCTAAACTGTTTGCACACATAGTGTAATTTATACTGAATACTTGCTTTCCTCCTGGGAGTCTGAAATCCTGGTATGCGCTAGGCAGAGGGTGCTTACATCATCAGCCCCCAGTAAAAAGCTTGAGTACTGAGTCTCTAAGAAGCTTCTTGTAGCCAACATTTTACATGTGTTGGCACAGCTTGTTGTTGGAAGAATTAAGTGTATTTTGTGTTACTCCACTGGGAGAGGACCCTTGAGTGCTTGCACCTGAACTTTACCTTATACACTTTTGCTTTGTATCTTTTGCTGTGATATAGCATAGCTGTGAGTACAACTGTAGGTTGAATCCTCCTAGTGAATCACTGAATTTGGGTATGGTTTGGGGGACCCTTGACACATTTTACACACCTTTAAAAGTATAAAACAAAACATTTTTAGCTCGTGAGCCTTAGACAATTAGGTCACAATTGCTATAGTTTTCAATCCTGTTATGGAGTATCTTCATTTTGAACACTTACACACCTTTAAAAGTATAAAACAAAACATTTTTAGCTCGTGAGCCTTAGACAATTAGGTTACAATTGCTATAGTTTCCAATCCTGTTATGGAGTATCTTCATTTTGAACACTTTTTTTTTAAAAGATTTTATTTATTTTATTTGACAGAGAGAGAGAGAGATCACAAGTAGGCAGAGAGGCAGGCAGAGAGAGAGGAAGAAGCAGGCTCCCTGCTGAGCAGAGAGCCCAGTGTGGGGCTTGATCCCAGGACCCTGAGATCATGACCTGAGCCAAAGGTAGAGGCTTTAACCCACTGAGCCACCCAGGTGCCCCCATTTTGAACACTTTTGTACTATTTCTGAGTTGTTTTACTTAAGGTTTTTTCCTCAGTTACGCTGATTGTGAGCTCAAAAAAACAAAACAAAACAAAGCACTGTTTTATGTACTTATATATCCTGTGGTCCTGTAATTCTGTGCATAATGAGTACTTAGAGAACAGACTTTCAAGAAAAGAGCTGCCATTTTATAGGATATTGTTGAACTTTACAGAAGTAGAAAGATTATTAAATACTTGTGATGTTACTGTGAGTATTGAGCTGAAGTTTATATGTCTATCATCTGTAATTTAGCACTTTATGTTGACTTTTAATGTCAACCTTTTGGCCTAACAAATGTCACAGGTCATCTCAAAACTCAGTTTTGAGAGCTTTGTTCTACTCTATTAGCATAAGTCAACATTTACCTCTAAGTTTCACCTGCATTTTCACCAGAATCTTGATGAAAAGATTCTGCAGGAGGGGTTGGTAAATTACAATCCATGGGCCAGGGGCGTCTGGGTCGTTAAGCGTCTGCCTTCAGCTCAGGTCATGATCCCAGGGTCCCAGGATCAAGTCCCACATCAGGATCCCTGCTTCTCCCTCTCTCACCCCACCTGCTTGTGTGTCTGTGTGTCCCTCTCTTGCTGTGTTTCTCTCTGTCAAATAAATAAATAAAATCTTAAAACAAAACAAAACCAAAAACAACCCATGGGCCAAATCTGGTACTGTTTCATATGACTAGTGAGCTAATTACTAAAAAAAAGTACAAGACTGTTTTGTAACATGTGGAATAAAATTAAAATTTTGGTATGTGTAAAGTCTTATTGGAAGACTACTGTACTTGTTCATTTGCAAACTGTCTATGGCTACTTTATAACATCATAATTGAGTATTTGTAACAGAAACAGTTTGGCCACTGAAACTAAAATATTTCCTAGAAGAAGTTTGATACCTGTTCTATAGTTCTCTATAGATAAGCTGGCTGGAACAACATATGAGGCTGCATTTTATCATTCCTAAAAGACTCACGGTCCTGATGAGATTCCTAGATCTTCCTGTCATAGGTTTATATGAAGGGACGGGTCCACCATAAGTGGTAAAGCTGTACCTGTACGTAGCACCTGCTGCATTATTGTCCCTGCCACTCTTTAACTTCCATGTCTAATTTGTTTTCCTGGGGTCTTCTGTCTCGGGTTCTAGCTCTCTTCTCTCTAATTTTACCACAATCTCTGAAAACTCAAGAGGATGGGAAGCTCAGTTAAATTTTTCTAAGTTGTAAGTATATACTAGAAAAATAATCTTTTTTTTTTTTCCTTTTCAAAGATTTAGTATCCCTTACAGATCTTCTGGTTCTGTTTACCCAGCTTATCTATTACTCACCAAGTTGTCCAAAGATGACATCAGCTGCACATTTGGGTAATTTTTCTTCTATTTTAAATAGTGTAATAGAAAACATCTAAAAATACTTAATATTCCATTGTTTAGACATTTCGAGTGACTGACCTAGTTTGGTAAAGAGGTTTCCTAAGATGCAGTATTATTCATAACAAATTACATTGTTCCTGGAAGTAATCCATGATATTTAATTTTGTTCATTGATGTTTTAAGATGTTCCTAATTTACTACCTTTTTATATGAATCAATTTTGCTGAGAATTTTAATATTGTTCTTAAGATCAAGATGTTCTTAAGAAATGCTGTTAAGGTAAGTTTGATTGATAGGTACTAAGGTGTTCTTTCTTGAGTTTTCTGTGCTTTATACTTGTCTGATGTTTTGATCAGCCTGCTTGTTTTAGCTCTTAGCTAAAACTTCAGATCTTCTCTTATTACAGAATAAAACAAAAACAAACTTCATGTTTTTCAGTATAATAACTTTTAGTCTTTAGCTCTTGACTGGCTTATAAAAAAGTGGATTAAAATATTAACATTTAAAAGATAACTTACACTTTTTCCTTTGAGTATCAGCGAAAGTTTACAGAGTAAAACACTTTATTAACAAAATACTCCCATAATCTATAGACTCATAGTGTTCTAAACCTGCAAGTTACCGTAGAAATGCTGGCAAATTCTGAGAGGAATTCAAGTGAATCAAAAACGATAGTTTGCGCCATATATATTAATGCTATATGTATCTATCAATTGGTATGTTTTATTTATATAATTATAACAGTTTATTAGTCTTAACAATGGCTCTCAACTTCTTTCTGCCTTTACAGCATTTCCATGTATAAACATGTAGCTTAGGTTCTCCTGCGATATGCTCCTATAACATACTGTGCTTCCTTTGTTAAAAATATTCCTTCATATAATTATTTGTCAGTGGACTGTTTTATAATTTTTTTGTGTGTGTTAGTTACTTCTGTTTATAGTGTCTAGTACAGTGTTTGGCACATAGTAGGGACTCAAAAGTAGATAAAAGAATGGGTGAATGAGTGAATGGGCATATGTTTATCAGTAGTATCTCTCATTACAAACAGGGTCTGGAACTGGTTGGAAAAAATCAGTTAACTTTTCTTCTTCATTTTCTTTTTGTCAAGTATTGACTTGAAGTCTTAGTGTGCCTGGACTATAGAATATTGTAACCTAAATTAAGAATTTTAATGTTACTTTTACTATTATAGGTTACGATCTTGAGCTGCTAACTTTTGGTTTCTTACTTTCTTGTAAAACACTATTTTGTGAGTATATTGGGTCAAATAACCTGAAAATGTATTGATTTGTGAAACCAAAAATATTACACTTATTTTAGTGACTATTCCCTATGTTACATGTATTTGTATTTGTGTTTTCCTATATATATTTTAAAAGAAAGTCTTTACAATGCTCATTCATTTCACCAGTTTTATGGTGATACAAATAATGGTATATTAGTCTTAAAGGAGGTTCCACCTTTTCTGCCTTTTTAGCCATCATTTTGTTTTACCCTGATTTTCTACTAGGCTGGATGCTTGAATACATACATTTTTTTGAAAGATTTACTTATTTATTTGAGAGAGAGCGTGCATGTGTGAGTGGTGGGGGAGGGACAGAAGGAGAGAGAGAATCTAAAGCAGACTCACTGTTGAACGTGGAACCCTACATGGGGCTCTATCTCGCAACCCCAAGACCATCACCTGAGCAGAAATCGAGTCAGATGCCTAATTGACTGAGCCACCTAGGTGCTCCAAATACGTATTTTAAGAAAAAGAAAAAGTGAATACAAGTGTTTTCTGGGTGGGGAAAATTGTAAATTTGCTTCAAATCACCTCTTCACTGTTAAGCAGTGACTTAATGTCAAACGGCAAATGATCTGTCGTTTACTTTTTTTTTTTTAAGATTTTTTTTTTAATTTATTTATTTCACAGAGGGAGAGAGATCACAAGGAGGCAGANAGAGAGAGAGGGGGAAGCAGGCTCCCCGCTGAGCAGGGAGCCCGATGCGGGCCTCGATCCCAGGACCCTGAGATCATGACCTGAGCCGAAAGCAGAGGCATTAACCCACTGAGCCACCCAGGCGCCCTGTCGTTTACTTTTTAAAAATTTAACTTGAGGATATATTGAGCTTAATTGATCTTCCCTTAGGTTTCAGGTTATGATTTGACAATAACTTATCTTTTGGGCATTGAGTTGTGTGACTTTTTTTTTTTTTTTAAACTATTTAACCTTGTTGATCTTTTTAGAACAGCAATGACTAACTCATAAATAAGATATATTAAGTTCTTAATGTTTAAAATTTTAATTTCTAAAAGTACTTGTTTATCAGATAATTACTCTCCTGCAAGTATGGTGACTGAAGTTCTTCGGATACTGTGTGATCAAAAAGAATGTGCAATCGAATGCTTATATAATAACACTGTGATTGAAACACTTCTTCAGCCTATTCATAATTTAATGAAAGGAACTAAGGTTGGTATTTACTAAAGAAAGTTTCTTAATTGGGTATTAGGGAGTATTCAGTTGGACTTTATTTCTAAATTTGATGTATTTGAAATATTTATTACACCATCTTTCCATGTATGAATGTATTTTATGCTGACATAGATTTTTATTTACTGTTAATCTTAGTTTATGTAGTCAGTTGATTTATTTGTTATTGACAATGTGGGGGGAAAATACATATAATTTTTTTTCTAGTCAGGCTTAGATATAATTATAAGGGTTGAGAGAAGTTATTAAGTTATTTGTCTTGCAAATCTAATAAATCTTGTGAATTTTAGTATTTGTTTTAATAGTAATTTTATAGCCTTTACATTATTTTTCTGGAGTCAGCTCTGTTTAATATGGAGAACTAGTTTTTTAGGAAAAAAAAAACATGTTCAAAACTGGGATGTTCATATCTCTTTACAGTTTGCTTGGTCTGTTCCTTTATTTATTTATGCAATTTTTTAATTAATTAATTTTTTAATTGACCTGTTCCTTTAATTATATAATTTAATCCTTACAACTGATGCTGAAAGAAGTGGATTGCTCAAGGTCAGACATTTAATAGGTGGCAGAGTTGGTACCAGTACTACCACTGCTTTCTGTCCATTTCTATGACTTAAGTTTCAGGGGGAATGACTTAAATCTTAATAGGCTAAAGGTTTTGCTTTTCCATGTCTGCGTTTTGTAGTGTTTTTACTGTTTTCATCTCCTATGCCCACCCCTCAATGTGCTGAGAAGCTGTTCACGCCGTCATGTAGTCATTATTCATTGCTCATTCAGAAAACATTAAGCATTTATGCGAATGTGGTACAAAGTATGGAATTCTAGGAAATTAAGGGGATGTAATTTTGATTTTATGGTTAGCCTTAGGAGGATAAGTAGAGAAGAACTAACAGAATTCCTAATACAGTTTAATATAATAGAATGCCATGTCAGTAGTAATATGAAATATGAACCTTATACCCAGAGTTGAGAAATGTGCCCTTGGATTTTGTTTCAGTGCCACTGTTTGTCTTTGCTTTCATATATCTTTAATTTTTTATCTTCTTGTGGCTTCTTTCCTTTATCTGTAAATATGTCTGAATCTGTCTCATAGTTAGGATGAGAGAAGCTCTTGATCATCTAGTGCACATCTTTAGGTACCACCTAATACCTGATCTTTGTGATGATAAGCTTTTAATTATGGAAGACTGCCATTGTTGTCCTGGTTCCCTCTATTCTGTCATGTTTCAGAACATTGCATTTTGATCTTATCTCCATCACATCATTGATGCTGCTTTGATTGCTGTTGCTTGTAACTTCCTACACCTGTAACTAGTGACCAGTTTTCAGACTATTATCTACCTGATTATTAACATAGTAGACAACTTCTAAAATTGTTTATCTGGCTTTCCTAAATTTGTCTATATTTTTTGCCCTCCCTTTCTGACCACTTTTTCTCTGTCATCTGTGAGGGCTCCCCCTTCCAGGTCCCTGCTGTCTTCAGTGGGTCATGAAAAGAGTTCACTCTTTTCTCTTGGAAGAGTTTTTCCTAGGTGATTTTCTCCAGGTCTGAAGATTAGATGTATAGCTAACTTCTAAATTTACATATCTTCAGCTCCAGATTTGTCTTTACATGCCTGCTAAACACCTTTTTGAGTTACTCCATGAGCAAATCAAACTAAGTTTTCAAAACAGTAGTTTTTGGTTTATCAGTTTTTTCTTTTTCCTTTCCTCCTTTTCCCTTTCTTTTCCTTCTCTTCTCCACTTCTTCAAACTCTCATTTCCCTGTGTGATGAGTAGGACTGCTGTACATCTAGACTTCTTCCTCATTTTCTTCATTCCATTTGTAATTAATCCCTATAGACTTGTTCTATGTAGCTCTAAAATCCACATATGTCTTTTAACCCGTACCATTACTGATTTTATTTAAGCTCTGAAAATTCCTTGCTAGGAATATTGAAATAATTTTCTTATTTTTTCCAGTGTTTCACCTTTCTGGCCTGTCCTCTCTATTGTCACTAAAGCCTCTCAATACTTTCCTGCTTGTTGCTTGCTAGATAAGTGTATAGTGAAGAAGTCTGAAATTTATCAACTTTTCTGTTGTATCCTATTTTTTCCCATGTATTTCAGTTATAACAGATCATTTGCATTTTTCAACAAGATTATAATATTTCCCTATTTTTGATATTTTACCCTCACCCTGGTAAGTCTTGGTCTAAGTTAAAAACTCAGAATAATTTTCCTCTGAAAATTTGTCCTGGTTCTTCCTGGGAAAGTTAGGTGCTTATTTCTCTATATTCCCATGTTATCTACTTCTGTAATTATGCTGGAATTATTCTTGAGTGTAAGAAACAGTCCTCTGGCACATAATAGACATTCTATATTTAATCTTCAAGCATTCAGCATCCCATTGAGCCACTACTCTCATTGGCTCTTTGCTAGGTATTTGAAATATAGAAGAGATTAAGACTTATACTTTCCTCTGAAGGAACCAACTCTAATAGGAAAGACAGACTATTAAAATACTGGATGAGGAATAGAAAGGTTTAAAAAAAAGTGAATGTATGAGAGAAGGAAAGTATTCCAGGCAGAGTAGTTTTTTTTAAGAAAGGTATTTAATGTGAAAATAATGACTATATAATAATGCCTAATATAATAAGGAAATATTCAGGTGAATATGCCCAACTCATTAGTTATGCTAACCCACTGAATTTATTAGGCTGTATTGGTTGCAAAGTATAAGGACTCAGATTTCTTATAGAGAATATGTGTATTGGCAGCTGTGCAGGTATAGACAAATAAGGAGGCCCCGGAAAGAACAGGAATTTTAGTAGACTTAGGCTTCTAGATGGGCTCCAACCATCTATGGATGACTTTAGTTTTTACTATTTGCCTTGTACTAATTTGCTCTATACTGGCAAAGATATTTTTAGTATTTCCACTTAAAATTAAAAGTAAAAGAATATGATTGGTTCATCCCCCATTAGATGACATCATTGGTTATTGGCCAGCCTATGGAATTGGTTGTCCTTACCCAGACCTATAACTCATCACTCAGCCAATTGCACAAAGGAATGGTGTTCCTTAGAAATGATGGCAGTGTGTTAGAAACCATGTGTAATAAAAATTAAGGTGGATATTCAGGAACCAGTGAGTGGGAAGTAAAGGGCAAAGTGGATTTAGAGGAGCTACTGCATTTCTCAAACAGAATTATGTATAAAACTGTAATGAGAACAGCAGTTCCCTCAACTGTCTCAATAAACAATAACTGGTTTGGATAAAAAGTCTGTACATAGCTACCTTGTCAGCTGTGCTGGTAAGTGAATATAATATAATGACACATTTAATCAGACATACTTCACAGCCAAACAGTCATTAACTTTCATTTTGTTGTGGTAATGTAACTTTGTTAGACTCTAGTACCACATTTAAATTTTAGTCTGTGAAATGTTAGCATGTCATAAAATTATACGATTTGTTATTTTTTAATGTACAGACTGCTCCAAATTGCTCTGAAACAGCTTTAATTCACATAGCTGATATTTTGGCAAGAATTGCATCTGTAGAAGAAGGACTTACCTTACTACTTTATGGAGAAAATATGAACTCCTCTGAAGAAAAAAGGTATATGTCTGTTTTAAGTTTGTAGAATTTTTAGCATATTTTCTCGATCTGATTCAGTTTCCAAAATGTCATACAATATGTTAGTAATGAATATAAGGATAACTATTCTAGATAGTTTGTTTCCTCATCAACCACTAACAATGTATTATATGATCACAGGTTGAAGTAGTCACCAGGATTATGGACTATGCAGGTAGAATAGGCCTTGATGTGAGCAACTTCAAAGTAAAAATAGGAGGGTTCACTCTAGATGGAAAGTTTTTGCTTCTTGAACTCTTTCAGACTTCAAAAGCCGCCCACGATTGATTCGAGTTAAACCACGCAAAGGTGCACAAAGGAAAAGCTAACTTCTCCATCTTCCCTTTCTACCCTCACTTATTAGTTCTATCTCCTGGCTTGTTACCAGTGGTAACATTTTGGTTATGGTTTTAGAATTTCTCTGAACTTATAGTGCTCTAGCAAACATATATTCATTATCACAGAATTTTTGTTTCCTTTTCATAAAAATAGCATCATATACGATATTCATTTTTCTCATTGTTGTAACCATAAGCATCTTCCCAGATGAGTACAAAATGAATCACTGTTTTTAATAGCTCCGCAGCACTTTGATACAGCTTTACCATAATATTTTCAAACTTTTCCCCTGTTAATATCAGGTTGTATCTAGGATTTTGTTTCCATAAATAATGCCACAATAAGCATTTTTTTAATCTTGTTGATTGTTATGGATTATATTAATCTTTGAATATTGAACTCAGCATTGCATACCTAAAATAAATCCCATTTTGTTGTGGTATAAAATTCTTTTTATACATTGTTAGCTTTGATTTGCTAACCTTTTTTGAGGATTTTTGTGTCTATGCTAATGAGAGATATCAGTCTGTATTTTTTCTATTGTAATTGTTCGGTCTTGATTTATTCTAATGCTACCCTCATAATGAGTTAGAAGCAGAAGGAATGCTTTCTGTTTTCTGCAAGAGATTGTGGAGAATTGGTATAATTTCTTCCTTAAATGTCTGGGAGAATTCACTAGTGAACCTATTTGGGCCTGGTGTTTTCTGTTTTGAAAGATTGTTAATTGATTCAATTTTTATATTAGATATGGGCTTATTCAGATTATTTCTTGTGTGAGTTTTGGCAGATTGTGTCTTTCAAATAATTGGTCCACTTTTCTAGGTAATTAAATTTTTAGATATAAATTTTTTATAATATTCCTTTATTACCCTTTTAATGTCCATGTGATCAGTATTGGTTGTCCCTCTTTCTATTCTGATATTAGTAATTTGTCATCTTTTTCATTTTTTAACTTAGCCAGACGCTTATCAATTTCACTAATATTTTAAAAAGACCAGCTTTTTTTCCTCTGTTGATTTTGTTTATGTTTTTAACTTCATTGGTTTATGTTTTAATTTTTTTTTCTTCTTTGGGTTTTAGTTCTTTTCCTAATTTCTTATGGTGAAAGCCTTGATTATTGATTTTTCAGTCTATCTTAACATGCACATTCAGTTTTCCTCTAAGCACTGCTTTTGCTGCATCCTACAAATTTTGATAAGTTGTATTTTCATTTTCACTTCAAAATATTTTTAAACTTCTCTAAAGACTTCTTTGACCTATATACTTATGAGTTGGAAAGACTTTTTTTTTTTTTAATTTAAGGGGTCTTATGGCTCAGAATGTGATCATTCTTGGTGAATGTTTTGGGTGAACTTGAAAAAAATGTGTATTCTGTTGTTGGATGAAGTATTTTATAGATGTCAGTCATATTTAGTTGGTTAATGGTGTTCAGTTCAGCTTTCTCCTTAATATATTCATGTTGGATCTTTCAATTAGTGACCTGTGTGTTGATCTTCAAATATATGAGTGGATTTATCTATTTCTCCTTGCAGTTCTATTAGTTTTTGTTTCATGTATTTTGATCCTGTTGATTGGATTATCTTTTTGGAAAATTCGTCCCTTATTATGTAATCCCCTTCTCCAATAGTTTTCCTTCCTGTGAAAATGGGTGTGAGGTTAATATAGCTACTCCAGCTTTCTTTTGCTTGTCAGTGTGGTGTATCTTTTTATCCAGTTTAATCTTTGTTCTTACGTTTAAAGTGAGCTTCTGTAGATAACATAATTAAGTACCGTTTTTTAAATCTACTCTGATAATCTTTTAATTGATGTGTTTAGATTGTTGATAGTGATTATTGATATAGTTGGATTAATATCTACTATGTGACTTATTTATTTATTGCTCTTGCTCTTTCCTTTTTTGTGCCACTCTTTTTCTGCCTTTTGTTTCCACCCCTCACCCCTATCATATGTGTGTTTTAATCTGTTTACATCTGGTACATTTTGCCTTAAAATAATCACACAGGACTAAAGTCTTTACATGGGTCACCATTTAATCTCCACAGCAGCTACGGAGGGGGGCCCTTTGTGTTAACTTTAATTCAGTATAACAGTAGTGACTGTTTCTTGTATTTACTCTAGACTTAATTCACACTGATTAAAAATTATCTTTCTGCCTGCAAAAGTAACACGTACTCCTGACAATGGATTTGGGAAGGAAGAAGGTAGTAATAGTAACTAATTTGAGAGATAGCATGGAAGGAGGGTTAGGCACATGAGTCCTGGTTCTAGACCTCTTGGGTTCACATCCCACCTTAGCTTATCACTTAGTCACCATACTTCTCTGTGATTGAGTTTTTTTCATCTGTGAATTAGAGGTAATCACCACCTGCCTCACAGGAATGTTGAAACTTTAAACAAATTACTATATGTGAGGCACTAAGGGTTAGCTTTTAGTGTGCACATGAAGGGGTTTGTGCTGTGCATGTTTTCTTCAAGTACCTGACAAGTTTTATAGAAAGTAAGCTTTCTCAATTCCTACCTGTCTTAGGCAGAATAAATATATTTTTGTACTTGGTTGGTAGCTTGAGTGGGTAGAGACTGAATATTGGGTTACATTGTCTTCCTGCATCCGCTACTGCCAAGTCTTATGTCTGAGTTTCTTTTTTGCCTCTAAAAGTTTCTAGAACCTGATGTTTCATGAGGGTGTAATTTATTCTAGAAACTTTTACTTAGGAATTAGCTAGACAATTTTATGCTGAGGACTTGCATCCTTTGGCACAGGGGGTTTTTCTTCTGTTATGTGTTTGATCATTTTTCTGATTCTGCTTTCTCTTTCTGGTACATCCGTGAAGGGGATGTTGAATTTCCAGGAGTGGCCATCCCTTAGCATTTCCCTTTTAATCTTTATTTTGCACAAAGAAGCTGTTCTTGAATTTATCTTGACAATCATTTTTAATTTCTAAGTGTTCTTGGCCTTGGTTTGGTACTTTTTTTCAAACCTGTCAAATGGACTGGGTTTTCCTGCCTAGGGAGTAAAGGCCTGGCTGCTAGATCCTATGGCCCATTGAGAGAGGGGCCCTTCTGGTCCAGAATGCTGACTTCAGCCCCTCTGACCACCTGTCTGGATGGGTACCACATGGGTGTTCTTAGCCACATCTGGCTTCCAGCTCCAGGCCTAGCCTCTCAGGCTTACCTTCTTCAGAACAGCTCCATCTAGTAGAACTTTATGGGATGATGGAATGTTCTAGATCTGCACTGTCAGTAAGGTTACCACTAGCCACGTGTGGCTCTTAAGCACTTGAAATATGGCTAGTGTGACCAAACTGAGTTGTAAGGTTTATTTGAAATTTTTATTTCAATAGCTTTTTATAAAAGCTGCTCTTAGCAGTGTGAGGTGATGGAATATTTTGGCAACCTAATAGGTGAAAGATCGTGTTTTGATCCATACTGACTTGACTCTAGTTGAGTTTGAGCATCTTGTTGCTCTTACGGAGATATGGTTATTGTCTGTTTTCATTTTATGAAAGCAAGGTTTCTTTCCATATCATTTCTCCATTTGTTTTATTTTTTCATCGACCTGAAGTTTTATGCACACATTAAACATGTAAGATTTAGTATCAAAAGCAGTAGTTCCTTCTTTGTTCTCCAAAGCAATTACATTTGGCTGCTTTAGATGATCATTAGATAATATCCTTCTAACACTTGATTTTAGTTTTAGGCGTAATCCATTGATTTTTCTCTCCTTATTCCTCCCAACCACTTACAAAAACACAACTGGGTCCCCCCTCCCAACTCTCTGCTGCCCATCAATAATGCAATATAGTAAGACAATAGCCTTCATTAGTGTCATATTGTATCTACCTGTAATCTTCACAGCCCAGTTGTGTGATTACTTTTTTCCCACAACTTCTTATTTTCTCTGGAACTAATAATTTTCTTTAGCATATTTTTTAATTTACTTAACTTCTACTTCATTATTAAATCACCTATATGGTCTTTCCTATTAAATCTTTCTGTATATTCAAATACTGGGCAAATTCTATTGATTTTAATTTTATTAAAAAATATTTTTAAAACGTTCTGACTTTATTCAATACTGATGTTGGGGTGCCTGGGTGGCTCAGTCATTAAGCATCTGATTTTGGCTCAGGTCATGATCTCAAAGTCCTGGGATCCAGCCCTGCATTAGGCTCAGTGCTTAGCAGGGAGTCTGCTTGTCCCTCTCCTGCTGTTCTGTGCCCTGCTGGTGTGTACTCTCTCTCTCTCTCTCCAATAAATAAAATCTTAAAAAAAAAAAGACTGGTGCTGTCTTGATCTGTTGGATAGCTTTCATCCTGGTAACAACCTTTATAATCGCTATTTGTTCTAGTCTGGAAAATTGCCTCTATAATTTTGATAGGAATTGCCTTGATTCTTTACCGTATGTCATATTAACATTTTAATAATTTTCCAGTTTATGAACTCAGAATATCTTGTCATTTATTTGTATCTTCAGTTTCTTTTATCAGTGTTTTGTAGTTTTCAGTATACATGTCTTTACGTCCATGGATAAATTTATTTCTAGGGTTTTTTGTTTGTTTGTTTGTTTTTGTTTGTTTTTGATGTGACTGATTACCTTTTTGATTTTTCTTGTTCATTATTAGTGAATAGACATACAAAGGATTTTTGCATATTTTGTATCCTGTAGATTTTACAAATTTATTTATTCTAACAGGGTTTTTTGGGTGGTCTTTAGAGTTTTCTGTATGTAATATCATGGTGCCTGCGGACAGTGATAGTTTTTAATACTTTTCCGATTTAGATACCTTTTATTTCTATTTCTTGTCTACTTGCTGTGACTAAGACTTCCAATATTATGTTGAATATAGGTGATGAGAGTGGACATCCTAGTCAGCTTTCTCCATTGAGTATGGTATTTGCTGTGGGTTTGTCGTATATGGCCTTATTATATATGCTCTCTTTTTACCTGCTTAATTGGTAGTTTTTATTACAAACGGATGTTGAATTTTATCAGGTGCTTTTACTGCATCTATTGAGATAATCATATGATTTTTATCCTTCATTTTGTTAATGTAGTGTATCGTTGATTTGTGGATGTTGAACAATCCTTGCATTCCTGGCATGAATCTCACTTGATCGTGGTGTATGATACTTTTAATGTATTGTTGAATTTGATTTGCTGATATAGAGAGTTTTTGCATCTGTATTCATTAGGGATATTGGCCTGTAATTTTCTTTTTTGTGGTGTCCTTGTCTGGTTTTGGTGTCAGGGGAGTGCTGGTTCACAAAATGAATTTGGAAGCTTTCCTTTCTCTTCATCTGTTTGGAAGGCTTTGGAAAGAATAGGTATTAAATCTTCGAATGTTTGGTAGAATTCACCACTGAAGCCTTCTGGTCTTGGAGGTCTGTTTGGGAGGTTTTTGATACTGGTTCAATCTTAGCAATCAGCCTATTCAGATTTTCTATTTCATGACTCAGTCTTGGGAGATTGTTTCTAGGAGTTTATCCATTTTTTTCCTACATTGTCCAATATGTTGGTATATAATTGTTTGTAGTAGTCACTTATGATCCCATTGTATTTTTGTGGTATCATTTATAACTTATTTTATTTCTATTTGAGCCCTCTTTTTCTTGTTGAGTTTAGTTAATAGCTTATCAATTTTATTTATCTTTTCAAAGAACTAACTCTTAGCTTTGTTCATCTTTTCTACTACTTTTTCAGTCTTGATTTATTTTTGATCTGATCTTTATTATTTAGACTTCATTTTTTTCCCCTAGTTCCTTTAGGTGTAAATTGTTTGATAGCTCCTATTTCTTGAGAGAGTCCTGTATTGCTGTGAACTTCCTTCTTAGAACCACTTTTACTGTATCCCAGATTTTGGTATGTTGTATTTCTGTTTTCATTTGTCTCTAGGTATTTTTCCGTCTTTGATTTCTTCTATGAACTAGTAGTTTGGTAACATGTTAATCTCCACATAATTATAGTTTTTCTGGTTTCCTTTTGTAATTGATTTGTAGTTTCATACCTTTGGAGTTGGAAAAGATGCTTGATATTATTTCAGTCTTATTCACTGACACTTGCTTTGTGGCCTAACATGTTATCTGTCTTGGAGACTGCTCCATGTACACTTGAGAAGAATGTGTATTCTGAATTTTAGATAGAATGTTGTGTGTGTGTATACATACAGATTTATGTATGTATAGATCTGTTAAGTCTGCCTGGTCAGAAGCATTATTTAATCCAATTATTTCCTTACTGCTTTTCTGTCTGGATGATCTGTTATAACTGGATGTTAAAATCCCCTACTATTATTGTATAACTGTCAGTTTCTCCTCTTCAGTCTCTTAATATTTGCTTTATATGCTTTGCTGCTTCTATGTTGGGTTCATATATTTATGTTATATCTTTCTGCTAGACTGACCCCTTTATCATTATGTAGTACCCTCTCTATCATTTATTAAAGACTTTGTGATTATTGTAAGGTTCACATGTGTCATCCTTTGTAAGCTATTTTAAATTGATGGAAACAAATTTGAACATATTCCAAAATTCTACATTTTTACTTCTCTACCATGTTTTATGTTTTTGATGTCACCTTTTTTTTTTAAAAAAAATACATATCCCTTTATTTATTTATTTTTTTAATTTTTATTTTTTTAAGTAGGCTCCATGCCCAGCATGGAGCCCAGTGTGGGGCTTGAACTCACGACCCTGAGATCAAGACCTGAACTGAAATTAAGAGCCAGATGCTTAACTGAGCCACCAAGGCACCCCCTTGATGTCAACTTTTTACAACTTATTATTTTATGTAGCCTGTAACTAATTATCATAGTTCTAATTAATTTCACTACTTTTGTCTTTTACCTTCTTAGTGGCTTTATAATAATTCTAGTTTTATTTCTACCTTTTCTAGTGAGATTTTTGCTTTCATATGTTTTGCTATTAATGCTATCCACTGCCCCCCCTTCCCCCCAGCTTTAAGGTTTCTTGTAAGGCCAGTTTAGTAGTGATGAGCTCCTTTAGCTTTTGCCTGTTTGGAATACTCTTTTTTTTTTTTTTTTAAAGATTTTATTTATTTATTTGACACACAGAGAGAGATCAGATCACCAGTAGGCAGAGAGGCAGGCAGAGAGAGAGGAGGAAGCAGGCTCCCTGCCAAGCAGGAAGCCCGATGCGGGCCTCGATCCCAGGACCCTGAGATCATGACCTGAGCCGAAGGCAGAGGCTTTAACCCACTGAGCCACCCAGGCGCCCTGGAATACTCTTTATCTTCAATTCTGAATGATGACCTTCCTGGTAGAGCATTCCTGGTTGGAAGTTTTTTCCTTTCAGGAGTTTGAGTATGTTATACCACTTATAGCTTGCCAAGGTTCTGTTGAGAAATATACGATATCCTTACGGGGTTTCCCTGTTCATAACAATTTGTTTTATTCTTGCTTCTTTTAAGATTCTCTCTAACTACTAAACTTTTAACATTTTAATTATGTGTCTTGGTGTAGCTCTCTTTGGGTTCATCTTGTTTGGAACTCTGGGTTTCCTAGACCTTGATGCCTGTTTCCTTCCCTAGGTGGGGGATGTTTTCAGCCATTATTTCTTCTGATAAGTTTTCTGTGTCTTTTTCTCTTTTCCTTTTAGGACCCTTATAATGTGAATTTGAATTTTATTTGATTTCATGTTGTCCCATGGTCCCTTAGGTTATCTTCATTTTTTTTTCCTGCTATATCTTGGTGCATTTCATTGTCTTTCAGCTTCCTGATCTGTCTTTTGATTCATCCAGTCTTCTGTTGAACCCCCGTAGTGTATTTTTCAGTTCAGTTATTATATTCTTTAGGTCTGTGACTTTTGCTTGGTACTTTGTTATGTGTTTTATCTCTTTATTGAGGTTCTGTGTTTGTCCATTCTTCTGATTTCAGTAAGCATCTTTATGACCATTAATTTGAATTTTTTTATCAGGTACTTATTTCCATATCATTTTCTGAGGTTTTGTCTTTTTTTGTTTTGTTTTGTTTTTTCTGTTTCCTAATTTGGCTTGGCTCTGTTTTTTCTATGTATTAGGTGAAATGCAGGTGCTTTTCTCAGTCTTCAAAGAATGGCCTTGAATAGGTGATAAATCACTCGTTTAGCCTTGTCCTAGCTCTTGGTTGTCTTTCAGACCTTTGTGATTATCTCAACTGTCTGATTTATTATTGATATGCCCCCTTTTTGAGGGCTTGCCAAGGCTTAGGGAGGAAGCTCATTTAGCATTTAGTTTCAGTCTGATTAGAAGCCAGACCCTCAGGCCACAGCTTTGAAAGTGTGCAAATATATTTAGTCCCCTGAGGTCACATTTGTAATCAATGCTGACCTCCAGACCAGATCAGGAGATGTCCCGTGAGTATGAATTGCAAAAATCTGAGTTCTGGGTGAATGTATAAGATCTTCTCTGGGCAGTTTTATCCAGCTGTAGTGAGGCCAAAGAGGTGTGCAAGGATAGTGTTTCCTTCCTTTTGTTCCCTCGGAGTGCCTCCTTAGCCTTTTGATGTGTGGGGAACCTGAAGTCTATTCCTGCGGTTAATGCTGTAGGCTAAGTAAATTGGCCTTTTTCATAGGAAGACTGGGGTTGTTTCAGTCTGCTGTTTTTGCAGGGCCCTGGGATTGATGGCCCGCCAAGAAAAGTCTTTCCAGTTATAATCTGGTGGAGCTCTGGATAGCCAGCCCTCTTGGCCATCAGGACCAGATGATCAAGGAGTGTGGTTTGTGTCCAGCTGCTGACTTAAGTAAGACAGTTAGAGGGTGTTGAGACCAGGGCACACTTACTAGCTTTTTTTTTTTTTTTTAAAGTTTGTATTTATTTGTTTATTTGACAGAAAGAGAGATCCCAAGGAGGCAGAGAGGCAGGCAGAGGGTGAGGGGGAAACAGGCTCCCTGCTGAGATCATGACCTGAGCCGAAGGCAGAGGCTTAACACGCTGAGCCACCCAGGTGCCCCACACTTACTAGCTTTAGAAAGAAAACAGGAAAATGTCTTGAGTGTATGTCTCCATGGGCTTCTATAATGGAGCAGGAGAGTGCCTTGTCTGTATGGTGGCTTTAGGTTGGGAATAGGGGACTGACCTGACAGTTCATGCTCATGTTCCACCTGGGGAGTTGGGGAAGTGCTGCAACTCTCTACCTGGCCTCAGCAAGTGCCACAAAAGCTTGCACCTGCAGTATCAGCAAGGTGGTTGTAGCCCTGCTAGCAGGTCATGTGGAGAGTGCATCTGTGGCATCTACCATCCTCATCTGTCTCTGTCCCCTGCTCTCCAGCCAATGTGCCCCACATTAGCAAATGAGTTTCCTTTACATATAGTCTAGGGGCCTTTCCAGACTACTGTTTCTTTGCTAGATCTTGGGGCAAGACCATAAACAATCCCTTTAAGAGGGGAGTCTGTTTCTTTATAGTACTTTTAGATCCCCTGGATGTTAGCTTTTTTGGTTTTCCAAGCCAGGTGTTCTGTGGGTTTATTTCTCTGGTGTACATCCTAGGAGTGAGGTCCCTGATGTGGGGTGCCAACCTTTTACTCGTCTGGGAGAAGCATCTGTCTGGTGAGATCCCTTCTTGTTGTGTGTTGCCATGCCATGAGTGGGTGTTTTTTGGGAGACTGTGTCTCTACTTCTACTTGTTTTGATATGGTCCTTTTATTGTTTGTTGTGAGAAGCAGTTCATTTAGTTCTTAGATCTTTTTTCACAGGGAAATGATCATATGTAGCTATAGATTGGGTGTGTCCATGGGAGGAGGATTTTCCTACCACTATCTTGGATCCCCCCTCCAGGAGCTTGCTTTCTAAGTTTTTTTTACCATCTAAGAAACTTCCTCAGCTTTATTTTCTAGCCCTTAGATTCAGATTGAGATTTGCATTTCTTAAGTTTTATGTTTCTGTAAGAGAAAATTATTCTACTATCCTATTCTTGTATGAGTTTAAATTCTCTTATATCAGTGAAGATACAGAGTCCTCATTTCTCATTTTCTTTTTGCCTTCCACATTGATTTTTCTGTTTGTTGTCTTGGCTTCAGATTTTAGATTAGAGACTTCAATGATTAAAAGTCAGAAAATAGCTGTCTGAAAACTGTATAGGAATGTGGGATCTCATTATTTGTGGCCTTTACTATGGGGGAATCTCTAATATTGGCCTCTGTAGTCTTTGTTCTGGTCACATTCCATAGAGAAGGCTCCTATAGCTGGCTGCCTGCAGAGAGTATAAGCCTAGTGGGAGAAGATGACTGGGTGGAGAAAGTGGCTTTCAAGTTTTACTGTATAAGCTTTGATTTAATCCTGTGGTACTCTCTACTGTTCTTGATCTTTGCCTACTTTCCAAAAGATACATGAGGGTGGCTACACGGAATGTGAAAGGGAAGCTGGTCAGACTTCTTCTTAAGTTGACTTTCAGGCAGCTCTTCTGTTTTCAGTCCCACTTCTACCCCTAATTCCAGAGATACTTGCTACCACCAATTTGAGTTTTTTGAGAGGTTCTGTGAAATAAATTGTGTTGTGTTTTCTATATTGTGGCTGATCATTCAGTTTTTCCAAGTCCTGAGTTACTTTTTTTCTACTTTCTAGATTCCAAAACATTGTTACTGTCACATCCTTTCTTTTCTCCTTGACAACTATAAAAGCCTTCTGAAAATTCCCTTTTTTGCATTTTAGAATGTTATGTGCAGATGTGAATGTATGTGTTTAATCTACCATACTCAAGTGAAAGTTTTTTTCTATATAGATAACAATTCTTTTGTAAAATGAAGACTAACCTTGTGTCTTTAGTTCTAAGGTTTCTTTTTATTGTTCATCACTTCCCTATTTCAGTGTTTTTTCTGTATAGATATTTAATTATGTAGTCCATTTTCCCCCCAGCCATTCGTATTTCTAAGTTTTTAATTTTTTTAAACTTTTAAAAAATTTTATTATTATGTTCAGTTAGCCAACTTATAGTACATCATTAGTTTTAGATGTGGTGTTCAATGATTCATTAGTTTCCCTTACACTGAAGTTAAACAGATAAGACATTAAATATCAGTTTCTTTTGAATTACCATTGTGCTGTGGTTGTTTCTGATTATATTATTTATATTGGTAAAAGACAGGAATCATCTCAAATGTCCAATAACAAGAGGCTGATTGATTAAATTGTGTTTGCACAAAGGAGCACTTAGCAGCTGTGCGATGGGAACATGGAATTTTTATATGTATTGCTGCGGAGTTATCTTCAGGATATCTAAGTGAACAAACAAAATACAAAAGAATGTTTTAGAATGCTACCTTTTATATAATAGGAGGGAATATGAATAAATCATACTGATATTTTTCAAAAGGAGTGATAAAAGGGTAAACTGGAAATTAATAGTTTTAGAGGAAGAGAGAAAAACATGTGGATAAGGAAGTAGAGATGGAAGATATATGGGTTACACCTCTATTGTACCTTGACTTGACTTCAGAATCATGTAGCTGTTTTACATGATAAATATAAAAGTTAAATAAAAAAGAAAAATTCACATTTCAAAGTAATTCAAACAAATGAGAGTAAGTGAATTTAACTACCAAGCAAGTTAATGATCTACCCATGCAGAGGAAAGAATTACCTCAAGTGACCTTATTTGAACATTTCTAGTGGGATATATCCTAAGGTTGGAAGAAAAAAATTTTCAAAGTAATCTTAAACTGCCATTAGTATGTTTTGAAACTATTACAAACATGTTCTAAAATAAAGCAAATAAAGTAATTAGCATTATAAGGAACTAGAATATAGAATTAAAGAAGTTAAACTTGAATTTTAAATTCATAATGAAAATATAAGTATTAACTATTTTTCTTATGCTTTTCTCAGAACTACCACAAAGAGGCCTAGAAATAATGACAGCCCCTTAGCAATGAGTTGGCACCCAAACTGTGGTCTCTAAATACTTAAATTTTTGTTATTGTTGTTTTTTCCTACAAAAGGAGGAAGGGATCCTTGAAGGTAGTTGTTTCTGGATTGGGCCAGGAAATATGTAAGGTGATCCCGAAATATCTTACCATTCTAGAAAGTAAGGACATTATTTAAGACTAAAGACATAGTATCAAAAGTACCTCAGGCTCCCAGAAGGCACCTCCTACTGGTTTAAAGTGGATAATTTGAGGATTAAAAAAATGACTTTAGGGGGACCTGGGTGGCTTACTCATTAAGTGTCTTCCTTTGGCTCAAGTCATGATCCCAGGGTCCTGGGATTGAGCCCCACATTGGGCTCCCTGCTTGGAGGGAAGCCTGCTTCTTCCTCTCCCACTCCCTCTGCCTGTGTTCCCTTTTTTGCTGTCTCTCTCTCAAATAAATAAATAAAAAAGTCTTTAAAAAAAAAGTGACTTTAATGACTGGTATACATAAAACTTTATATAAAAATGGTTTTAAAAACACACTAAAATTAAAAAAAAAAACCCACCTTGTCAATTATCCACTGAGGTTGTAAGGACATCAAGTCATCATTTTGCAAATTGATTAAAGATGTTCAAATTTTTCTTGTCTATTTCCTGTACAAACTGTATTTCTTTAAAAAGATTCATTTGTTGATTAGAGAGAGTACGCAACCATGAATATGAGTGGGAGGGGCAGAGGGAGAGAGTGAGGGAGAATCTCAAGCAGACTCTGTGCTGAGCATGGAGCACAATGCGGGTCTCAATCTCCTGACCTGAGCCGAAACCAAGAGTCAGACACAACTGACTATGCCACCCAGGTGCCCTGTACAAACTGTATTTTAATATAACTATTAAGTTACTGAGGATAAAGTTCTTTATAGTAAAAATTGAAAGTCATCATTTGGTAACTCCTAATGAAATAGTTGATTTAGGAAATTATCATGAATTGAGTCTAAAACCATTAGGTGAAAGGCTTGATGTGGGGAGGACTTGTTAGAGAACAGCTAGAGAACTAAAGGGGAGCCAAGGAAATGCAAAGTTTGTCATGTGGCTAGACTTTTTGGTAGTACTTTAAGAGGTCACTATTTGTAACCTTGGAATCACTTTTAGTGTGTCATGTTTTAGTCCTACAGGTGCTCATATAATTGCCCAGTTTTCGAAAAAACTTCTTGATGAAGATATTTCTATTTTTTCTGGATCGGAAATGTTGCCTGTGGTTAAAGGAGCTTTTATTTCTGTGTGTCGTCAAATATATGGTACATGTGAAGGCTTACAGGTGTTAATTCCTTATGGTTTGCATGAGTCTGTAGCAAAGGCATGGAAGAAGGTAAGAAATTTCAATCTTTTTTTCCTCCATGCAAATCTTTATTTCAAATATAGTCAGTATTGTAAAGCAGTTTAAATCTTTTACTGAGGCAAATTTGACTTTCTTAGCATCACAGTACTCTAGGGAGCATAATGCTTTTTAATTTGGGATGACTTCACCTCATTTCCTACCAGGGCAAAGTTCTAGGACCAAACTGGGTACTTCAAAGTCTTTTCTTCTGGTAGGAGAGGCTTTAGATAAATTATCTTTGCATAAAGTGACATTCTTCGTTGGAAGTATTTCTGAACAGATTTTTATGGGCAGTTGGGGCTTTGTTATGGACACTGGAGATTATAATGTAGTAATAGTCAACTGTAGTATGTTTCAGTGAACTAAGCCTTTCCCCCCACATTTATATACTTCCTTTATGAAATAAGTTTAGATGATATTTAATTAAAAACTAAATACCTTAAAATTTGAAGGTAATTTAATTTTAATTATATTAAGGATCAACTGTAAAAATGTATCATGAGACCTTATGAATAATGCTATCAATAAAAAATAATGTAATCTGTTGTATTTTAGACAAGTTTGCTGTCAGAAAGAATTCCTACTCCAGTAAAGGGTTCGGATTCTGTTTCTTCGGTAAACCAGGAATCTCAAAACATGTAAGCACAATCGACTAAACTTACCTGTTTCTCTACATTTGCTGAAATAATTTAAATGAGAATGTAATTGAATAGTAGCAAAAATACGCCTGAAACTAATATTATACCATATGTTAATTAACTGGGATTGAAATAAAAACTAAAAAAAGAAAATACAGGAAGGTAACCTTATACATACAGGATTAAAGAAGATTACATCTGGGGGAACTTTAGAGATCATGTCATACTTGTACCTTAAATCTAGCATTATTTGTTATACTTGCTTTATCCTGTGTTTATATTTTGGGTTAAGAAATTGGATCTGTTGCAATGTTTCCTGAAAATGTAGATAATTATTGAATATTAGATTTGGAAAGCTAACTAGGGAATTCCCCTAGGAATAAAGTGTTTTCACATGCCAATGAAGTCTATTTATACTTAAACCATGATTTTTCAAAATGTGTGGGAATGTATTTTAATTAGATTTTGGCATTAGAAAATAATTAAAATCAGTATTTACACTTGTTTTTAATTTAGATATCTCCATTTTTTTTTTTTTACAAATACCAGTAGAACATGGAGTCAAAAAAACATGGAGATAAAAAACAGTATTTTTTTAAAAACTGAGATCTGGTGCCTTATGTACCAGGATTCTCTTCTTAGTTGTTGGCACACTCTAAACAGATAATAGAACTTTAAGGGATATTCTTAAGAAAAATTTAAAAATCAACATTTCAGGTAGATATACTTTAAAGAAGTCAAACAAAGAGCCTTTTTCATTTCCTTAACAGTGTAATGGTTTAACAAATAGTTACTTCTTCTCTAAAAATCAGCTATAATTTTTACTGGTAGTTGTCATAAACTTAAATCCATTGCCATTTTGTGTGTGTGTGAGAGAGGAGGGGAGAACATTTCTGCAATTTTTCAGGTAATTGTTAGATATGTTTTCTTTTCTTTCTTTTTTTTTTTTTTAAAGATTTTATTTATTTATTTGAGAGAGAGAGGGAACACAGGAGTGGGGATGGATAGGGTGGGGGTGGCAGAGGGAGAAGTAGACTCCCCGCTAAGCAGGGAGCCTGATGTGGGCTCCATCCCAAGACCTTGAGACCATGATCTAAGGCAGCCACTTAACTGACTGAGCTACCCAGGCACCCCTAGATCTGTTTTCTTTGAGATCTTTTATGATTTGTCATTTTTCATTTCATTCATGCATTCATTTTCTAATTCATTCCACTTATATTGGACCAAGTGCTTTGACTTATGGGGATACCTGTATGCCTTAAGGGCTTATTGTGTCCTGTAGAATAAATAAGTACAACATGGCAATATAGTATGCTAAATTTATTTGATGGGACCATGTGGGGTCCATTGGGAGGCAACTTGTGGGGGAATCTTTTTTTTTTTTTTTTTTTTTTAAAGATTTTATTTATTTATTTATTTCACAGAGGGAGAGAGATCACAAGGAGGCAGAGAGGCAGACAGACAGAGAGAGGGGGAAGCAGGCTCCCCGCTGAGCAGGGAGCCCGATGCGGGCCTCGATCCCAGGACCCTGAGATCATGACCTGAGCCGAAAGCAGAGGCTTTAACCCACTGAGCCACCCAGGCGCCCTTGTGGGGGAATCTTTCCATAAGAAGGTGTGAGGGACTCTTTCCATAAGAATTCCACTTTCCATAGGAGTTAAAGAGAATAGATGTTAATTGACTAAAAACAACATTATTTCAGATGGAAGAAATAGTATGGTCAGTAGGCTAGAAGAGGGAACATGATTAATGTAGTTAATACATTTTACTCTCAGTGATATTTTTTAGATTCTGAAGTTACAATGTGAAGGAGCTAATAAATTATATGCCACTTGTTCCCTCCTGAGTTGTGAACCAAGTAATAATGATAAAGCCAAACAAATCAAAACACTGAATAACACAGGCTTCCTAAGATCTCAAGAATTAGATTTACCCTTCTGTCACATTTGGCCATGGACAGCTCTAGGCTTCCCTTTAAAGCAGAGCTTAAAAAGATCATACTTAACTACATAGTAGAACAGAACAGAATGTGTGCTTCCTATGGGGTAGCTGTATCACAAACAAGTAAACTGAGAGAGAGGCATCGTGTAGTTAGGTGTGCTTAGGTCATTCCACAAATCTCCTGAGTCCCTTCTTCCATGGGAGGAGTTAATGATTAGGTGGGGAGGAGCAAGCAGTGTTAAACTGGGGAATGTGCTCCATTGTAGAAACTTGATTCTGGGGGAAAAGGAGGTTCTCTCAACCTATGACATTAATTTCTTAGAAATAAAAGATTTTATAGGTTTTGATAATACAGAGTCAGAACTGTTGATTTCATTTTCATCATCAAAATTAAATTAGCTCATAGAGTTGAATTCTCTTGTTCTTTTGTGTTAATTAAGAAGTCAGTATGAGATAGATATTATTTGTTCCTTCATAATTTGGTTAAACTTGAGTGTAAAACCATCTGGGTCAGTTAACTAAACTATCCTAATACCAGTACATAGCAGATTCCTAATATGTTTCTTTTCCTTTTTTTTTTAAAATTCCAGTTTAATTAACATACAGTGAGTATTATATTAGTTTCAGGTATACAGTATAGTGATTTAACAATTCCATACATTACTCAGTGCTCATCATGGTAAGTGTACTCTTAAACTTCTTCACCTATTTCACCCATCCCCCCACCCACCTCCCCTCTGGTAACCATCTATTTGTTCTCTGACTTAAGAGTCTGTTTTTTGTTTTTTGGTTTTTTTTTTGTTGTTGTTAATTTGTATTGTTTCTTAAATTCCACATATGAGTGAAATTACATGGTATTTGTCTTTTTCCAGCTGACATATTTCACTTAGCATTATACTTTGTAGCTCCGTCCATGTTATTGCCAATAGCATGATTTCATTCTCTTTTATGGCTAAGTACTATTCCACTATGTCGGGGTGTGTGTGTGTGTGTGTATATATACATACACACACACATCCACACAATATATACATACCACCTCTTCTTCATTCATCTAATGATGGACACTTTGGCTGCTTCCGTGTTTAGCTATTTTAAATAACACTGCAATAAACATATGGTACATATCTTTTTAAATTAGTGTTTTTGTGTTTTTTGGGTAAATATCCAGTAGTGAAATTACTGGATCATATGGTAGATCTATTCTTAATATTTTTAGGAACCTCCATACTGTTTTCCATAGTGGCTGCACCAGTTTGTGTTCCCACCAGCAGCGCACAAGGGTTCCTTTTTCTCCACATCCTTGCTAACACTTGTTGTTTCTTGTGTTTTTCATTTTGGCCATTATAACAGGTGTGAGGTGATATCTCATTGTGGTTTTGATTTGCATTTCCCTGATGAGTGATGTTGAACATCTCTTTATGTGTCTGTTAGCCATCTGTACATCTTCTTTTATGAAATACCTATTCTTGTTGTCTTCTGCCCATTTTTTAATTGGTATGTTTTTTTGGAAGGTATTGATTTGTATAAGTTCTTCATGTATTTTAGATACTAACCCTTTATCAGATATATCTTTGCAAATATCTTCTCCCATTCCTAATACCTTTCTTGAATCAGTTAAAAAATTAATAACACTTCTCCTTCCCCTAGACACTAGTTTCTAAATAATGATACCAACAGTAAGACTGATATGTTAAAGGTAAAATTAAGAATAAGTTGCTAAAATTCTAATTTTTGAGCCTCTGACAGACTAATGTTAGGTATTTTGATCTTATTTTTTCTGATAGTGTATGTTAGAGATTTCCCCTCCATCCTTCCATTTATTGATGTTTACTGCAGAGAAAATAGAAGTGTTTATATAGTCATCATAGGGGATTGGTGTCTTTTTTTTTTTTAAAGATTTTATTTATTTATCTGACAGAGAGAGAGATCACAAGTAGGCAGAGAGGCAGGCAGAGAGAGAGAGGAAGCAGGCTCTCTGCTGAGCAGAGAGCCCGATGTGGGCCTCGATCCCAGGACCCTGAGATCATGACCTGAGCCGAAGGCAGAGGCTTTAACCCTCTGAGCCACCCAGGCACCCGGGATTGGTGTCTTTTAAATCTAGACTTTGAATTGCAGTATCAACTCAAATTTCTACCATGCTGATTTGGTCGATTAATAGTGATCTATGTGGGATCATCATTAGTGTGACCATAGAGAGGAATATTAATCAGAGGGACAATAAGGTGCCCAACCAATCTTCCAGGGGCCTTTAGAAAACTAGAGGATGAAGTAAAGTTGGGGCTGGGGGAAGTCTTTAATCTGTAACACTTAGCCTACGATCTCAAAGAAATAAATACCTAAAACTCAGTTTCCATGGAAGTGTCTAACCCTCCATGATACCTAACCATTCAAAGAATGGAGTTCTCATAAGCTAACAAAACTGTGTATTCTTTGCAATTGCCCTTATCCCAGCACCAGTAAATAAATTCAATGGCTTGGATTTTCCATTTTGAAAAATAGTAATTTTTAATTGAATTATAATTGAAATATAATTGAAATACAGCATAATAAAAATAAAAGAATTAAATGCTAAGATCATGGAAAAAAGATAAACTAAATTATGTCAATTCTCTGTAATTTTTCAGATTTATGGGGTGCAACCTATAAGTTTTTTGCCTGTGTTTTATTTGGGGGGTGGGAATCAAGCTAGACTTTAAAATGCCATTTCTTTAATGGCTAATGGTTATTCAGGTTTTTTATTTGTGTTTCAGAGACTTGATTAGGTTTTCTAAAAATACATTTTTTTAAATCTATACATATACACTTTTATAAAGATGTTCAAAGTATTCTTGTATGATTAAAGAAATTCTTTAGCTGCAGTTATTTTTTGAATCTTAGTATTTTTTTTGGCCATTTTCCCCCCTTAACTACTTTATTGCATTAGTTTATAGAAAGACCAGGTTTTGGTTTTGCTAATGCTTTTTTCATCTCTCTCCCTCTCCTTTTCATCGTGTCTCCTTCCCTCACTTCTGTAGTACAGTAAAGTAAATGAAAAGGGGAATGAGAATGGATGGTGAGAGAAGCAATCTACATCAGCCATACTAATTTTTTTTTAAGATTTTATTTTTTTATTTGACGCACAGAGAGAGTGATTACATGTAGGCAGACAGGCAGGCAGAGAGAGAGAGGAGAAAGCAGGCTCCCTGCTGAGCAGGGAGCCCGACGTGGGTCTCGATCCCAGGACCCTGAGATCATGACCTGAGCCGGAGGCAGAGGCTTTAACCCACTGAGCCACCCAGGTGCACAGCCATACTAATTTTAATACATTTTGATATGTAGTACTTTTATATTAAGCTCTTTTAAATATTTTAAGAACTTTCTATTTTGATTTTACTCTTTAATCCATGAAACATTTGCAGTACACTTGTTTTCAAACAGTTGTATTACTACTATCTTTTTTTAAACTGTTGACTTATAATTGATTTATATTTTCAGAGAAACTGGATTGCATGGTATGTATCCTTTTATGTTGGTTGAGATTTTGTGATGTATATAGTACAGGGCGGTTAATCCCATAATATGTCTTTGCTTGAAAAACCTTACTTTGTATTCTTTATTGGAAGCACCTAATATTTCTTTTCAGTCAGTTACTAAATTTGTAGGCATTTATTATTTTTGCCATTTGTTGAAACTTGTAGCCTATTCTCTCTCATAGGTTCACCTTTTTCCCCCTTAATGAAGTATATGTTTACATTTACAAATGGCTTTCCTTTGATTGTTCTTTAGGGATTTGAGAGTAGTTAACTGATATTCTTTCTATCTGAAAATGACTATTTTCCCTCCAACCCGCAAACCTACCCCTCAATGTATCAGTTCTTTTCATCTGCTCCCCCACCCTCTGTCTCACCCTCACTTTTTTTTTTTTAAAGATTTTATTGAGAGAGAGAGAAGGAGAGAGAGAAAAGGGGCAGAGGGAAAGGGAAAGAGAGATCCCAAACTGATGCGCTGTTGAGCTTGGAGCTGGACTCAGGGCTTGATCCTGTGACTCTGAGATCATGACCCGAGCTAAAATCAAGAGTCTGACACTTAAGTGATTGAGCCACCCAGGTGCACCTCACCCTCATTGTTAAGGGTAGTTGATAGTTTATCTGGATGTAAAAGTTTTGATAGGTAATTATTTCTCATCAGTATTTCAAGCTATTACTCCATTTTCTTCTGGAATAAGTAGTAACTAATAAATTTGTTAATATAATTACCTTTCTCTTATAGGTCATGTCTTCTCTCATAGCTTATAATTTAGTTGTGCGGTTTTTTGTTTTGTTTTGTTTTGTTTTGGACTGGTGTCTTTCTTAAAATCTAGAAAATTCTTACTATCTTTTAAAATATTCTTTTCATTCTTTTTTACTGCCTTTATTTGATGTATATTAAGTCCTTTCACCTGTGTTTTGTGTCTTATCTGTTAAACATTTATTTCTTATTTTATCTGCTATCCAGTAATTCTTTGTGAGTGTTTAAGTGGCTATGTTTTTTTATTTTAAAAATTTCCAGTGGTTCTTAAAAAAAGAAATACCAATTTTTATTTCCCTTTTGCTTTTTGCTTCAGTTTTAATAGAAAAATCTTAAAAACTTCCTTTAAGTATCATAAATTTATTTTAGTCATTATTTCTGAAAATTATTTCAGCTGGAATGAATTCATTTGATAAGTATTGATTCTGCCAGCTCTTAGATTTAGATATTTTTTAAAGTTTGAGAGTTCATTTTTGAGAGTCTTTTTTGTTTGTTTCCTTTCCTACCTTTTTTTCTCTTCCCTTACTGTTTCTCCCTGCTTATGTTTTTATGTTCATTTCTTCCTGTCCAGTTTTATGGTTTTTCTCTTTACGGTCATGTTTTAAATAAATATTGTATTTTCATTTTGAGGCTCCTATCAGTGATGATGTAAATATCAGAGATACAACTGAAGAACTAAAAAATAAACTGATCATATGCTCATTTCTAGAAATGAGGATCTGTCTGTGTCTTCCTGTTGCCCTAGGCTTATGGCTTGTCAAAGCCCCACTTTTAGAGCCTGTGTTATACATATATAAGTATTTCATTATATGTAATATTTTATTTTTATTAAAATATAATATGTTATTTGTTTCAGGGGTACAGGTCTGTGATTCGTCAGTCTTACACAATTCACAGCACTCCCCATAGCACATACCCTCCCCAATGTCCATCACCTAGCCACGCTATCCTTCCCATCCCCTCCAAGAACCCTGTTTGTTTCCTGAGATTAAGAGTCTCTTATGGTTTGTCTCCCTCTCTGGTTTCGTCTTGTTTCATTTTTCTCTCCCTTCCCCTATGATCCTCTGTCTTGTTTCTCAAATTCCTCATATCAGTGAGATCAACTGATAATTGTCTTTCTCGGATTGACTTATTTCATTTAGCATAATACCCTCTAGTTCCATCTACAAGATTTCATTGCAAATGGCAAGATTTCATTTTTTGGTGGCTGCATAATATTCCATTGTATATATACCACATCTTCTCTATCCATTCATCTGTTGATGGACATCTAGGCTCTTTCCATAGTTTGGCTATTATGGACATTGCTGCTATAAATATTGGGGTGCATGTGCCGCTTCAGATCACTACCTTTGTATCTTTGGGATAAATACCCAATAGTGCAATTATTGGGTTGTAGGGTAGCTCTGTTTTCAACTTTTTGAGGAACCTCCATATTGTTTTCCAGAGTGGCCACATCAGCTTGCATTCCCACCAACAGTGTAGGAGGGTTCCCTTTCTTTTCTCCTTTCTCCACATCTTTGCCAACACCTATCATTTCCTGACTTGGTAATTTTAGCCATTCTGACTGGTGTGAGGTGGTATCTCATTGAGGTCTTGATTTGTATTTCCCTGATGCCAAGTGATGTTGAGTACTTTTTCATGTGTCTCTTGGCTATTTGGATGTCTTTTCAGAAATGTCTGTTCATGTCCTCTGCCCATTTCTTGATTGGGTATTTGTTCTTTGGGTATTGAGTTTGATAAGTTCCTTGTAGATTTTGAATACTAGCCCTTTACCTGATATGTCATTTGCAAATATCTTCTCCCATTCTGTCAGTTGTCTTTTGGTTTTGTTGATTGTTTCCTTTGCTGTGCAAAAGCTTTTTATCTTGATAAAGTCCCAGTTGTTCATTTTCGCCCTTACTTCCCTTGTCTTTAGCAATGTGTCTAGGAAGAAGTTGTTGCAACTGAGGTTGAAGAGATTGCTTCCTGTGTTCTCCTAAGGATTTTCATGAATCCCTGTCTCACGTTTGGTCTTTCATCCACTTTGATCCTGTTTTTGTGCGTGGTATAAGGAAATGGTCCAGTTTCATTCTTTTTTTTTTTTTTTTTAAGATTTTTTATTTATTTATTTGACAGAGAGAGGGATCACAAGTAGGCAGAGAGGCAGGCAGAGGGAGAGGGGGCAGCAGGCTCCTTGCTGAGCAGGGAGCCCGATGCGGAGCTCAATCCCAGGACTCTGAGATCATGACCTGAGCTGAAGGCATAGGCTTAACCCACTGAACCACCCAGGTGCCCCCAGTTTCATTCTTCTGCATGTGCCTGTCCCAATTTCCACAACACCATTTGTTGAAGAGACTGTAGACTCTTTTTTCTATTGGACATTCTTTCCTGCTTTGTCAAAGGTTGGTTGACCATAGAGTTGAGGGTCCATTTCTGGGCTCTCCATTCTGTTCCATTGATCTATGAGTCTGTTTTTTGTGCCAGTACCATACTGTCTTGATGATTACAGCTTTGTAACAGAGCTTGAAGTCTGGAATTGTGATGCTGCCAGCTTTGGTTTTCTTTTTCAATATTCCTTTGGCTATTCAGGGTCTTTTCTGGTTCCATATAAATTTTAAGGTTATTTGTTCCATTTCTTTGAAAAAAGTTGGTGGTATTTTGATAGGGATTGCATTAAATTTGTAGATTGTTCTAGGTAGCATTGACATTTTCACAATATTTGTTCTTCCAATCTATAAGCATGGAATGTTTTTCCATTTCTTTGTGTCTTCCTCAGTTTCTTTCATGAGTGTTCTATAGTTTTCTGAGTACAGATTCTTTGCCTCTTTGGTTAGATTTATTCCTAGGTATATTATGGTTTGGGGTGTAGTTGAAAATGGAATAGACTTCTTAATTTCTCTTTCTTCTGTTTTGTTGTTGGTGTATAGAAATGCAACTGATTTCTGTGCATTGATTTTATATCCTGACACTTTACTGAATTCCTGTATGAGTTCTAGCAGTTTTGGAGTGGAGTCTTTTTGGTTTTCCACATAAAGTATCATATCATCTGTAAAGAGTGAGAGTTTGACTTCTTTGCCAATTCAGATGAGTTTGATTTCTTTTTGTTGTCTGATTGCTGAGGTTAGGACTTCTAGTACTATGTTTTATAGCAGTGGTGATAGTGGACAGCCTTGCCATGTTCCTGACTTTAGGGGAAAAGCTCTCAGTTTTTTCCCATTGAGAATGATATTTGCTGTGGGATTTTCATAAACGGCTTTGATGATATTGAGGTATGTACCCTCGATGCCTACACTGTGAAGAGTTTTGATCAAGAAAGGATACTATTCTTTGTCAAATGCTTTTTCAGCACCTATTGAGAGTATCATATGGTTCTTGTTCTTTATTAATGTATTGTATCACATTGATTTGTGGATGTTGAACCAACCTTGCAGCCCAGAAATAAATCCCACTTGGTCGTGGTGATTCCTTTTAACATACTGTTGGATCCTATTGGCTAGTATTTTGATGAGAATTTTTACATCCATGTTCATCAAGGATATTGGTCTTTAATTCTCCTTTTTGATGGGGTTTTTGGTTTTGGGATCAAGGTCACGTTGGCCTCATAAAATGAGTTTGGGTGTTTTCCTTTCATTTCTATTTTTTGGAACAGTTTCAGGAGACTAGGTATTAATTTTTTTTTAAGTGTTTGGTAGAATTCCCCTGAGAAGTCATCTGATGCTGGGTTCCTGTTTTTTGGGAGATATTTGATTACTGCTTCAATTTCCTTACTGGTTAGGGGTCTATTCAGGTTTTCTGTTTCTTCCTGGTTCAGTTTTGGTAGTTTATATGTCTCTAGGAATGCATCCATTTCTTCCAGAGTGTCAAATTTGCTGGCATATAATTGCTCATAATATGTTCTTGTAATTATTTGTATTTCTTTGGTGTTGGTTGTGATCTCTCCTCTTTCATTCATGATTTTATTAATTTAGGTCCTTTCTGTTTTCTTTTTGATAAGTCTGGTCAGGGGTTTATCAAGCTTATTAATTCTTTCAAAGAACCAGTTCCTACTTTCGTTGATCTGTTCTACTGTTCTTTTGGTTTCTGTTTCGTTGATTTCTGCTCTGATCTTTATTATTTCTCTTGTTCTGTTGGGTTTAGGTTTTATTTGTTGTTCTTTCTCCAGCTCCTTTAGGTGCAGTGTTAGGTTGTGTATTTGAGACCTTTCTTATTTCTTGAGGAAGGCTTGTATTGCTATATACTTTTCTCTTAGGACCACCTTTGCTGCATCCCAAAGATTTTGGACCGTTGTGTTTTCATTTTCATTTGTTTCCATGAATTTTTTATATTCTTCTTTAATTTCCTGGTTGACCCATTCATTCTTTAGTAGGATGCTCTTTGTTCTCCATGCATTTGACTTCTTTCCAACTTTCCTCTTATGCTTGAGTTCAGTTTCAAAGCTTTGTGGTACAAAAATATGCAGGGAATGATCCCAATGTTTTGGTATTAGTTGAGACCTAATTTGTGACCCAGGATGTGATTTATTCTGGAGAATGTTCCATGTACACTAGAGAAGAATGTGTATTCTCTTGCTTTGGGATGGAATGTTCTGAATATATCTGTGACTTCCATCTGGTCCAGTGCGTCATTTAAAGCCTATTTCCTTATTGATCTTTTGCTTAGATGATCTGTCCATTTCAGTGATGGGGGTGTTAAAGTCCCCTACTATTATCATATTATTGTGTTTTTTGATTTTGTTATTAACTGGCTTATATAATTGGCTGCTGCCATGTTAGGGGCATTAATATTTAAAATTATTAGATCTTCTTGTTGGATAGACTCTTTAAGTATGCTATAGTGTTCTTCCTCATCTCTTATTAGAGTCTTTGGTTTAAAGTCTAATTTATCTGATATAAGGACTGCTACCCCAGCTTTCTTTTGATGTCCATTAGCATTGTAGATGGCTTAACACCTCCTTACTTTCAATCTCGAGGGGTCTTTGGGTCTAAAATGAGTCTCTTGCAGGCAGCATATTGATGAGTCTTGTTTTTTTATACAATATGATAGTCTATGTCTTTTGATGGGGACATTTAGCCCATTTACACTCAGGGTAACTATTGAAAGATAGTTTGCTTAGAGGACCCCTTTCAGTATTTCTTGTAGGGCTGATTTGGTGTTTGCAAATTCTTTTAGTTTTTTTTTGTTCTGGAAGCTTTTTTTCTCTTCTTCTTTTTTGAATGACAGCTTAGCTGGATATAGTATTCTTGGCTGCATATTTTCCTCATTTAGTCCTCTGAATATATCATGCCAGTCCTTTCTGGCCTGCCAGGTGTCTGTGGATAGGTTTGGTGTCAATTTAGTGTTTCTACCATTTTAGGTTGCAGACCTCTTGCCCCAAGGGGCTTTCAAGATTTTTCTCTTTGTCTCTGAGACTTGTAAGCTTTACTATTAGATGACGGGGTGTTGACCTATTTTTATGGATTGGTGGGGGGTTCTCTGTGCTTCTTGTATTTTGATGCCTGTTTCCTTCCCCAAATTAGGGAAGTTTTCCACTATAATTTGCTCTAGTATTCCTTTTGTCCTCCTCTCTCTTTCTTCTTCTGGGGACCCAATTATTTCAATACTGTTTTGTATTATGGTATCACTTATCTCTCATATTATCCCCTCGTGATCTGGTTCTGTTTTTCTCAGCTTCTTTATTCTCCATCATTTGGTCTTCTATATCACTAATTCTCTCTTCTGCCTCATTTATCCTAGCAGTTAGAGTTTCCATTTTTGATTGCATGTTATTAATAGCCTTTTTGATTTTGACTTGGCTAGATTTAGTTCTTTTATATCTTCAGAAAGGGATTCTCTAGTACCTATGGTTTTTCAAGCCTAGTTAGTATCTTTATAATCGTCATTTTGAACTCTAGTTCCGGCATCTTAGTAATGTCTATATTGATTAGGTCCCTTGCAGTTGGTACTGCCTCTTGTTCTTTTTTTTGAGGTGAGTTTTTTTGTTTTGTCATTTTTTCCAGAGAAGAATAGATGTATGAGAGAACAAAATGCTGAAATGGTAAAAACGACTCCAGAAAAATATACACTAAACAAATCAGAAGAGATCTGAAATCAGGGAAAAAAGTAAGGAAAAGAGAGAAAAAGAATATGATCAAGCTGGTGAATAGAACAGAGCCATACACTAGATTTAGGGTATATTTTGGTCTGTTAGAAAAAACTGTATCCCAAAACTTTAAAGAAGGAAAAGGTTATATATATACAAAAAACAAGGGTAAATACAGTGAATGGATAGAATATGACTGTAACAATGTAAATTAAAAAAAATCATGGGCTCCTGGGTAGCTCAGTGGGTTAAAGTCTCTGCCTTTGGTTCAGATCATGATCTCAGGGTCCTGGGATCGAGGCCAGCATCGGGCTCCCTGCTCGGCAAGGAGCCTGCTTCCTCCTCTCTCTCTGCCTGTCTCTCAGCCTACTTGTGATCTCTCTCTCTCTCTCTCTCTCTCTCTGTCAAATAAATAAATAAAATCTTAAAAAAAAAGAAAATTTAAGAAAATCTTTAAAAAGAAATTGATAAGATGTTGGTTGAAAAAGGAAAGAAGAAAAATTAAAATAAAAAGTAGAAAAAGAAAAAAGAAAACTAAAAAAATAAACTTTGAAAGAGTAAAAAATCATGGGAAAAAAGCCATGAATTCTATGTGCTGTATCCCCCTAGTGCTGAAGTTTTGCTCTTGCCATTGGCGGGTAAACTTGGTTTTGGTTGGATGTTCTTGCTGATCTTCTTGGGGAGGGACCTGTTGGCATTGATTCTAAATGTCTTTGTGCCAGGCAGAATTGCACTGCCCTTGCTAGGGGCCAGGGTGAGTAATCTGCTTGGGTTTGCTCTTGGTAGCTTTTGTTCCCTGCAAGCTTTCCATAAAGTTTTGGAGTACCAGAATCAAAATGGCTGCCTCCCGATCTCTGGCCCCAGAGGAGCTGAGAACTTGGTGTCCTGCTCCCCACTGAGCCCTTAGAGAAAAGTAGTCAATCATTCCTGTTTCCCTGGTCTCCAGCCACACTCCGAAGGTTCCGTCCCCCACTTAGCCACTGGAGCAACTCCCTCATCAGAGCAGACTTCTAAAAGTTCAGATTTTGTGCTCCACTTCTCTGTTGCTGCTCTATCACTTGCTGGTAGCCAGCTGACGGAGGCACCCTTTGCCTGAGATCTGTCTTCCCAAATATCACCTTGGATTTACTTCTCCGGACATCCTACATTCCAGAAAGTGGTTACTTTTCTGTTCATGGAATTGCTGCTATTCTTTCCTTCTATCTTCTATTGAATTTATAGGTGTTCAGAATGGTTTGATAACTATCTAGCTGAATTCCTGGGACAACATGAAATGTAGGTCTCCTACTCCTCTGCTGTCTTGCTCCTCCCCTCTCTCACATTTTCTTTATATGTAATATTTTTAAAATATATAAATAAATAAATTTTATTTTAATTCAGTTAAATATATATTACTTTTATTAGTCTTACTCAGTCCTAGGTCTTAAGCAGTGATCCTAACACTAGTCTTGTGTCTCATATGTAATTCCGTTAGTCCTTATATCCTACTTGAACAATAAATTTGGTTTCTGTTGCCTGCATTTACCTTAAAAGTAGAGTCCCATTTCTTTGTATTTCTGTTCTCGGTCTGTGGTGGAATTTGTTATTTAAACATGGTTATATCTTTGGCCATTGCTTCGTGATTGGTATATAAGGATATGTGTCAAAACATGTACTAATCATTCTTTTTTGATACGAAAAGTCCTGGATTTCAAATTTCTTTACAATCCTTTTCAAAGCAGACTTCTAACACTTCCTTGGGAGAAAATGGTATACATCTCCATACTCACAGTTTCACTATTCATGTAGATATTGGTTTTTGGCCTATTTTGGTATCCAAAATTTCTTTCTAGACAACTAGGACTATCGAGTAGGTAGTACATTTTCTCCTTTTGGTACTTCCGAATGAAGTGCTCATATCCCCTCCTACATTTCCGTATTTCCAGCTCTGACTCTCCTATTAAGTGTGCCTTATGAGCGTTTCATACCTTTTCTCTCAGAATGTTACTGGCCTTCCTTTTAAAAGTGTTTTGAGAAAAAAAATGTTTCTTCAAAAGTAAAATTAAAAACCTATGAAAATAAAGATACTGTTGCTGATATGCTTTAGCAAGTTGGAAGACAGATACTCCATAATGAAAAGGAAATATAGAAATAATGGAGGGTTGGGACTTGGGAACTCAGGCCCAGCAGAATTATGGTGGGAGAAGAGAATGAAATTAAAGATGAGAGAAAGTAGATGTAATAAAAATGCTGACATGTGTAGTTAATGTTTGATTAAAGTGAAAGAAAATTATTGGAATAGAAAGTATAATAATAAAAACTCACTCTCAAAGAAACCATACTTTTTATCTTATTTTTTTAAACCAAATACTTAGCCATCAATATGTACTCTGTAAGTTTATTAGCAGTATTAAGCTGAAATATTTTGTTTTCAGTTTTGTGTGCAATAAAGAAATGCATACCTTTCTTTTACCTGTTTTAGTACAGCCTGGGAAGAGAATTTGTTAGATGATTTACTAAATTTTGCTGCCACTCCCAAAGGACTACTTTTTCTTCAAAGAACAGGTGCCATCAACGAATGTGTGACATTTATGTTCAACCGATACGCAAAAAAATTACAGGTATGAATTACCATCTGCCATAGACAAAAAGAATTTTTGTTGCTATAGAAGCCATTAAGAACATCATTCTGTCTTCTCTGCATGAAGAGGTTATTAAAACTCAATTAAAAAGCCATATAGCATTGTAATATTTAACTTGATATTTTTTCAGGAATGCATTAGAGTTGATGTTGCTATCTATGAATATGTTTACAGGATGGGAAGCAACCAGATGGAATTGAAAAATATAGTTAACCATCCAGATGTGTTATAAATGTAATAAACATCTGGTTATACTAAAACTGGATGGAATTTCAGGAGGGGGAGAAACGTCATTGGGTTTAAATGTACATGTTAATAAGAATTTAGTCCTCATATTAAAAAAATATTTGTAGATGGATTTTAATGATACTGTTAAATAAAATGTGGAGTATAATTTAGCCCTTTCTCAGAAGTTCAGTGAGGTGTATTTAGCTTTTTGCTATGATAGCATAAACATCCCTGAACTTCTTGGCTTTTTAGGATCATATGTATGCCTTTAAATTGTGTCTTCTTTGTTTCTGGCAGCTGTTGTATATTGATGTTACTAGGTTACCAGGTTGTAAATACCATTTTATTTGTTCTTCAGTTCTAATTTCCTGCTTTTGCTTAAGCCTGTAAAAGCACAAATAACTCAGTTTTTGCCTGTGAAGAGTAAGTAGTTTATGAGGGAGGGCCCTGACCATCCCTTTACAAATAAAACTTATGAACATTAGTTCATGGGTTTATGATATTAGGTTTGTATGTGCAGATGTGTTTTTATTGTTCTTAATTAAATGGATCTCAATTATAGAGAACTTAGTTATTTATACACCTCAGTTTATGGCATGCTCTCCTCATCTGTGCATGTAAGATGTCTGTCTTGATTAATTTTATTCCCCTGTCATTTCTGATTCATAGTTCCATTTCACCCAGCATGCATCCCTTTACCCCCGGCTTCCATACTAATGTGTTTAATATGTATAGTATCACGGGGTGTGGATATTTCTTGTCAAATATTGTCTTAGTCCATTTAGGCTGTTAAAATAGCATAGATTGTGTGGTTTATAAACAGCAGACACTTATTGCTCATAGTTCTGGAGACTGGAAATCCATGATCAGGAGCCAGTGTGGTCAGAGGAGGGCCCTCTTCTGGTCATAGATGTCTCATTGTATCCTCACATGGATAAGGGCTAGGGAACTCTCCAGGATCTTTTCTGAAAGAGTACTGACCCCATTCTTGGGGACTCACCACCTCATGATCTAATCAAGGTCCCACTTATTACATCACGTTTAGGGTTTAGGATTTCAACATATGAATTTTATAGGGACACAAATATTCAGACTATAGTAAATAAGTTTCTTGGGAGTTTTAAGTTTACATAAATGAATTTGTCATTTTAATATGAATTTCTCTGCTGGTGAGTTTGAATCTCCTTGTGTACTTAGTTAACCATTTGGGTTTTTATTTTTATTTTTATTTTTTTACATTTTTGAAACTATTAAAGCAATTCAAGGACATTTTTCTTTTTCATCAGATGCTTGAGACTATGCAGACATAACTTTTTCTACTGTGATAATATATCTAGGCTAGATGTCATTGTTTTAACATTTATGAATACTAAAAAAAATCTAGTCTTCCTTTGTACCACACTGGTGTTTATAGTAGAAGATACTGTTCCCTGAATCTCAGTAACTCGCAACCTTATAATATGATATAGTACTTTAATGATGCTTTATGCTATTCAGGACATTTTTTGAAAATTTAGATTCTCTGGCATCTTGTAAGAAAGCCACTAACTTGGCCATTTCCTTAATTTTGCTCAAGAGAGAGTAGAAACCCATACTTATGAAATAATCTGTGAATGATCACACACCTAGTTACTGAAAGCAGTAAGACAAGAGCTCAAATATGTCTTTAACAGTGTTCCTGAATGCTAAGTTTTACTTTAGTAAAGCATCTCTAACTTCTCTGAAGTTTTTCTTTGCCTCTTCCTTTTCAGTACTTAATATGAATTTGGAAGATGCCTGTGGCTACTAGTATCAATCAGCAGGGTCAGTGGGGATGACTGATGTATAAGGTGTTTTTTCAGTTATTATGGAAGAGGGCAAGCCGGAAAAAAAATTCATAGTTCTGAACTTCTGTGTCATCTAACTATAGAACTAATGGATGATAAATTAAGGAAAGTGGAAAATATGAATAATCAAATTAGAAAAGGAAAGCAAACTTATGAAGACACGAATAGCAGAAAATTGAAGAAATCTAATTCTTTCCCATGGTCTTTATTTCCTTTTTTTTTTTGCCCTCAAAACTGAACATACAGTTTATATTTTTTAAATTTGATTAAAACAGATCCTTTTAATGAAATGTCAAAAAAATTGTAAATGGTTAGTTACCTTTGTTTAGAAATCAACCATTTTATTAGCCAACCTGGTCATAACTAAGATCTAAGGAAGAATTTTTTTTTAATGTCTATTATTTCCAAATTCTGTTTTCTTCCAAGAGTGATATTTTTGTACTTTGCCATGAATATATGTATAATACTCTCTTTGTGACATAACAAATTATCCAAGGTCTTCTGCAACACTGTTTAGAAATCTGTGTATTAATGATGAGGGTTCTTTATTAGTTTTTTGATTATTTACAGATATAGTTCAACTGGCAGTCAGTACATATTTATTAATGAGGAAATTTATTATTGAAGAACTAACCTAAGGAATAAAATAGTACAGTTTAAAGTTGGAAGGCATGTTAATCTTCATCTGGTCAAAGTCGCTTATTTTATGTATGAAGAGACTGAGACCCAGAGAGAGGAGTGACTTGTTCAAGGCAAAAATCTACTTAATTTTAAGGCTGGGGCCAGAACCTGTATCTGAAATAAGATTGTCAAAAATATAACTCATTGATAGGGTGTCTGACTTATGTTTGCTGCTCATTATCTTTACCTGAAAGAATGTAGTATTGTAATAATAAGAATCAGTAACTCTGCATGTAACATATAAATAATTTATTAGCATTTTTATGTTTTCCTGATTTTCATTGTTCCTTACTTATGTTGTTAGATCAGCAGGCATAAAAAGTTTGGCTATGGAGTATTGGTAACACAAGTGGCATCCACAGCAGCAGGTGCACAAGCACTACAAAGTTCAGGTAAGTTTTCCTTTTAATTAGAATTCTGATTATTTTAAATAAAATGAGCAAGCCAATAGAAAATTTAACTGGCATGATTAGCTCTCAGGATATTTACTCTAAAATTCTTTTTCCCAAGTTACTTTTCCTTAGGTAAGGGAAAGTTACAAGGTTTCCTTTATTTTTTCTCTTCCATGAGATTGCAACAGAATACTGAGAAGTACTTGATGCTTTAGGAAGTTGTCTTCATCTTATAAATCAGAAGGATATTGTTCTCTCAGTACAGCTGAATCTTACAGAATATTTTTCTTTTTCCTTTCTTTCTGGGTTTTTTTGTTTGTTTTTTTTGTTTTTTTTTTGAATCTTATAGGATGTCTTAATGCTCAGTTTTAGTGGCCTGTATATGCTACAAAATTTACAACCACAGTAGTTCGCGTACATACACACATCCCATTTCCTTATTTCCCTTCTTCCTATTCTGCTTTTTAAAAAAAATTTATTTCTTTATTTGAGAGAGAGAGACAATGAGACGGGGAAGGTCAGAAGGAGAAGCAGACTCCCTGCTGAGCGGGGAGCCCGATGTGGGACTCCATCCCAGGAGTCTGGGATCACGACCTGAGCCAAAGGCAGTTGCTTAACCGACTGAGCCACCCAGGCACCCCCTCTTCTGCTTCTTGAAAGCTTTCTTCTCATGACTTAACTTTCACCCCTTTCTTTGCAGTCAGCATGTATTATCTACTATGGATTGGATTTTTAAACCATTTAAACATTGCTAACTTAATATATCTAAAGTTATTTGAACCCTGAACCAGAAACAAGACATATCTCTAATAGAGATGCTATGGTTATATTTTTCAAAGCTTAGGGTTGATGAATTATAACATCACTGACCACAACTGATTCTCTCCTTAAATGAAAATATTTTACTATAATACATCTTAAAAACTTTTTTTTTTTAAAGATTTTATTTATTTATTTCACAGCGGGAGAGAGATCACAAGGAGGCAGAGAGGCAGGCAGAGAGAGAGGGGGGAAGCAGGCTCCCTGCTGAGCAGAGAGCCCGATGCGGGCCTCGATCCCAGGACCCTGAGATCATGACCTGAGCCGAAAACAGAGGCTTAAACCCACTGAGCCACCCAGGCGCCCACTTAAAAACTTTTTAGCTAAACTAATTTGGAATACTTGTATTATGAAACATGTTTCTTGGTAGAAGTTGTCCTAAACTGAACAACTTATTTTTTCTTCTACTCATTATAAAATCTAATATATTGCCATACTAGAGGCACATTAATGGAAGCATTTGGAGACTAGATTTAATCTCAAATTTCCCTGTTGGCCAAGTCATTAAGCTTCTAAGCCTCATGGTATTGAGCTTCTCATCAGAGGGTTAAGTGCAGTTATTTTACAGGACAATGAAAAGAAGACTAACACTGAGTTCCTATGATATCTTAGGGTAGTGTATTAGTAACTCTACATATATTATCCCATTTATGCTTCATGGCAACCCTCAAATATAGCACTATTTCAGTTTTCAAAAGGGGGAACTGATGCTCTAAGAAGTCAAGGGATTTCTATAAGGACATACAACTACTAAGCTGGCAGGTTTATAATTTCAACCCTGATATTCTTTTTTTTTTTTTTAAAGATTTTATTTATTTATTTGACAGAGAGAGAGATTACAAGCAGGCAGAGAGGCAGGCAGAGAGAGAGGAAGAAGCAGGCTCCCTGCTGAGCAGAGAGCCCGATGCAGGCCTCGATCCCAGGACCCTGAGATCATGACCTGAGCCGAAGGCAGAGGCATTAACCCACTGAGCCACCCAGCCGCCCCAACCCTGATATTCTTGATTCAGGCCCATATGTTTTCTCTTATATCACAGGAGCCTTTCTGTTCTAATGTTATTACGAACTTACTGATTTTATGGTTAGATGTTCTGTCTTACGCCTTTTTTTTATGTAATTTGATTCTTGATAAAAGAATTTAATAATAAACCTTAATAATTACTTTCATTTAGACATATAGTATCTGACTCATGAGAATTTAAACTCTGTTGAGCCAAAAGTTGTGTGAAATGAATAGTTTTAAGCATAAGAACTACAAAAAAGTTCTATTAGACTATGGAACACACACTCTTTAAGTGCCTACCCTAACCTACTCTACCCTACCCTACCCTACCCTGCACGCACATACCCATGCACACATGCACGTACATACCACCTTTCAGATGCCTTTCATTGTTGGCCCATTTACAGGGTAAAGTGTAAATCTTATTTTTCAGGAAAACATACTCAAGTTATTGGCTAAGGGAGAAATGCTAAGACTCAAAATTCAGTTCTCCAGGGAGATGGTGTCTCAGAATTTAGTCATTATGCAGTTTTATGATAATGAGGTATCATGAAGATATAGTGAACAGCAGGAGATATAATTTCTACCAAAGTTAGAGGTTATTTTTTACACAAGATGTAAATATGTGTCTTTTGTCACTGTGGATCAGTTTTATCAGAGGGATAATTATGTCTTTTTCCATAATCCCAAGAAATAGTATACTGTAAATATGATGTAAAATAATTCTTCTTAGGGTTTATTAATGCACTGATAACTGAATTATGGGCCAATCTGGAATGTGGAAGAGATGATGTTAGAGTAACCCATCCCAGATCTACTCCAGTGGATCCTATTGATCGGAGCTGTCAAAAGGTAGGAAATGATCTGGGTATTTCTCTCAGAAATTACTTCATCCTGACTTCATATATATTCAGTTACAACCAGCAGCTTTTCCTAACTTTCTCTTCTCTCCTTTGTTTCATTTCTAATGTTTTTTTCCAAGTAAGTGGCTAGAACTACCAGTGTTCAATGGGAATTGCATTTTGTAAGAATATTTTCCTTTCACATTATTTTTACTGTAATTTCTCTCTCTCTGTCTCTCTTTTTTTTAAAAGATTTTATTTATTTATTTGACAGACAGATTACAAGTAGGCAGAGGTAGGCAGAGAGAGAGGAGGAAGCAGGCTCCCTGCTGAGCAGGCAGCCGGATGTAGGGCGTGATCCCAGGAGCCTGAGATCATGACCTGAGCCAAAGGCAGAGGCTTTAACCCACTGAGCCACCCAGGCACCCCTAATTTTTCTCTTAATAAAGAGTAATACACACCACCAGACATGCTATGAAAAAACAACCTCCTTCCTTCCACCAAAGCCCTAAAACAAAAACCAATCAACCAAAGGAAAAAAAAAAAAAAAGAATTTTGCCCTTTGGTTTAAATCTAATAGAAAATTGTCATTTATTTTTTATTTATTTATTTTTTTTAATATTTTTTTTTTTTTAAAGACTTTATTTATTTATTTCACAGCGGGAGAGAGATCACAAGGAGGCAGAGAGTCAGGCAGAGAGAGAGGGGGAAGCAGGCTCTCTGCTGAGCAGGGAGCCCGATGCGGGCCTCGATCCCAGGACCCTGAGATCATGACCTGAGCCGAAAGCAGAGGCTTTAACCCACTGAGCCACCCAGGCGCCCGAAAATTGTCATTTAGAGTAATGTGCCAAAAAAAGAGGGAAATTCTAAAGTACCTATACAATGTTCTATTATAATTCAATGGCTTTTATGTATTTGACATGTTTCCCAAATTTCACCAAAGTTAAATGACTTGAGAATTTCTGATTTTGACTTTATAGCCTGGAAAGTTTCAAAGAAAATGTCATAAAATTATTTAAAAAATGAAATTCTGTTTTCTGTAATGGTAGGGTACTTCCTCCAGTAGAAAACACAAACTCTAGAAAAATGGCTTAAAAAATCAACTGGAATGGTTAAAAAGACACACACACACACACACACACACACACACTCACACACACACACACACACCTGGAAAAAAGGAAGGGAGTCAGTATGAAGATGAAGAGATGGGACTGCTTGAGATTCTGGATTTAACAGACTTTTGCCTGAGGGCAAGGACCAGTTGTTGCTCCATATTCTAACAAGTTTGACAAATCAAAAGAGAAGTTTTAGGGCTACACAGCTGCTGGAACATGGAAGGAGGTCTCTGGAAAGGAAAGAAGTACATAGGGGGCACTTAAACTTTGTGTGTATACTATCCAAATACAAGACTCTCCCTGAACTTGGACTTAAGAGATACCAGATGTTCTTACCACAGATGTCAGAGTTTAGAGTTTGAATTTGCCATGTTAACTGTTAAATCAAAATCAGCATTGGGGAATATATCTTTCACAATATATTGGATATAGTCCATAATTACTAGACATATGAAGAATAAGAGAAATGTGATTCAAACCCAGAAAAAGGCAACTAATTGAGAGACTGAATTGGAATTATCTATAAGAATTTTGAAGTTGTTGTTATAAGTGACATGCAAAGGAAAATATGCTTGTAATCAGTAAACAAACTGGAAATTTTAGTAGAGCAATAGAAACCATATAAAAGAACCAGATCGAAATTCTAGAACTAAACATCTTGTCTGAAATAATTTTCCAGATGGGCTTAATAGAATATTTAAATGTGACAGAAGAACTAGTCCATGAACTTGAGATGTATCAGTAGAAATTATATAATCTGAAGAGCAGAGAGAAAAACTAGGGAATGCTTCTGTGATTCGTGAGACCTTATCAAAAGTTTTAATACATTTGATTGGTATATTGAAGAGAAAGAGAATGGGACAGAAGGATATTGAACAAAAGCTGAATTTCTAAGTATCTTGAAAAATGTAAACTTATAGATCAAGAAACTGAATCCCAAGGAAGAATATGCAAAGAATGAAAATGCAAAGGAAACCACAGTAAGGCTCATTATAGACATGTAAACTTCTGAAAACTAAAGATAAAAAGAAAATCTAGAAAGAAGCCATAGAAAATCATACATACAGGGGAATGGCAGAAAAGTGTGCTGATGTCTCATTACAAACTGTGGAGGCCAGAATATAATAGAGTATCTTTAATGTGCTGAAAAGGGGAAGCCCAGTCAACCTAGAATTCTGTATCCAGCAAAAATACCTGAGGCTAAAAGTAAAATAAACTTCGAAGGCTAAGAAAATATTTTTCAGCAGATCTGCATTTTATTTAACACTAAAGGAATTTCTTTGGGTTGACGGACAATGATACCCGATGGATATTTGGATTTTCAGACTGAAAAGAAATTGCAGGTAGGTGAGTGCATATAAAAAAGCCTGTTGGGGGGCACCTGGGTGGCACAGTGGGTTAAGCCTCTGCCTTCGGCTCAGGTCATGATCCCAGGTCCTGAGATCGAGCCCCACACTGGGCTCTTTGCTCGGCGGAGTGCCTGCTTCCCCCTCTCTCTCTGCCTGCCTCTCTGCCTACTTGTGATCTCTCTCTCTCTCTGTCAAATAAATAAATAAAATCTTAAAAAAAAAAAAAAAAGAAAAAGTAAAAATCTGTTGGGGCGCCTGGGTGGCTCAGTCCGTTAAGCAGCTGCCTTGATTTTGGCTTAGGTCATGATCTCAGGGACATGAAATCTGAGCCTTCTGTCATACTCCTGCTCAGTGTGGTGTCTGCTTGGGATTCTGTCTCTTCCTCTCCCTTTGCCACTACCCCTTGTTCCCCTGTGCTCATGCCTGCACTCTCTCTCAAATAAATAAATAAAATCTTAAAAAAAACCCAACCTTCATTTTTCTCTTAATTTATAAGACTCTTTAAAAGAAATCTGTGGCATATACTGGGATTTATTTTATACGTAGAGGTCATATATATGACAGCTCTACCACACAGGGTAAGCTAATGGTATCAATGGTATACAAATCTGTGTGGTTTCAAGATTCTTACATTTTATATGAAGTGGAACAATATTAATTTTAACCACTAAAAATATTTCTATTTCTGTTATAAGGTTGGGAGTTTATTTAACTAATTTGACTTTGAATTAGAAATGTCAGTGTAAGCTAATGGTTAATTTCTGTTAAAAATGTATACTCCTCTAAACTACCAACTGAATTATCTAGAAATAACTGATAGTGAACATTCGTAGTACCCAGCTTGTAATTCTAAATATTATTCCTAGGGAATTGGAATTTAATTTTACTTTTGGGATTTAATTTTGCTGTCTTTTAAATTATAGAAACAACAGCGTGGCCTCAGTATATAATGAGGTATACTAAATTTATTTACAGTCCACCCTCCTCTTTTCTATTAGCTGTGCTTTGGAATATGATAGACAATAGTACCACATGGCTATATAAACCTACTTAAAACCAAAGTTAAAAATGCAGTCCCTCAAGTATATTTAATCATATCTTAATTATTCAGTAGCCACATGTAGCTACTGACTGTTGCATAGTTCAAATAATATAACATTTCCAACACCACAGAGAGGTCTATTGGACAGCTGACCTGGAAAAACCACTAAATAAATGCAAAAGATATAGCTAAAATAAAATTCTAAAAATAGCCCCAAAATACAGAGACAGAAAAGGGATGGGAAAAAAGAAAACAAATAGGAAAATTGTAGCCCTAATCAATAATTGCATTACATGTAAGAGACTAAAGATTTTCAGAATAAGACCCAAATATATGCTGTCTCTAAGAAATTCACTTTAAAGAAAGACACTGATAAGTTGAAAGTCAATGAATAGAAAAAGAGAGGAAAAAATATACATTAGAAGACTGCAGTAGCCATATTTAATGTCAGTGACATAGGATTAAGAAATGTCAGTGACGTTGGATTAAGAAATATTTGAACATTAATCTGGTCAATATATCAAGAAGACATAACAACTGTAAATTGGTTATGATTCTAGAAATGAGACTCAAAATATACGAAGTATTAAAATAGCTTAAGGAAGAAATAGACAAATCTATAGTAACAGTTGAAGATTTTAACATTCCTATTTTAGCAATTGATGTAACAGATCTTTCATTCTGTTCTCGGGTATATGATGTGAATATCACTAGTTACCACTTAATCTAATTGTTCTTTGTAGAATACTATATTCAGTGACTGCAGAACACATATTCTTTTCAAGAGCACTTAGCATGCTTGCCAAGAGACTTGCTGAGCTAGAGTGTTTAGTCTGCATAAATTTAAATTGATTGGAATAATACAAAGTATGTTCTGAGACCACAGTGAATTTAAGTATCACAAGCTAGAAACTGTAAAAGCCGAAATATTTGGAAATACACCTCTAAATTACATACAGCTCAAAGAAGTCATAAGAAAAAATGAGGAAATATTTTAAAGCAGAAAATAAAAATAAAACAGAAAATTTGCAAATGTATTTGAAGTAGTGCTAAGAGGGATATTTAACTGTAATATTTACATTAGAAATATTTAAAATTAATGAGTCAAGTTTTCACTCTAAGAAACTAGAAAAAGAACAGATTATGCCCAAAGAACATGGAAGAAAGGGAATAAAAAACATTAGAGCAGAAATCAATGAAACAGAAAAAAAGACAAAAAAAGTAACAAAACCAAAAGTTGATACTTGCAAATGATCATTAAAAATACTAAACTCCTGGGTAGATTCATCAAGAAAATGAGGGACCCAAAATTAATCAAGAATGAAAGAAAAGTTTCACTGAAGATCCTATAGTTATTAAGGGGTAATAAAGGAATATTATAATCACCTTCATGTTATAAATTAAACAACTAAGATAAAATTGACAAACTTTTTAAATATGCTTACCAAACTGACCCAGTATAAAATAGAAAATCTGAATAGCTATGTTTCTATTAAAGAAATCGAATTATTAAGAAATCTTTCCACAGAGAGCCACATAGTTTCACTGGTGAATTCTGTGAAACTGTTATAGGAGAAAGAACATGAATCTTGCACAAGTTTTTTCACAAAACAGAGGTTGAAGAATTAACTCATGTGAGGAGGCCAGCATAATATTGATGTGGATGAGACAAAATTGTTACCAAAAAAAAGGATAAATATATCTGAGTATAGATTTAAATATTTAACAAAATATTATCAAATTATATATAATAATATATGAAAGGATCCATCATTTTTTATGATCAAGTGGGGTCTGTGCCAAGCAATAGAAAGTTGATTTCTCCTTCTAAAATGGGACTCTAATTCACTATATTAATAGAATAAAGAAAACTCATATGATGATTTCAGTAGACATGGACACATCATTTGACAAAATTTAATGCCCATTTGTAATTAAAAACTCAGCAGGTTTTTTTCAATCTGATAACTACTATCTATCAAAAACATGGATCTCCTATTTAATGGTGAAATATTGGACCTAAAATCTATTCACTCTTAACCAATTTAACATTGTATTAGATCTTAGTGTGATAAGACAAGAAAAAAAAAGGCATACAGATTATAAAGATGTAAAACTATTTAAAATGGTTTGATTATCTTATGTCTAATTTGCCTTTTTAAATCACTTTCTGATTTCTGTATTAGACACTTAAACATACATTTTTGGTGTAATAAGTGTAATTGATACCTCATTCTTAGAACCCTAAATCTTAATTTCTTTTCTCCCAGTATGGTCTACCCTCACAACCATTTTCCTTCATAGTTTCTATCTATAAGGTAAAATGAAATTCCCACTACTTTTCTGGAAAAACTTTGTTTTTTTTTCCTAGAGGATAAAGGTAGTGCTCATTAACAAAGTACATCCCGCCAGCCTACCTGCCTGCTGCTTTGCAGTCATAGCTCTTATCTCCTCTTGCTTTGCTATATAGTGTGATCCTCCCAATGTCTTTCCATCCCTCTCCATAGAACGGTACTTTCGGGTCATTTAGAGAACCATTTTATTTTTAATTTTTTTAAGATTATTTATTTATTTATTTGACAGAACACAAGTAGGCAGAGTGGCAGGCAGAGCAAGAGGGAGAAGCATGCTCCCCGCTGAGCAGGGAGCCCGATGGAGGGCTCGATTCCTGGACCTTGGGATCACGACCAGAGCCAAAGGCAGATGCTTAACTGATTGAGCCATCCAGGCGCCCCTAGAGAACCACTTTAAATGATCTAATAGTGTATTTGTCCTCTATCACTGTGTGAGTCCTTGAGGGCAAGGACCATTCCTTAATTCATTCATATTTTTATTCTTAACATCTGGCATAATTGCCGATAAGCAGCTGGTGTTAGAATATTTTGAATTAATAAGCAAATGGATGATCATTATCAACCTGAAGGAGTTTTATTTCATAAAAAAGTGTTTGATCTTGGGTAATTTTAAAATGCTTTAGTCTCAAAATACATCAAATATTTCACCTTTAATTAGTTTCCTTATTATTTACAAAACCTTATTTTCTTCAAGACATGGAAGTAAAATGTTTTGTGCTAATATAAATTTTAAGATAATTGATGTTTGATATTAACAACATATTATGTTTTCATGGGAACTCATGATTATATTATAAATATTTTCTTAAATCCTACAAGTGTTTATTAAGACATCACAATTTTGCAGTATGTTAATGTTTTTAAAAAAAATGTTCGTTGTATGAAAAATGCTTTTTTCTCCTAGAAACAAGCTGCTGAAATATTCCCAAGTTTCTTTAAAATTGTTTAGTTTGTTCAAATATAATTATGGAGTTATTTTTACCTAATGTTCTACATAATTAGTATAGAGTGCCATATCAGAAGTTACCATGATTTTATGTGTTCTAATTGGTTTTATTCCTTTTTTTTTTTTTAGTTTATTGTTTTTATTATTTGTCCCAGGGGTACAGGTCTGTGAATCATCAGGCTTACTCCTTTCACATAAATGGTTTTATTTCTTAGATGAACGGAGGAAGTTTCATGTTTACCTATGGAATTCCTCATGTGCAAATAATACAAAACTCTCAGTATAGTATTGATATGAGATTTGTAAAGAACATATAACTTTATGGACAGTGTCAGATATGAAGATGAACATTTATTAAAAGTTTCTTTTAACCTGTCATGGCTAGAGTAGATGGGAAGGATATTTTAAATAAGACTCATTTTTAAGTCTAAATATTGGATTAATATTAACATTTCTAAAATATTTACATGTTTAAGTTATAAAGCATTTTCTGTTTATTTTTTAACTTATTTTTTCATAAGCTAGATGAATAATACAAATGTGAAATCTATCTTAATCATCTTTGTAGTCAACACCTTACTGATTAGTGAATTTTTCCTGGGTGGTTTCGTAGGTGGCCACAAACTCTATAGTTTCCCTGCAGTTCATTTTATGTATAATTAATTGGCACATTCCTTAAACATCCTTTCCTTGATACCACTTTTTCTTGTTTTCTCTATAGTGAACACTTCTTGCATAGTATTCTTTAGATAAGCATTCAGTAAATGGCAACTAGGTTATTAAATTTAGTTATTCTACTTTATGATAGCTTTATTGCTATCCAAATGATACTAGGTTTAAATCAGTAGTATATAGATTATTTCCTTAGAAGTAGTTAGAAATTCCATCTTCATTTTGTGGAATATTCGTAAGAAAAGGAAGCCTTTAAAGAGTTCATTTTTCATTCTACAGCAGTATTTGTTAAAACCCACTGTGTTAAATATATTCACTATAACCACTGTTATTTGTTAAGGAATATTTCATTTGGTATATTAAGGGTGGAGGTGTGGATAAAATGGACTGTACCTTCTAAGTCCTCAAACAAGGACTGTGTAGCACAGGTGCATTGTTAAATAGTATCTGATTATACTGGGATCTGTAATGAGTAACCTAGCCTGAAAATAAGAAAATTCTGATTAGTTCTGTTACCAATTTCCTGATTGTGTTTTTTTGGCTGAGTCGCTTCTCTGGTCCTTAAGTTTTTTCATCTATTATGTGAGAGATTGAATTAGCTGTTCTTTTAAATTTTCTCGTGTTCTGATTATAGTGAAAATTCTTAAATTGGTTCTCAAATTTTCTAAATCCAGTGAAAAACTTTTAAAATGACAGGCAGAAAACTTAATAGTTATAAATAAATACAACTAATATAATGCAAATGAAACATGCAAGTATTGGCAGGTTATAGGGTTTCTAGAGGTGAATAGAGTTCATTAGAAAGCCTTCTAGAAAAAAATATGGCAAGCTAATGAAGTGGGATAATGAGTAAGTGGGAGGGCCGGAGGAATATGTTGTTAGGATAAAAAGGTTTGCATACGTGGCAGTCATTTATTTGAAGGAGACCACAGGCAGATTCAATTGACTGAAGTAGTCACTTCCTGCTGAGGAATAATGGAAAACAGGGCTTTTGACACTGTGAAGAGAAGAAAGGTGTCAATTAGTAAAGTGCCCTGAAAGTCATGCTAAGGAGTTTAGGGTTGGGCAGCCAGTGCATGCTTTTGTGTAGGGGATCCAGAGAATGAACTTTGCCTGAGAAAAATATTCAGGTTGCTTTTAATAAGATGAAATGAGAGTAAGAGCTTAAAAACTTCATGGAGAGATTAATTTGTTAAGATTACACCAGAAAATGAACTGGTTTTGATAGGGAAAGGCTTTTTAAAATTAACTATAGGGGGCGCCTGGGTGGCTTATTCGTTCAGCAGCTGCCTTTGGCTTAGGTCATGATCGTAGGACCCTGGGATGACGCCCCACATTGGCTTCCTCCTTGACGGGAAGCCTGCTTCTCCCTCTCCTACTCCCTCTGCTTGTGTTCCCTCTATCGCTGTGTCTTTGTCAAATTAATAAAATCTTTAAAAAAAATAAAATTAAATCAACTGCAATATTTAGGTTAGTTGGCTTTCCAGTGAATGTAGTTAAAGGATAAAGCTTTGTGGCCTCAGTGTGAGAATATTTAGAATTTATTATCTTGCTTCAGAGCCCCACAGTGTTACTCTCTTTTATTTCTTACTCATCAGTTATAATAATGCAAATAAATGAGAAGGATGGATCATTTCATTTTTTTCCCTCAAAACCAAACTTGTCTAGAGTTACAAGACATTTTAAAACATTTTCCAACTCCTATATATTCTATTACAATTGTTATGCATTGTCAGCATATAGATTATTGTTGATGTTAGCTATTTGGCACTTAACGTGTATATTTCACATTTATGTGGATTAATTAAGCTTATTTAAAAAATTAGCCTTCATAGTCATACTCCTGTAAAATCATATTATGGATGTGGTTGAAAAAATGGACCCTTCAAATGACAGTGTTTTCTTTTTTCCACGCCTAGTCATTTTTAGGACTGGTGAACTTATTACCATATCCTGCTGTTTATGAGCTGGTAGGCAATCAAGATCTTCCTAATAAAGCAGAATATTCTCTTCGTGAAGTCCCAACATGTGTTATTGTAAGTCATTTTTTTTATCTTTACCTTCTATAAATGATACTTGAGATTTGTAGTACAGTGCATTTGACAGAATAAAGGAACATTATTTAATGGTGTTTAAAGGCTGATTTATTTACCCATGGAATATCAGCTCTGAATTATCTGTGCATGGAATTTTAGATCCAGGTCACCTGAAAGTTATAAAACCTCTTGGAATACAAAGTTAATGCTCCCCAATCAGGAAAGAAACTTGGAATAAATAGAAATATGTACACGAATGATTTTTAGATGGTTTATGTTATTAGTCGCACCAGTGTTGCTTCTTCATTGGCTAGGATAATTAGGATTAAACTATATCCAAGGAGTCCAGTGTATTTTCTGCTTATATTTTAATGAACTACATATTACTGCCCCATGAGGGCAGTATATACATATTTATTTGAGACTTTTTTCATATTCATACTCCCAAATGGATAACTCGTTTTAATCATTTAGAGATATTTAGTTCCTCATCTTTTGGTAAGTTTATGAATTAAGCACACAAAATATATGTTTATGCATTCATAAAGAATTATTTAATTCTGAATCAAACACAAAATAATGTATATTTATGCATTCATAAATAATTATTTAATTAAAACTGAAATTCTATTAATCATTCTTATTTTCTGGTCACTTTGACCTGTGTGTTATTGTTTTTTTCTATAGTTTTGCTCACTTGAATACTTTTAATTCTTGTTAATCCTAAAGATTTTAATTTTTTTAAACTTTATTCTATAAATTTTTTGATCATTTTATGAATGAAATACAAAGATAGGTACTTCTAATGTATTTTTAATTTATATTCTCTTTTCCTTGAAGTGCTTCAGTTCTACCTTGTGCTTACTTGTATCTTGGCATTTGTAGACTTCTCTTCCTTTGCTGCCAGTTATCCAGATTGATCTCACGTAATACTGTAAGTTTAGTGGTATACTGACAATTCTGACCTATATTGCTCACCTGACTGTCGAATCTGTACTCAGATTTCTACCAGATAATGGATATCTGGAGCACTTATGAGCATCTCAGCCTTACCACTTCTAGAACTCAATATAATTTTTTTTCTACAATTCCATTACCTGTTTTCTTATCTCAACATATGGCACCATCATCTGCACAGTTGAATGAGCTAGAAACCTGGAAGTCATTGTTGACTTTTCTTTCTATATATGCAATTAATCACCATATATAGATTTTTGCCTCCCTAATAACCACGTCTTGTTTACTTTTTTTATTCCTTTTAAGACCACCTTAGCTCAGACTGTCATTTGTTGTCTATATTACTTCAGTGAGATCCTAACTGCTTTCTTTCCTCCAGTTCAACCTGTAATTTATCCTCATGCTGATTTATTCTGAGTGGTCTTTTAGAAATGAAAACCAGATGCAGTAATTCTATTTAAAATATTGGCTGATCTCTCTTTGCCTCCATGCCTAGCCATGTTCCTTTGCATGATATACAGCTTCTCCTTGTTTCTCAAAGCCCTTTTTTTTCTCTTGTCACCTTCCATTCTCTGACTTCCAGGGTCTTCACACAAGTTTCTTCCTTTCTCTGGGGTCTGGACGCTATCTAACCTTGCCTTTTGGTGAGATAGTGTCTCCTCATTTTTCATGCTTTACTCTTTCTATGAAGTCTTCTCATAGGTCACATACTTATATAATTACTTTTGCATTTGTGTCTCCTAATAAACTAAAATCCATGAGGAGAGGAACTATATTTTGTCTTTGGCCGAAAAGTCTAGCTAGTTCTTTTGTTTTTCTTTTGCTACTGTGAGCATGGTAGGTTCTCAGTAACTTCACTGTTTTATTGATTATTTGATAGGCTCTTAATGATCTTGGCTTCTTAGGCTTTATTCAAAAGAATTATCTTTCTCTTTTCTTTGGGAGTCCTGTGGCAGGAACCCTAGTAAGTTTAACTGTGGAACTGTCTGTGCATGTGCATATGTGTATATGTGTGTGTACGTGTATTTGCACACATTCATGGGTGGCTTTCTTTAGTGGATACTTTCAAACTTGAATTTAAAAAATGGTCTAGGCCGCCTGGGTGGCTCAGTGGGTTAAATCCTCTGCTTTCGGCTCAGGTCATGATCTCAGCGTCCTGGGATCGAGGCCCGCATCCGGCTCTCTGCTCAGCAGGGAGCCTGCTTCCTCCTCTCCTTGTTTCTCTGCCTGCCTCTCTGCCTACTTGTAATCTATCTCTCTGTGTCAAATAAATAAATAAAATCTTTAAAAAATAAATAAATAAAAATAAAAAATAAAAAATAGTCTAATGAACTCCCATATACCCAACACTAAACTTTAGCTTTTATCAACATTCTGTCAGTATTCTTCCATCTATTCCACTATTCTTACACAGTTTCCTCTCCTTTACTCCTGCATTTTTTTTGGGGGGGGAATTATAAAGCATATTTTAGGCATAATGTCAATTTATCTGAATAATTTAGCGAATAAATTTAGTATGCATCTCTAACTAATAAGGACCTCTGGGTTTTGTTTTTGCTTTTGTTTGAATTACCTCCTTGTAAACCTTTGTGGCTTTAATCATATCTGAAATGTTAGCTATAATCCCTTAATATTATCTAATATGTGATCTATGTAGAAGTTTCCTTTTTCTTAAGATGTCTTTTTATTCAGTCATTATGCCTTTTATGTCTTTTTTTCTAAAACATTTCTTTCTTTGTTTCCATACCATTGATTTATTGGAAAAACTGGGTTATTTGTCCTGGGTTGCATTGATTCAGTGTTTCACTAGGAGATGTGGAATAGTGATTCTAGTTCTACCATTCTTTTTGTTTTTGACTAGAATTATTTAATAATGGAAACCTTGAAAAAGTTTTTTTTTTTTTTTCAGGAATGGCAGAGTAAGTGTTTGACTGTTTATAAATTCTCAGAGTAGTGAATTGGTCTAGTAATCTCCAAAAGGGATGTTTTGTTAGTATCATTATGAGCTTCTAGTTTGTATATACATGTTTCAATCCAGTACAGTTAATCATTATTGCTTTTGATAATCAAGATATTCCTTGGCTATAGAGTCCTTTTCACATGTAATTATTCCTGTTTGATATATTTCTTTCTCATGTAAGTTGTTCCAGGCTCATTGTATACATTTTCTGGCTCAGTCCTGGAATCGGCCATCTTCAAAGAGTTGTTGTTCCTTTACTAGGAATTGCTGTTTAGAAACTATAACTTGGACATTACAAATGATTATTGTTTAGGGTTGTCATTATTTCTATTCCTTTCAGTGGACAGCTGTGGAGAGTATTTTTTTTTTTTAGAGAGAAATTCATCATGAGCCTATATTGTATTTTTTCTCATGTTTTTCTATTTCACAGAAAAACTTGGTTACTAATGACATGAACAAAACTACTTATTTGCTTTTATTGTACAACGTACATATAATAGTTTCGAATAAAATAAGATTAGTGTGCGCGTATTGATATTTCATTTCAGTTAGTTTTGTTCTTAGAAGGCACGCCACCAGGGATTTACAATCAAAATATTGTGTTTTAAAAAGTTACTTGAAGTAAGTAAATCTCTGTTCTGCCTGGTTATGCCATTAACTTGATAGATCTGTTTTAGAATGTTCTAAATTGAGAGGTTGTTTAACCTTTTGTATTAATTTTGTCTTTTCAATTATTACATGATTTAATATTCTTTTAAAATATGTGACTCCAATATATAACAAGGTATATTCACAGAATGTGCTTACATATTAATCCCATTTGTCCTTTCTCCCTTTATGTATGTTTTGATCTTCACTATAATAGCTGTTAGCTCCATGTAGCTATTTAAATTTAAATTAGTGACAACTAAATAAAATTCAAAATTTCTTTCCTTTAAGTACTATCCACATTTCAAGTTTTCAAGTGCCCACCAGCCGTAGGTGGGAAATGGCTACTATGTTAGATAGCACAGACAGAATATTTCCATCATTGCAGAAAGGTCTTTTATATGGCACTGCCTTGTAGATAACACTTTTTGTTAGTTTTTGGTTTATCCTTCAACTGTTCCTTTACAACTTTTACTTTAAAAAAGAATATATTTTTTTCCCTACAGACTTAAGCAAAAGATAGTATGCTGTAAACACTGTCCTGTCTCAGCATTTTCTTTTATTTTTTAAAAATATTTTATTTATTTGAGAGAGAGATTGAGGGCATGAGGTGGGCAGAGGCAGAGGGAGAGGGAGAAGCAGACTCCCCACCCAGCAGGAAACTCAGTGTGGGGCTCCATCTCAGGACTCCAGGATCATGACCTGAGCAAAAGGCAGATGCTCAACTGACGGAGCCACCCAGATGCCCCTGCATTTTGCTTTTAATTCTGTGCCTTTGAGATTACTGCACACCAGTATATAGAGCTCTGCCCTTAACCCTTTTTAACAAATGCATGGTATACTGTTGTGTGGATGTGTTGTGTGTTTATTTATTCAGTCATCTATTGGTAGACAGTGGATTCTTTAAGTGGATTCTTTGCTATTATAAGTTATGCCAAAATTAGTAGCTTGGTTTATATTTATTGCATTTACTAGTATGCCTTTATTTTTTTTTTCTACTGGTGTATGACAGATTGCTACAAACTTAGCAAATTAAAACCACCCATTTGTGAGCTCACAGTTTTGTACATCAGAAGTCTGGCACTGTGTACCTGGATTTTCTGCTCAGAGTGTTATAAGCTGAAATCAAGATGTTGGCCAGGCTAAGTGCTCATCAGGAGGCCCTTGGGGGAAAACTGGAATTCCAAATTAATTCTGGGCAGAATTCAGTTTCTTAGGTTGTAGGACTAAAGTGCCTGGCTTTCTGCTGGCTGTCAGCCAAGAGTTGCTCCTGGGGCTTTGTCCTGCAGCCCCCTCCATTTCAATTGTGAATAACCTCCCTCCTATGAAATCCCTTTTATGCTTTGAATCTCTCTGACTTCCTCTTCTGTGAATAGCCCCAGAAAATTCTTTTCTTTTAAATGGCTCTTGTGATGATATCAGAACCAATCAGATAATCTCCTATTTTAAAATCAATTAAGGACTTCCGCAAAAATTTCTTCACTGCAATACATGCATTAGTGTTTAAGGCCTGAGTATCTTGAAGCCTCTTAAATTCTTTCTGCTATAGTGTCTTTCAGCTAGATTTTTAGAAGTGGGATCACTGGGTTGAAAGGTAAATTCATATGTAATTTTAGTATATACCGCTAGATTTCTATCCACAAGGAGTATTCTTTCTGCTTTCCCATCAGTGAGATATGATAATGACTGTTTTCTAACAGTGTCGTTAAGAAGTTTATGTGATCAGAGGTTTAGATACCTGACAGGAGAATAGTGTTAATGTATGTTTTTCTTGTGAATAGCACATTTTTTCATATGTTTAATGGCCATTGATGACTTCTCAATGGTGTTTCGATCTATTTTTAGTAATTTTCTATTTGTTTTCTTTTTCTAGTTTTGAGGAATTCTTTATATTATAGGGATGTTAGACCTTAACTTCTCATGATTTCATACCAGGTATCTATCTACCAAAACTCTAGGTCCTGCAAACAACTCTCAAGTTGCACTTTAGTAAGTTAAAGGTCAATAACAAAATATTCTGTCCCTCTAACACATACAACCTTTGATTACTTTTCAGTTCCTTTCACTTAATTTGCAGCTATTTAAGTGATGTATTAGGTAGGACCTCTTTGGTTATTGGAGAAACTCAGTTTGAATTAGTTTCAGCAGAAGAGGAAATTTATTGACCTGCATAAGAAAATATACTGGCTCTAATAATCTGTAGAGTCATGATGTGGGAGGTAACTAGGAAACTTGGGTGCCAGTACCAGTGACAGGAGTAATCCATGTTCTTTTTTTTTTTTTTTTAAGATTTTTATTTATTCATTTGACACAGAGAGAGAGATTACAAGTAGGCAGAGAGGCAGGCAGAGAGAGAGGAGAGAGGAGGAAGCNCCTACTTACTTACTTACGTACTTATTCATTTGACACAGAGAGAGAGATTACAAGTAGGCAGAGAGGCAGGCAGAGAGAGAGGAGAGAGGAGGAAGCAGGCTCCCTGCTGAGCAGAGAGCCCAACGCGGGCCTCGATCCCAGGACCCTGGGATCATGACCTGAGCCGAAGGCAACGGCTTTAACCCACTGAGCCACCCAGGCGCCCCATGTTCTTAATAAGAGGTGATAGCTGATTATAGTTCCCTTTGCATAACCAAGGAGTATAAACAGTGAATTAACTCAAGGGAGAACTTGCTAATTGTCAGAGCTCACCAAAAGTGGGATTGACTATCTTGGGATTCTGTGAGTTCCTTATCTTGAGTTCTTCTTGGTGAAGATACTGTAGATCAGATCCAAGAACCTATTTGATGGTTGTAGTACATAATTTTTAAGCTCTTTTTCAACCCTGAGAATGTGTTTACAGTATTTAGCATAATGCCTGGCACACAGTAGATGTGTAATATAGGCCAAATAAAATATTTGTGGACTTCATTGTGCCACAAGAGCAAAGAGCAAAACAAAAAACAAGGACAAGTAGAAATAGAACTTCCAATGTAGTCAGATTCACATCTGTCTGTCTCTCTGTGTCAGCTTGTCCTGTTACTGGCCTCTATCTTGGCTTTATTGAAAGCTATACATGGTGTAGTGGTTAAGAGTTTGTATTCTGAAGCCAGACTGCCCAGATTAGATTCCCAGTTCTGCCTTCTACAAACTGTGTGACTTCAGACAAGATGAACTTTAATTTTCTGTTAAAAGATAACAACAATGTTCCTATCCCAGGGTTCTTGTGAGAATTAAATGAAATATAAAAGTTCAAGTCACTGCTTGGCAGATAATAAATGCTATAGAATTGTCTGTTTTCTTCTCCAGATGGTGTTCTCTATAGGAGAGTACACAGGACTACCTGTTACTTTATACTGACATCTTCACCATTTCCCCTTGTCATTGTTTTCTAGGGCTGCCGTAACAAATGATCACAAACTGGGTAGCTGAAAACAACAGAAATTTATTCTCTTATAGTTCTGGAGGCCAGATGTCTAAAATCAAGGTATTAATAGGGTCACATTTCCTCCAAAGGCTCCAGGGGAGAATTCTTCTTTGCCTCCTCCAGCTTCTGGTTGTTCCAGGCATTTGATGTCTTGTCGCTCCATAACTCCAGTTTCTGCCCTCCATTTTCACAAGGATTTCTCCATCATCTGTCTTAAATCTCCCTTCTAAGGACGCTTGTCACAGTCTGAGGGCCCAGTTGGGTTAATCCAGGATGATCTTATCTCAGAATTCTTAATTACCTCTTCAAACACTCTTTTTTCCAAATAGGGTAACAATCATAGGTTCCAGAGATTAGGATGTGGACATATCTTTTGTTGGGGTCACAGTGTAACTCACTATGCTACCAAACAGGAGAGTGGTCTTTTCCTCTACTACCCTTCTGTAGACTGAATGTGTATCCCCAAAATTCATATGTTGAAATTTAATCCCCAGTGTGATATTTGGAGGTGGGCCTTCAGGAAGTGATTAGTACCTTTAAAAAAAATATACTCCGGTTTGCAGTGTCAGTATCGTAGCCAATGAGGTTTATCTGAGGTGTGATTATGGCTAATTGAAAAAAATAGACTCTAGAGAAATCCCTTACCCCTCTGCCATGTGAGGGCACAGTGAAAAGATGACTGTCTAAAAACTAGGGGGTGGGTGCTTGCCAGACACAAAATCTGTTGCCTTGATTTTGGACTTCTCAGCATCCAGAACTGTAAGAAATAAAATTTCTGTTGTTTATAAGCCACCCAGTCTGTGGTACTCTGTTACAGGAGCCAGAATGGACTAAGAGCTCTCTCACTTGAAAAATCCCAAGGAAAAACCTTAAAGGTTGAGCTTATTTGAGGATGTTCATGGGCTAACCAGTCACAAGCCACTCCTAGCGGTGCAGGTGCAGGACTATTGGCATTATAACTGATCTGTCCATTACCTTTCACTTAACCCCTTTCTGAAGTGAAAAGTGTCAGATAATATGCACATGATCATTGGGACACTTGTAAACAGCAGGCTCTTGGGCATGTATGTATTTATGTGAATGTATATTCCTTTGTTTTCCTAGTTTTGGTTTCATTCTGGCCTACTAGATCATTGAGTGTTCTTTCTAGCTGGACAGTATCCTTTAAAAAGAATTTCAGACTTGTTTTTGGTTTTTCTTTGAGTCCCAGCCCTTACTTACCACTAGTTCATTGTTGGAAAGATGCTGCTTGATTTAGAAAACTGATTGCCTTATTGACACACATGGCAGTGCTTAGAAACTGAAGTTCTCCATAAGGCAGGCTTCCCAGGAGTTTCATTTTCTTCCCTAAGTGGTGATCCATCAATGTAATCCTCTTTAAAGAACAAATTATTTACCGTAACATTTGTTCTCTGAAAATGCATTATCATTGATAGATCACTGCAATCTACTCTTCCATTAGCTTGCTGGCAATACGTTCTTTATCTCTTTTATTCTTAAAATATCTAGTACTTAGATTTGGAACTAGAACTTTATGGAGTCCCAAGTGTCACTGGCTGTCAGAGTCTGAACTCAGTATTCAGATAGTTGGACAAATTTCAGTCATCTATACAAGTATCCTACTAATGAAGAGAAGTCTGTAGTAATCCTTCCAGAAGCTACTATGCATAGAACTGACTGGCAGATTCTCTTCTCTCAGATAAGAGAAGGCCAGTGATATGTAATTATAGATTAATCTGTGAAGATTATGATGAAACAGTGATAATTTCTTAAATTATTTTAAGTAGCAAAGATATCTACCTATTTGAAGAAACACCTGGCAAACAAGTTTCTCTGTATATATGGGGACTACTTAATAGTATCCAGGTGGGTAGACAAATCAAGGAGAGCTCCATGGCTCTGTCACTGTGCCTAATCAGGACTGTCAGAGGAGAAATTAGGAAAAAGAAGAGTGTGTAAATTACTGAGAATGTGAATGTGAAGCTGGGAATATGAATGAATTACTTAGTTCATGTTCTGTCATAATGTTTGAAACAAGGAGTGCCCAGCTAGAAGCAGGCGAAACGACAGATTTTAAGATGACAGTCTTTTTATTCTTCATGTTAGGCAGTTTATTTAATGTTTGCTGATTATAAACTTTTGTGTTAGTACTTACACATTTTTATAAGGTATCCATAGAACGATAATAAATGCATTCCTAAGTATTAGGTATAAACTTTTACTATACAAGTTGACACAAAATCCAGTTTTTACTATGTTTCAATTTGTGTTTTTCAAATTTTGAAAGCTTCATTACTTCCTTAGCCTTGCAAAGTCATTTCCATGCTTCTTATTTATTTGATGATAGGACATTTGTACTATCATCCACATAGACCTCTGTAAACATTTACTCCCTAGCAAAACCTTCCTTTTTACCTACTGGTCACAGAAATGTCTTCAATTAGAACTCACTGGAGGATAGCAAGTTTCTTGGTTAGGAAAATGAACAATAAGAGAGACAAGTATTCGTCTATGAATAAATTTCTTAGGCCTAAATCCAAAGATCTACACAAAGCAGGGCATTATAAAAAGAAAGACTTTTAGAGAGTGCTCAAAATTGCATAGTAGTAAGCTTACATTGTCAGGGCTTGGGATGGCTGGTGGCACTTGGGTCATCAGGTTCTCTCTGCACTTGCATCATGATTTTTAAGCCTGGCTACACATTGCAACAACTTGGGAATATTTTTAAGGATATTAATGTCAGAATCACACCCCCAAGGATAGTGACTTAATTGGTCTGAGGTAGCGCCTGGGCATTATTCATATGTGTGTATGTATATATGATTTTTTTTTTTAAGTTCTCTAGGTGATTCCAATGTTCAACCAGGATTGGAAATCACTGATTTACATGAGCAGAGACTATCAACAAACTCTCAGCTACTAGACAAAACTATTCAAATCCACTGTTCATGCTTCACAGTTGTAGATTTCATATTTGTTTTTTCAAAGTAGTTTATATTTTTAACAGTTTGATCAGTGTTTAGCTGGTTGCGTAAGTTGCTCACACAGTATGAGAATGAGGTAGAAATTAGTGATTTCCACTTTGGCTAAACATGAGTTTATTCATTTCAGAAACTTTAACAGGTCTTAATGCTCAGACACACCAAGACCAATTAATTCAGAATCTCTAGTGGTGAGAATTGGGCATTGGTAATTTTTTTTTTAACCGCTCTTTAGGTGATCAAATATAAAGCCAAATTTGAGAATCATAAATCTTAATCTTTTTTGAGTTGGTTTTTCTTTACATGGTTTCAGTCAAGCACAGTCTCACTCTAAGTCTTTCTTTTTCAGGATATTATAGATAGACTTATAATTTTGAATTCAGAAGCTAAGATTCGTTCTTTATTCAACTATGAACAATCACACATCTTTGGTCTAAGGTAAGGTGCTAAATTTTACCTGACATACATTTTCTATCTTGCAGAAACGGTTACCATATGTTCTATATACTTTCAAAAAGTATTTATAATAAGCTAATTTTTAAAGCACATTTAAAGGTAAGTTATAACTTTATAGACAAAAGTATAGCTATTAGGTTTTTATGGCTTCGTCTACATTTAGGTTCTGTATTAGTGCCATGTCTTCCACAGTTTGTTTGATTTACATTACAAATGCCTCTTTAAAAAGAGGTATTTTTCAGCCTCTTCAGTTTACTCAGGAGTCAACTGGGGCTTCCCTGGGTTGGTATTTGATGGGCCTCCTTCCATAATAGAGACTTGAAAGAGGCCTGAAAATGTATGAACTATCTGGGGGGTCAAATTTTGCTCCTAGATTTTAACCGTTATTCCTTAACCTCAGTTTTCCCAAGTTATAAATCTTTTTGGTCATATATAGTCCTATCATTTGTTTTCCTACCTATAAAATACCACTTTTAAAACCAGCTGAAGTAAAGACATTTTCCATTTTCATAGGTTTGTGATTCTTTTTCCCCCCCTTTCCACTAGCAAAATAACCTTTTCAGCCAACAGGGAGGGCATCAGTGAGAATGCTCTACCTAAGAAATAAAGCAATCACTTTTCTAAAATTAGAATCTCTCATGGCACTATATATTATAGATCTTAAACTCAAACTTTTTTTTTTTTTACCATTAATAGCTGAGTTTCATTTTCGGACTTTTTAATTCAAAGAAGGCAGAAAAACTGTAGCTATTATAGTTCTTTGAATGGTGTGTCCTTTATCTCAAAATGTATTTTCACATTACATTTTAACTTCTCATGTATAGCATCAGATACATCATATAGGAAGCAATGCTGAGGAATACTAGGAGAAATCTATTCAGTAGAACTTCTTCTGCATCGCAAGTATTCTCAGTTTTGTAGTTATAGAATATATATTCTGGCCTCTTTTTACTGATACAGTGACTTCTTTTTTTATGTAAAGCATAGTATTTTTTCCCCTAGTATTCTTTTTTTTTTTTTAAAGATTTTATTTATTTATTTCACAGAGGGAGAGAGATCACAAGGAGGCAGAGAGGCAGGCAGAGAGAGAGAGGGGGAAGCAGGCTCCCCGCTGAGCAGGGAGCCCGATGCGGGCCTCGATCCCAGGACCCTGAGATCATGACCTGAGCCGAAAGCAGAGGCTTTAACCCACTGAGCCACCCAGGCGCCCTCCCCTAGTATTCTTGTTAAAAAAAAATAACAATAGGATTTTAAGTCATGTAAAAAGCCATCCAAGGAGTAAAATGCCCCTGGCAATAAAATATATTAATTTACATAGCATGTGCTTTTTTTCAAATGGAGTGCAGTATCCAAATGGAGTCATTCTGTTCTACAGAAGGAAATTTGCCCTGGCATTGACCATACATGTAATAGCGTTGTATAGTATGGTGGTTAGATTAGCAACTTGGACTCTGGAGTCAGGACTTGCTTGCTCTCTACTAGTTGTGTCAGTTGGGATCTCAGTTACCATTTGTAAAACAGAGGAAAATTGTATTATTTTCCTCATAGAACTATTATGAGGATTGCCTTAAAAAAATTGTTAAAGGACTTATTAACAGTGCCTGGCATGTGGCAAGCACTATAAAAATGCTCATAATAGATGTAGTAGCAGTAGAACTTCACATGTTTCTTTATATCTCCTTGATTTATATGATTTTTGTGTTTGACTGGGAAGTAAATTTTGTCTTCATTCTTTCAGTACCCCAGTAGTCTTCTATATGCTGCCAAATAATTTGCAATGTTTACAGCATCAGCAATAAGAGAAAGAAAGACCAAATCACTTTCTGAGGAAAAGTTTGTTTTATTTTTTGTGCTTTTTAGCAAGTTTTTCTTTGACAGTATGTTTGTTTCATTGTATTTCAAAGTTCATGCTCATAATATTCAGTTATATTTTAAAATCATACTTTTTTTTTTAAATCACACTTTTGAAGTTAGATAATTTACTGTCTTCTACTAAATTTAGTCTAGTGTTGGTCATTGGAACCCAATAGTGATAATTTGTATCATAGCTTTGTATTCTATAAATCTCGTGATTCTCTGTGTTTCAGATTCTTACTTGTATCATTTTCTTTACTTTTTACAGTGGTTTTGTTTCTAACTGTACCTTTATTATACTGTTCCCTTCAATAGATCATCTCATGAATGTATTTGCCTTGTATACTTATCACTGCTTGTTCCATTCACTTTTTTCCCCTCTGAATAACGGTAAGTTTAAGACAGTTTCTGTAGGTTTGCCACACACTTAGATGAGGCTAATGCAGGGCTTAGTGAAATGTGGATTTTCACTTTTTAGTAGCATCACATTCTCTGTAAATTTCAAGTTTTTATTTGTTCTTATAAATCTTGTATCATAAATGACTAATATTTGAGAAGGTTGTTCTTTTGATAAGCCTCCTATCCTCTTTGTTTTCACTTCTAGCCTATCCTTTTCTAATTATGGCATTTGGATGCAGACATGCCTTCACATGTTTCATCTTACAAGGAAACACACTCAAAAAGAATTTTCTCTTGACCTCCTGTCTGTGAAGTCACTCTCCTGTTTCTTTTCCTCTCACCTTAGCAAGTGATATGTACAAACTGTCCCCACTTGCTCACCTCTCTTTACTTCTCAGCCCACTTAGATTTGACATTGACTCTATAACTTGGTCAGAATTACACATCCTGCTGACATTGCCTGTAGCTTCTGTGCTGATGAATGTAATAGATTCTTCTCTTTTTAATTTTCCTCTTACTGTAACTATCAGCATTTGACAGAGTGGACCATTTCTTTCTGTGTAAAAGTTCTCTTTGCTTCTGTGATGCTTCCATAGCTGCTATTTTTTCTCTTTTGCATTCTCTTAGCAGTCTCTGGAATTTGGAGTACTCAGGACTTTGTCCCAGTTGCACTTTTTTCCTCTTTCTTCTGCCCCAAGTTCATCCACTTACATCTTCGCATTTAAGTATCCTGTGTGGCAGTGGCTGCCCCACAATTTATATCCCTAACCTAAATTATTATTTGGAGCTACCAGGTTCAAATATACAACTCTCTCTTGACATCTCAATTCATACATTTCTCAGATATCTTAACATGTCTAAAACTAAACTTTGGATCTCCTCCCACAAAAACAAACAAAACAAAATAAATCTTCCGTTTCCATCTCATTAAGTGGCCCAAACAGCTATTCAATTGTTCAGTCTTGAAAGTGATCTTAACTTTTTTCTTTGCTTTTCAAACAGTGATTTATCTTTATTATAAAGAAATTAACCAATACAGGAGACTAAATTATAATACATTAAGTGGCATTCTCCCTAACTCTGAAAGTAACATTAGTTTTAAAAATTTTAAGTCCAGTGTAGTTAAAACACAGTGTTATGTATTAGTTTCGGATGTATAATGTAATGATTGAGCAGTTTTATACTTAGTGATCATCAAGTAAGTGTATTCTTAATCCCCTGCACCTATCTGAAAGTAACACTATTAACATTGAGGAGAATTATTCTGGACATCTTTCTATGCATGTACAGACAGAAGAACAGATATGTGGAGATTATTTTATAAAAATGGAATCATAATATAGTTTCCATTTTAAATTCTCACTGAATTTTCTAGAAAAGAAAAACTAGTGAGATAGAAGAAATTTCTGAATTTCAAGTAACTGTTTTTTTCACTTTGGGGTTATGATTTCCCTGGAGATTCCCCTAAGTTTAAGAGAAAAAGGTTATGGAAAACATTTCAAGTGGTTTGAACATTATATTTCACTTTTAGACAGTATTGATTGACTCTTTACTATGAGAGATGAGGACATTAATGCTCTCATTGGCCTCCCACCTTCCTTGTGTCCACTTGTGTTAGAAGGTTGTTCTTCCAGCATTTCTTAACCTGCCTTCTTAAGTCCTCGATCTTATTTACTTCTCTACCCAGGAGGGAAATTAAACTAATCTAGGTTTCTTAGTGTAGTGATATGAGATAGGCAGCACTTCTTTAATATGACTGCAGATTAATATTTATAATTTGTTAGTTTACTCTTCTCTACTTCATTTACTCTGCCAATATTTATTGAACGCTTGTTATGCTCTGTAAATGTAGGGGATGTAATGATGAGTAAATAAGATATGCTCATTCTCTTTAACCTTACTACCTAATGAGGAATCAGATATTAAGGTAATAAAAAAAAGTGAGGTAATTAATGCAGAAAAGAAGCACATCCTTATAAAGCTCTCCATCTTCCCATTTTAAATAACTGGCAGTTCCACACTTCCTTATGTGGCTTTCAGGGAGCTCCATAACATACCTACACCTTTCCTATGTACATTATTTTCCACCTTTTCTTAGCCTGAACTAATGCTGAATAGGTTAGACTTCTTATCTCCTCAAGCACAGTGTTTATTATTGTCTTTATACCTATCTTTTTGCCTTGATATTGCTTTCACTTTTGTCATCTTATAAAAATTTGACTCATCCTTCAAGGCAAGGCTTGCTTTATGAATTACTTCCTCCATGACTTATGAAAGCATACTTTTATCTTGTCTTTTTCCTCCATATCCTTTGCCTTTGTAGTCATTCCCACAAATTTGGTATTTCTCACCCTGACTAAAACTTAAACTTCCTAAAGGAATATAATTTTCTTTGACTTTCATGTCCACCACATTGCTAGGTACTTTTTGGTTACTTGGTTAATTAACATTTATTTGCTAAATCTGTTGGTTTTGTAATTTGTTTAAGAGAGCTGTACATTTATTGAAAAGTTTGGGTGCAAATTAGTTTATTGAACATTGTCTTTTACAGACAACAATTAAGGTACCTTGGGGTTCTTATCCTCTATAGCATCTTTTTTTCTGAAGTTGAGGCTTAATTGAGTTATATAACTGACATATATCAGTTTCAGGTTACAACGTGATTCAGTATTTGTGTATATATTGTGAAATGGTCACCACATAAGTCTAGTTAATATCTGTCACCATACATAGTTAAGAATTATTTTTCTTGTGATGAGAACTTTTAAGATTTACTTTCTTAGCAATTTGCAAATATGCAATGCAGTATTAACTACAGTCACCATGCTATACATTATAACTCTATGATTGATTTCTTTTTACTTTTTTTTTTTTTAAGATTTTATTTATTTATTTGACAGAGAGAGGGAGATCACAAGTAGGCTGAGAGGCAGGCAGAGAGAGAGGAGGAAGCAGGCTCCTTGCCGAGCAGGGAGCCCGATGCGGGCCTCGATCCCAGGACCCTGAGATCATGACCTGAGCCGAAGGCAGAGGCTTTAACACACTGAGCCATCCAGGCGCCCTTGATTTATTTTTTCACTGGAAGTTTGTTTTTGACTCTGAACACATTTTCCCCACCACCCACTCCCCACCTTTGGCAATTACCAGTATATTCTCTGTATTTATGAGTTTGGTTGTTTTTGAATTCCACATGTTAGAACATACAATACTTCTTTTTCTGCCTTATTTCACTTAGTATAATGCCCTCAAAGTCCATCCAAGTTGTTGCAAATGGCAAGACCTCATTTTTTTAATGGCTAATAGTGTTCCATAGTATATATACACTACATTTTCTTCAGCCATTCATCCATTGGTGGACATTTAGGTTGTTTGCATATGTTGGCTTTTGTACATAATGCTTCAGTGAACATGGGTGCATAAGTCTTTCCAAATTCATGTTTTTCTTTTCAGATAAATACCTAGAAGTGAAGTTGCTGGATCATGTGGTAGTTTTATTTTTAATTTTTCAAGAAACCTCCATACTGTTTTCCCTAGTGACTGTACCAATTTACATTCCCATCAATAGTATTGCCATTCTGATAGGTGTGAGGTGATATCATTATGGATTTGATTTGCATTTCCCTGATAGCATCTATTCATGTAGCTATTGGCCATCTATATTTCGTCTTTGGAAAAATGTCTATTCAGATCCCCTGCCCTGTTATTGAATTGGATTTTTTTTTACTTTTTTGGTGTTGAGTTGTGTAAGCTCTTTAAATATTTTGATTATTATAAATTCCTTATGAGATATGATTTGCGAATATTTTCTCTCATTCAGTAGGTTGTTTTTTCATTTTGTTGATGATTTCCTTTGCTCTGGAAGTTTTTGAGTTTGAGGTACCCCCACCTGTTTATTTTTGCTTACATTGCCTTTGCTTTTAATGTCACATACCCTGGAAAGTTTTGATCCTGCTCTCATGGCTTAGTAATTTAAGATATTCTTAACCATCTTTAGGTTAGAGGAATGTTATGCTCATGCCTACATTATTTCAGTGTAAAAACTGTACTTCATGGAGAAAGAATTATATCATTCAGTATTAATAGTTTTCTTTGTATGAACTACAAATTAAGTTTTAATTAGAGACTCTAGCATTGCGTATCTCTAGCAACTTAAACTTGCATAGTAATTCTTCATTAAATATACACATTAAAATTTAATACAGTTAAAGAAATGTTAATATAGTTCTCCTAAAACTTATTCATTCTTGATTTGAAACTCTAATGTGGCGTGTTGTTAGTTTTCGTAAAAAACAAAAAAAACGGGCGCCTGGGTGGCTCAGTGGGTTAAAGCCGCTGCCTTCGGCTCGGGTCATGATCCCAGGGTCCTGGGATCAAGGCCCGCATCGGGCTCTCTGCTCGGCAGGGAGCCTGCTTCCCCCTCTCTCTCTGTCTGCCTCTCTGCCTACTTGTAATCTCTCTCTCTGTGTCAAATGAATAAATAAAAATCTTTGAAAAAACAAAAAAAACAAAAAAAAACAAAAAAAACCCCTCTGAAATCTTTATTTATAGAACACCCTTTTAAATGTATCACTTGCTATTTCAGTTATTTTACATTTACTCACAACAATAAATTATATACACAGTATAACAGGTTTTTTTTAGATTATTTATTTATTTGAGAGAGAAAGAGAAAAAAGGGCAAGGGAGAATAGGAGTAGGAGGAGAGGGGGAGAAAGAGAGGGAGAAGCAGGCTCCCTGCTGAGCAAGGAACTCAGTGTGGGACTCTGGGATCATTACCTGAGCCAAAGGCAGATGCTTAACCGACTGAGCCACTCAGGTGCCCCACAGTGTAACAGTTTTATGTATGACTCCTTCTTTGTAAAAAATCTGACCTACAACATGATTTTAAGATGAAAAGTAAAAAGTAATTTTCAGTTTAGAACCAGTGTGGTTATTTTAGCAAACATAGATAAGTGTTAATATTACATCACAATAAATCATTTATTCCCAGTGACCCAGATGCTAACTAGACTTAAATTTGATTAACACTGGTAATAAGCAGTTTTAAAATTATCTCTTGCAATCTTTCTTAATATCAGAAATTAGACATAATCTGACCAGAAAACAATGCACATTTTGGATTTTGTATACACATGTACTTGTACACATAAATACATATACAGTATTTAATTTAATTTGAAGAAAACAGATGATCTATTACTAATTGACATCAGTAATGGATTAAAAATTCTTATTTAATCAAAGTATTCCTATTTTTATAGAATAATTAGAAAATAATGAAAACAAATAATAGTTGTTAGTCTTCTTCTTAGAGATAATTACCATTAACCTCTTCATGTCAAAATTTTTCATTTTTTAGCTGGATATATATATTTTTTTAAATAAGAGTTTTATTGTTTTAGCACTGCCTTTTTAATTTTAAATCATTCTGTCATACCTATAAATGTTCATGTATACCGTAATTTTAAAGGCTTGAATAATATTCTGGTGTATGGATGAATCCCAATTTTCTATATTCATATATGTAGGTTATTTTTTTTAAATATTGTACATTTTTATAAATATCTCCATGCCCATAATTATCTTTCCAACAAATCCTTAGAATTGGACTTGCTATGTTAAAAACTTAGGCACATTTTCAAATACTGTATATTTCTATCTTTCCTCTTTTCATGACTCCTTTTGCTTTACCTTTCTCTACCATTTTATATTCCACTCAGTATGGACTCCTTTTACTTTTATTAACTTGTTCATTCAGAAAATATTTATCGAGTTCCTGTTAAGTGCTGCACTGCTGTCTACTGTCTGTTGGTTTTTTTTTTTTAATATTGTATTTATTTTAGAGAGAGGGAGAGGACCCATGAGCAGGGAGGAGCAGAGAGGGAGGGAGAGGGAGAGAGAGATCATCTCCAGCAGACTCCATGCTGAATGCAGAGCCTGACAACAGGGCTTGATCCCATGACCCTGAGATCATGACAGAGCCGAAATTGAGTTGGATGCTTAATGGACTGAGCTACCCAGGTGCCCCTATCTACTACTGCCCCTTTCTTGGGGATTCTGGGACTTTGTTCTCTTTTTATTTCTGGATTCTCTTTTCTCCTTTTTTTTTTTTACTGATTCTTTTTCCTCTTCTTCTATTTACCCATTCAGTCAAATTCTCTTCTAGTGTATGTCTTCAAAACATTTACCTGTTTTCCTCTGCAGTGGCTTCAGTTGTCCCTTACTATACTCCTGTATTTACGTATCACTCCCTAAGCTTTCCCTTGATCATATGTCCAGATATATTGAACATTAAGTGTGCATAACATGAAAGGTCAGCGTATCCAAAAATTATCCTCTGTACTTACAGAAGTCCATCCTCTGGCTTCAGGAGATCCCATAGCACTTTCTGAAATAGAGAAGAATTTGGTACCTAGAGCAAGTGATTAGGCTCTGTATAGCCTCTGCTCACATAGGTTTGTTGGCAAACTGACTCTACTCCCCTCTTCTCCTCTCTGGATGTGGTTGTATATGCACCAGAAACTTAAATCTCCAGATTTGGAGGTACGGTTATTGTGTGTGTAATCCATGTCCCATTCCTGGTTTTGAGCAACAAGTAGGGAATTGGGCATTACATTTCTTTTTTTTTTTTTTAAGATTTTATTTATTTATTTGACAGAGAGAGAGAGATCACAAGTAGGCAGAGAGGCAGGCAGAGGGAAAGGGGGAAGCAGGCTCCCTGCTGAGCAGAGAGCCCGATGTGGGGCTTGATCCCAGGACCCTGAGATCATGACCTGAGCTGAAGGCAGAGGCTTAACCCACTGAGCCACCCAGGCGCCCCTGGGTATTACGTTTCTGCTAGCTAGTTTGCCTGTGGTGATCAGAAGGAAATCGTTTGTGTTGGATTATGTATCGTTTGTGTATATCTTAGCCAATGCATTTGATTTCAGAGTTAATGCATAACTTATGGAATTTGTCATAATGCATACGTGGAAACATTCAGAATGTTAGTAGAAATGAAATGTGTTGATACAAAGGAAGAAATCCTAGGAAAAAGTGGTAGGATAAAGAGAAAGGGCTTGTGACTTCAGGTATGAGGTAAACAAAGAACATGGTTCAAATTTCTTCAAGTGGAGATTGTAGCTAAGACTAAACTTCACAGAACCATTCTAGATACCCTGGACAGTGCCCACTTGGTCATATTAAGGAATGTAACATTTGAAAGTGACATACAAAGTATGTAGTAATTAAGAACACAGAGTTATTTGTGTGGTGAGACTTGATTTGGATTATTAGCAATTTCTTGGGGGATTCTGTCATGTTCAAGATACATTCTAAAACAAGTGAAAGAATTAGTCTCACAACCCTGAGATCATGACCTGAGACGAAATCGAGTCTGTCGCTTAAGTGACTGAACCACCCAGGGCCCTCACAACACATTGTTATCTATTAAGAACAGTGACCCATTTGATTCTTAATGTTTAGCACAAAATCTTGCGTGTCTTAGAAGTCAGGTGACCCTGGTAACAGTCTTTGCCTTAACGTTCTGAGTATACTTTGATTTTTTTTCTGCCTCCTCGATAAGAATAGTTTCATTTTTGTAGGTAAATAATGTAGGTTTCCTATTGTTAAGCCTAAATCCTTTGCCCAGGAGGAATTTTGTTTCAGGTTTCTTATATAAGAAAGTTAAGCTCATTTGGGATGCCAAATTGGCATTTAAATCTTTCTTTTTATAACTTCTTTACCCAAAACATCTTTCTGTATGACAAAAATTAAATCATATTGAGTTTTATTACATTAGAGATAAAATTTAATAAGGTAAAAAGAACTTTAAAAAAAGACAATTTAGAGCTTAGAAAACAAATATATTTGTTTTTGTTTTATCTATTTGAGTAAAAGTAAAGGATTAAGTAAGTGTCTAGATTCTGTGTGGCTTAAATTTACTTTCCACTTCAGCACAGAATCTATATTTATCTTTTTTGGCAGAGCAGCTAGAAAAGATATTATTTCATGGTCTCTGTCACATCTACCAAACACTATTTTTTATTTACTTTTATTAAAGTAATAAAGGTATAGAGTGCCTGGTTAGCTCAGTCAGTTAAGCTTCTGCCTTCAGCTCAGGTCATGATCCTGGAGTCCTGGGATTGAGTCCCTTATCAGGTTCCCTGCTCCTCCCTCCTGCTCATTCTCTCTCTCTAGTGGATGAATAGAGTCTGTAAGTAAAATAAAGTAATAAAGGTGTATAGTTTAAAAAGCCAAATAGTATGGGGAAAGCATTTAAGAATGTAGAGTAATGCTGTCCCCATCCATCTCTACTCCCAAGTCCCAGTCCTCAGAGACTGTCACTTTCAGCTCTTTGAATTGGTTTTTCCTGGCATTCCTCTCCAGATTTTTGAGTAACATGTTTATAATATGTTTTGATTTTTAAACTTTAGATTTTATCTTGTCTTTAGAGATTTAGAAGCTTAGGATTTAGATGTCGTCTACTCTCCCTCTCCCTGCTCTATAGTTTTATCACAAACCTGATTAAGTCACTATTAAAAGCTTACATTTTTATGTCGATATAAATATTATTTCTTTATGGGCCAAGTAGTATACTATGACTATATTTAATTTTTCCTAGTACTTTATTTTTCCTGAAGTTAATAATTACATGATTTTACACTTGCTTCATTTTTAATATATCTACTAATGTATGCCTAGACTATCATTAAAAAATATACTGCTGCCTCTATCACGGCATAGCCTAGTACTTACATAGTTTTCATTATGTCCTAGGTACTGATTCTGGTTTTACATTTAAACACTTAATTTCAGAACAGCCCTGTTAAATAGGTACTCTTATCTCCCATTTTTACAAATGACTCAACTGAGCTATAGAAAAGTTAAGCCATTTGCTTAAGGTGACACAGCTAGTAATTAGTGAAGCTGGTATAAAACCCAGATAGTCTGGTTCCAGAGAATGTAATACCTGACCCATACATTGTAGTGCTTTACAACATAAATGTCAAAATGCCTTACAGTCAGTCATTCTTTCCAATTATGTTTTTATAGTCTCAAGAGTCTCAAGGTTTTTACGTTCTTGAGGGCAGGGACCATGTCCTATTCATGTTCGTGGAAACATACTATAGGCTAAAGAACATCAGGTAACATATGAGCTTTTTTCCTTGTATCACATCCCTTTGCTTCATTTCGTACCGGAAGATCTTTTGACCCTATGTGTCAACCCTCTGGGATTTCCCTTCATCATTCAGGGGACTGCTTTTTATTTCTCTTCTGAGCTGGATCCTCTTTTATGTAGGATCCAATTTCCTGTTTCTTGGTTTGCTCCTTGTTTTGATGGAGACATTTTCTTAGTAAGAAAGGATGGTGTGGAAGTTTTTCAAGACTGGTAAGGGATGGAAACTTCTGTAATATAACTGGAGGAGTTACAAAACAAATGGATAGTTGTAAATGATTGAGTAGGCTAGAAAAACTAAAACCCAAGGTGACAAGTGGAGGTCCAGAAGCAACTTTTGTTTCACAACATTTTAGAAGTACTAGGACCAGTGGCACCAACGTGGATAGAGATGGAAGGAGAGGACTAGGTGAAAGACTAAGACTTTCAATAATAGGGTTGAAATTAAAAATCCAGATATGCCCTCACATTCCTTTTACTCCTATCCTACTCCATTCTTTCCCACTTTTAGCAGACCTGGAGGTTTACCTTTTGGAAATCATGAGTCAGAGGCAGTTAGTGTCGCTGAGAGAAAAGGGTATTGTGCTGAAAAGAGTTAACTGCTACTCTCCACCAGTTCCAGAGCTATTATTCTATTATTCCTTTCCTATTCCTCTTATCTCTGTTCTATTACTCCTTTCCTCCCCAAATTTGTTTTTCTTAGCATTAATAAGACATCTTTTTTTCCATTTGTCTACTTTTCCCTGTATATCTAGCAGTAATGTATCTCAAGATATTCCTTTCCTATAAAATATAACAATGTCAAGTATTTAAAACATTTTCTTACTGTGTGCCAGGTATGATTCTAAGCACTTTAAATATTTTGAGTCATTTAAACCTCAGAGCATTAAAGCTCCAAACAAGTGATAGCAATTAAGCGTTCTTTCACTTGCACAAAATAATTTCCCTCCCACAAACACAAGTGCCCTCACCCTCTTCCCTGACGGGGAGATCTAGAGTCTCTTCAATGTTAGAAGAAATGTCTAGGTGATTTTCATTTTTGGTTAGTTCATTTACTGTTACTTATTCATATCCTTTTGCCTATAGACTAAATTACAAATCATCATCCTATGTAAACTAGGAGGTAAAAGAAATCAAGACCAGGAAATTGGTTAATACCTAAGTGTTCGCTTAAACCAGAGCAGGATAAAAATATGGTTAACCACTATAATCCTCATCTCTATAAGTAGATATAAGGCTCTAGTTGATATTTATAACTTCTTTACCCAATTATTTCATCCTGTTTTCCCTTGATACTAAATTGGCCTGAGCTGGTTAGGACTTTTTAATCTAGTAGGGTCTCCCAGAGCTTCCTTATTGGTTCTTGAACCCTTAGTGGTCTTATCTGTATTGAGCTGCATTAGTCTAACTTAACTTTTATTACTAGATATGGCAATTAGGAGGTACTACAGAGTATTCACTGGACACTACACTTGACTTTCCTGCATCTCTGTTGCACAGTGGTGGGGTTTTTAGTTTGTTTGGTTTTATGATCACGGTCAATCCCTCTAGCCTACAAAGTTACTTTATTTTGCTTATTGGTCTAGGGTTTTGAGGAGCCTCAAAAGGTTAGAGGAATGTTGTGGTAGAAGTATAGAAGTATTCTTTTTTGGAATAATATCTGAAAACTACAGTGCTCCACCCCCATACTGTATCCTACAGAGTTGAGGGATGAGAAAACTATAGAAAATGATCATTTCTACTTTTACACCTTAGCTCCTAGACCCATATGATAGTTCTGAGAGAAACAGCACCATATGTTGGTTGGTAGTTCAGAGTATCTTGTAGGACAGCACTTTAGTATTATAAGGTATTATGTCCTACTTGAGGCCATACTGAGTTTTCAACATGCTGTTCTACCACTATCTAAGATTAGCTACTTCAGGGAGGGAAGGGTACATTATAAAACTAGTGAATATTGTGGATGTTTGTTCAATGCTTCTTTTATTGTTAAATTAGTTTCTTGGTCAGAAGTGGTGTTTATGGATACCATGACCTTCAGTAAGGCATCGGTAAGTACAGAGTTGGTGAGATCATATTTGGTAGAGAACATGGTGGCCATAGATATCAAATTTCATATGAGGTGTAAGAAGACATTTAATGTAATTAGCCTGTCAGGAGGTAGTTGGTTGATCTCTCCAGATTATGTTCTACATTTAAGTCTAATGTTGGTCTCTCTCTGTTGCAATTTGGGTCCTCAGTGGTACCTAGCTAGATCATCTGTGATGAGAGAATTCATGTTCAAATCATGGATAGTTCCCTATGTAAGTTTAGCTGTTGTGCTAAATTAAGTCATAACATCTATAAAACACTTTTGACCAAGAAACTAACAACAAAAGAAGCACTGAATAAACATCCACAATATTCACTAGTTTTATAATGTACCCTCCCCCCCTCCTGCCAAAGTAGCTAATCCTAGATAGTGGTGGAATGGCATGTTGAAAACTCAGTATGGCACCATGTGGGACACAATACCTTGCAATACTGAAGTGCTATCTTACAGGATACTCTGAACCACCAGCCAATATATGGTGTTTTTTTAGGCATTGGGCCTTATATTATTTTCCAAAACAAAGTTTTATATGCATATAACTCTACTACCAAGCGCAAGTAGTATTTATAAGAAGATTAAGCAGGCCCTGGGAACATAAGTAAATTGTATGAACATGTGGCACACACATTCATGACACTACCTATGGCTCCTGGGAAGCTTTTTCTAACTAGGTGACCAGGGAGGAAAAGAAAACTAAATCCGATACTGCATGATATGTTACTACCTGCTAGAATTGGGCTACTATAGTTTAATAGCTTTTCAGAGGGAAAATTTTTAAGTAGCAGGTATACTTACTTATTTTGTCTAGGAGATATGTCTTCAGGTATTGATTTATAAACGTATAGAACATGCCTAATGGTTGTCCTGGATGGTCAGGGGCTCAGAGTAAAAAAAAAAAAGATTGGAAGATTGGTTGAAGAAGATTGGTAGAAGATGTATCTAGGTGGTCCTCTGAGAATATACGCAGACTAAGATATTTTTGACTCATGTCAATGCCCTTGAAGGGGGATCTCTCCTTCTATAAAGGAGGTAAAATAATCCCTTTTGTTGATGGGTCAGCCTCTTTCCATAGCTACCCTAGTGCTTACTCAAATGGGCTTGTGAACCAAGTAGCCATGATGGCCGTGGCTGGAGATTATGTTCATCAAACAAGAATATTTATTTAACAAAGAACATGGATTTACTTTGAAATCACAGGGGACCTTGTGTAAATCTTGTATTGCCTGTTGCCAGAAGCTTCATGTGGTATCTTATCAGCCATTATGATTTTAACCAACATTGAATGCTGGACTAAAGGATTTTCCTGACTTGGAAGACTGCCTGGGTTTTAGATCTTACTTTAGCCTTTGGGTTACATAAAGTTGATAGGTAAGGGTTACTTGATAAGTAGTTCAGAGCAGCACACTCAAGTGTGGGAGATACTGCTTCCAAAATTCAAAGAGGCTAAAATCATGCATTATGTTACTTTCTTGGTGGCAAATAATATAAAATTTAATAATATACTATGCACATTATGTGTGATCTAGTCCGCTAGAACTCAAACTTCATGGGGATGGCAAACCTCTCAATTTGTTTTATATTTTTAATGACTTTTTACTTATTTTTCTAATTTTTATTTAAATTCTGTTTAGTTAACATACAGTGCAGTACTAGTTTCAGGAGAAGAATTCAGTGATTCATCACTTACATTCAATACCCAGTGCTCATCATATCAAGTGCCCTTCTTAACACCTATCACCCATCCAGCCCATCCCCTATCCACCTTCCTCTATCACCTCTCAGTTTGTTCTCTGTCTTTAAGAGTTTCTTATGGTTGGGGCACCTGGGTGTCTCAGTCAGTTAAGCGTCTGACTTTTAATTTCAGCTCAGGTCATGATCTCAGGTGATGGTGGGTCGAAACCTGGGTGGAGCCCCAAGCCCACATTTAGCATGGAGTCTGCTCGAGATTCCCTCTCTCCCCCACCTTTCCCCACTCACGCATACCCCCCCTGCAAATAAATAAATAAAGTGAAATCTTAAAAAAAAGAAAAAAATAGCCTCTTATGGTTCATTTTCCTCCCCCCCCCCATATGTTCACCAGTTTTGCAAACCTCTCAATTTGTATGGATTTCTACTCTCTGGAACACCGATGTTTTAATAAAACATCTAGAATACCAGCTACTTCCTTCCCACTGAGGGAGGTCCAGTTAACATTGTATCAGTGGTTTTTCTTGATGACCAGAGGGATGGTAGGACAATCAAGCCAGTCTTCGACTAAATTTCGATGAAATGATAGATACAGTTGTATTACTGCTGTTCATGTTGGTGAAGGCAGATTGCTTCTGGTGTTCACATTGGACAAATCAGCATTATCTTATCATTTGTAGAAGATGTGTTAATTCATTCTTGTAAAGAAACTTTATCTTGATGTCTTTTGTTACATATAATGAACATGCACTAAGGCTTAGGGAAACACAAGAACATTGGGCAGATTGAACAGTGCTTCCAATTTCTGATGTATATGGAAAGTTTCTTTACTGATGTTCATAGTATTTAGTATTTCAGAGTATTTTGATATCAACAATAAATACATGGTTATGAGAAGATTGGGAAAATCTTGAGACTCTCCATCAGTATTTTATATTGATTTTTTTTCCAAATGCAGTTTGTAAATTGTGGCCATTTTATTTGAGTATTGTATTTTAGGGATGTCTGTATTTCTTTACAGAAAATTTAATTCAATTATTAGATCCTCTCATCCCTGTGGCAATAAGATTTCTGTGGATTATTTGTCTAGAGATAATATGCTTACGTGCAACATTTAATGTCTAGTAGAGGTAGGGATTTAGCCTTCAGTGCCTAAGATTAGGTGAGAAAGCTGGATTATTGGATGTCAGGTTATTAGATGTCATCAATAAACTTGATTCAGATGAGGTAATAGAGTTGCCCTAAATATCACCTCAGGTACCCAGATGCTTTCACAGAGTTACTAAAAGGGCCTGAATCCCTCCCCACCGTGGTCATTTGTCATGCCTCCAAAAGTTTGGCTATGGACAAACTCTTTTATATCTTCACCACCTTCAAACAGCAATCTCATAGCCACTAGGGTGCTAGACTGTGTGGGCTCATGGGAGCCATTAAAAGTATAATAGCATGGGTAATATTGCTTAGCATTATATGAAATTGGGAGTATAGGAGTATCTAAGGTCTTTGTTGTCTGTCTTTTGATGTACAGAAACTTATTTTAATAAAAGTAACCTAATGATGCCTAACTTAAGAAGGTTTGTGCCTGGGGTAGGTAGAGTCGATCTACTTCTAACCGTATCCTGAGAAAGACAGACATGTACATAAATACACATACTGTTCTGAAATTTGCCCATGGAACTTACTGTTGATATTTTAAAATAAATTATTACTTTAAATTATTTTTTCTTTTTATATTTTTTATTTTTTTGTTTTATATTAATTTATTTTATTATTTGCCCCTTTAATTATTTTCAATACCTTTTCTTTGTTCATTAAAAAAACTGGAAATACACCGCTAAAACTTTTATCCAGTTTACCTATGATTTTGGATTTACCTCGGCTATTTGCTGACTTTATTTGGAATGCTTCTGGATATAACCAACTTGTTTTGTATGTGAAATGAAGAGATTTTTAAAATAACTTCTGGAAATTGGGACTGGGACCAACAAAAATTAAGCTTGACAGTTTGTTTACACCTATTCATATTTACATTTTGAGACATGTTTTTCTGATCATTTTTCTAGGTTAATGGATATAAAATAATCTATACACTATTCACTTTGTAAACTTAGCTTTAATATTATCATTAGGCTAAAAAAATTGTCTTAGGCTTTTCCTTCCATGTTTAGTCTGACTGCTAGCTTTTATAAATATGCTGGTATAATTAGCCTTTAAGATCTGTTCATTAGATGATTACATAATTGAGTAGTGACTGGTATTAGTTGTTACTGAGTTTTGTAACAATCTTTTTGTGTAATTATTAAAGTATGCATTTTTAATTAGTGTTCTGGATTTGTTACATTCATGTTTATACTTCTTATGGATCTAATGACTTACTTTTTCCATTACCTACCTAGCATAATACTTAAGTTTTTTCTGAAATATTAAAAATATAAATATTACATAAAATATAAACCTATAGCTTAACAAATTGTGAAGTAAATGTCCACATAATCCCCATTAAGTAAACATGTTTAAGAGAACTTACTGGCATTGTGGATTTTGTTTGATCATAAGTCCCTTCTTTCCCCCAGTGATAACCACTATTCTTACTTTCATGGCTAAATTTACTTCTTTGGTTTACTTTATATTTTTTTTACATAGGCAAGTATTCCTAAACAATATATTTTAATTTTGCTGCTTTTGGAACTTTGTATTAATGATAATGTAGACTATATATTCTATCATGTCTGACCTTTTCTATGTAGCATTGTTTTTAAGATTAATGTTGCATGTATTTCAGTTAATTTATTTTCAATGCTGCATAATCCATTGTATGAATCTGTTGTGTTTTGTTTATAGATTATGTTGTTGGTGGACATTTGGGTTATTTCCAGCTTCCCACTTTGGGCTATTATAAACAACCCTGTTACATGTGAAATGTCAGCTACGTATTTGTATACATACATGCATAATTTTTCATTGTGTTGCAAAATGGGTATCTGTTTCTGAATTTCCTATTGTGGTCAATTGGATTTTTTTTATTCTTGTACAAATATCACATTGTTTTAATTAGTATAGCTTCATAAGTTACAATTACAGAGGAATTCTTTCCACTTTATTCTTTTTCAAAAAATATGTTGGCTACTTTTACTTTTTTTCTTTCCATATAATTTTATTTTAAAGATTTTATTTATTTATTTTAGAGAGAGAGAGCACAAGAGCAAGCAGGGGGAAGGGCAGAGGGGGAGGGAAAGAATCTCAAGCAGACTCTGCCCTGAGCAGAGCCCAGTGCAGAGCTCGATCTTACAACCTTGAGATCATGACCTGAGCTGAAACCAAGTGTTGGACACTTATCTGACTGAGCTACCCAGACGCCCCTCCATATAAATTTTACATTCAGTCTGTCACACAAACCAGCCCACTGGTATTTTAATTATCGTTGGAGTGAATTCTATAGATCAATAGTGAGTTAATTGACATCTTTGTAATACTGAGCTTTCCAATCTGTAAACATGTATATATCTCTATTTAGTTTAAGTGTTCTTTAGTTACTCTCATTAAAAGGTTTTTTTTTTCCCAAAGATGTCTTCTGTATCTTTTGTGAATTTAATATTTAGAGCCTAATATTAAATTCTTCAGTATATACTACAGTATATGGCAGTATCAATCTGTGGGATAAGAACATGGACCCTGGAATCACATTGCCAGAGTAATCTTAGATAAAATTTGTAACCTCTCTATCTAAGTCATCATATGAAAATGGAGAGGGTGATAAACTTCCTGACAGAGTTGTGAGACTAAATATGTTATGCCTCTCCCAAAACGTAGAACATGGTAAACAACTGGTAAAGAGTCTATGAGATTTAATATATATACAAATTATTCATTCATTTCATCATTTTCTTTTAAAAAATTTCTTTTAGATTATTAGTGGAGGCATTTTGTTAAACTCTAATAAAAAACTTAAATTTTAGGTTATTGCATAATGTACCTTTAGCTTCATAACTGAATCCAATCACATCTTTATAATATTTAATATTCTAATCCAGGCAGGTGCTATGTCTAGTGAAATTTTTTTACATTATCTAGTGATATATTTTAGCTCTCTCTATATAGGACCTATACATTTCTTATCAATATCTTCTATGTTATTATTTTTGCTATTGTTAACAGAATTTCTTTTTCCATGGTAATGTTTTAATTGGTTATTACCGGTATGTTATATGTAAATTATTTTTTGTATTTTGTTACTAGTCACTGTCATAATTCTCATATTCATATATCTCATATATATACACACAAAATTTTTTTCCTCTTCTTTCTAATTGTTTTTTCCATATCAACAAAGTAGCACATCATACTTTTAGTTGCTTAGATATAAATCTTTGAGTTTTCTTCTATTTGTCTATAATATATTACCAGAAACTTTGTGACCTGAAACAGTGCACATTTATTATCCCAGTTTCTGTCGAGGTACACCTTAGCTGGGTCCTCTGTCTATAGTCTCATAAGACTACAATCAAGGTGTCAGCTGGGGCTGTGGTCTCATGTGAAGCTCAATTAGGGAAGGTTCTCTTTTCAAACTGACATAGATTGTTGCTGGGATTTAGTTCCTCATGGTTTTAGGACTGAGAGTTTTGTTTTCTTGCTGCCTCGATGTTAGAGCCCTCTGCAGGTTGTCTGTTGAAGGCGGCTCTCAATCCTAGAGACCAGTTGCAGTTCCTTGCTATGTGTTTTTCGCCAACATGACTGCTTGCTTTTTTAAAGCCATCAGGAGAGAGAGACTCCAGCAAGAAGGACACAGACTCTTATGTAATATAATCATATAATCATATTTGTTCTCTCACCTTTAACGTTCTCTGATTAGAGGCAAGTCATAAGTCCTGCCTACACTCAAGGGAATCATGAGTACCAGGAGGGGGTGGGGACCACCCTGAGTCTGTTCACCATAGAGCTATTCTTCTGAATAATAGATTTTTTAGTAACAAAACCCTGTTTTAAGCCACTATCTTATTGCTATAAGCTTATTGCTGTAGCTTTTTAAAATTGGTGTATCTCTTTTGGTCCCTGCCTAATTTCAGCCTATTTTGTATATTAGCAGCCAGAGTAATCCCATTTAAAACACAAATCAGATCATGTCAATTCTATACTCACAAGGTTTATCTTATCAGGATAAAACCACACTCCAGTGGTTTCTCATGTTGTCAAAGAAAAATCTGGAGTTATTACAATTGCCTTAGGGAGTTCCGTGTGATCTGGACCTGTAATATTACTTTGACATCATCTCCTAATACTCCTCCCTTGTTTATTCCTCTTCAGCTATACTGAGCATCTCACTCTTCAAACATGCCAGATTTGCTCTCACCTTAGGTCCTTTGTTCAGGCTGTTTGTTCCGCCAGGAATACATTTCCCTCCAATAGCTCCATGGCTTACTTCCTCATTTCTTATAGGTCTTTACTGAAGTATGTCACCTTCTTGGTAAGGTCTTTCCTAACCACCTTATTTAAAATTATAGTTATCCATCCCTATCATCCCCTTGTTAAAACTTATTATTCACTTTCCTGCTTTAGTTGTAACCATGCTGTGTTTTGTTTAACTCTTTATATTGTCTTCCCCTCCTCTGGTATACTGCATTCTATAAGGACTGGGATTTTTGTACATATGTGTTCAGTGATGTGTCCTGGGTGCTTTCAGTAGTGGCTGGCACTTAGTAGGTATTTAACCAATATTTCTTAGAATTAAGTAAATTGAATTTTATGTCATGGAAGAATGGTTTCCAAATAAACAGTTTTATTGTCTTCTAATCATGAACATTATTATCCCCTTCCAGATTATTTTTTTTCCATCTGTTTTTGCATTTGGCTTAAACTTCGGAAAATGTTAAATAATAATAGGTAGTTTTGCCTTCCTCATGACCTTAATGGGAATGCATTTCCTGTTTATGCTTTTCACTCTTGCACTGAGATAAATTTGTTCTTTAAATAATATTAAACAAGTAACCTTTCTTTAATTTACTTAGAATTTCTTGGAGGGCAGGGAATAGAGAGTGGATGTTGAATCTTGAGTAGCTTTTAATCATCTAGGCAGATGATTATATGGTTCTTTTCTATTACATATTGATGTTATGAATTACATCAGGAGATGTTTAATATTAAACTGTTAGTTTCTTCCTAGCATGAACTGTACTTGGTCACAGTCTGCTATTCTTTTAATTTATTGCTGGACCAAATTGCTAAGCTTTAAATTGTTCCTGATATTTGTAAGATCTTAAAAGTTCTACATAATTTGTTAAGTTTCTATTTACTCATTCTTTAATGAGGAGAATTTGGTCTGGTGTGTATTTGCTTTCAGAGTTCCTCCAGTTCCTCTTGGACCATTTCATGGTACATCTAGATCCTATAGACCCCTTCTTTTGAACATAAACCAGTGGACATTGAGGGTCAGTTTCATTTCCTGCTGACTGATTAGTAGCCTAGAAAAAGCAGAAAGGTCACTAGGTCTCCCTATACCTTCATAACTTAAAGCCTTATTACTTAGTTGATCCTTCTTGTTTTTCTAACAAAATATCTATCCTCCTTTTTCATACCTCCTCCTTTTACATACCTTTGTATGTGTCTCATGGTATTTCTTTTTGGAGAGATGAGAATGTTTTCATTATCAGCTGTTTGTAGGAGGCTCTTGTTGAAGAAAAAGCAGGGTCATGTTTCCAGTTAGCTGGAATTTTTCTATAGGCCTAAGTTTTGGCTGTGTGTGTGTATGTCCCTCTTTTGTGCTGTCCTCACCCATCTTACTATGGACATAGTTTTGTTATTAATAATTATCACTATAACCAATAGTTAACAATTGATTTTTCTGACTCCTTGTTTCACCTTCCTTCTTCCACTAAGAAGCACAGTATGACCAGAGATGGATACTCCTGCTGCTGTCTTATGTATTCCTTTTTCACTGTTGGAAACAGACGATAAGGTTTTCCATATATGTTATAGGTCTCAATTTTGAGGAATTTGTTGTTTTTACTCAGGAATCTATTCTTGGTAGGATGGTAGGGGTGGGGGAGTTATTTTGCTGTGGTTTTCTTATCATGGGCAGCCATGACATTTTTTTCTCAATTTATATACCTCCCCTAGCAGTAGTTCTATTTTTGCTGCATTTGACTGCCTTCAAGTCATTTTGTGGCAAAAATTTTTTACATTTTGCAATTTTATTCTCCCCCTAATCCTTAAAGTTATTTCTAGTATGTGAAAGTGGAAATGCCAAATTAACACTATAATCTTCAAAGTAGAACTCTGAGTCTTTTGGTTTCATTGCATTTTATCTAGCAAAAGCTGTTTTTACTTTTATAAACGAAGTATGGACTATTTCCCTAAATTAATGACAGATTTTCCCTTAGTTTTATATGCATTTGGTTATTTTACCAGATTCCTGGGGAGTTACATTGAATTGCAAATTTTTAGTCTATTTTTAATCAAATTTTTATTTAGAATCTAGTTAGCTAACATATAGTGTAGTATTGGTTTCAGGAGTAGAATTTAGTGTTTCATCACTTACACATAATACCCAGTGCTCAACACAACCAGTGTGTGCCTTAATACCCATCAGCCATTTGGCTCATCCCCTGCCCACCTCCCCTCCATCAGCCGTGTTTCTATAGTTAAGAGTGTGTGATTTGCTTTTCTCTTTTTTCCCCTTACTCTATGTTCATCTGTTTTGTTTCTTAAATTATACATATGAGTGAGATCATATAGTATTTGTCTTTCTCTGATGGATGTATTTCGCTTAGCACATAATACATTCTAGCTCCAAATGGAGCAAATGGCAAGAGTTGCAAATGGCAAGAGTTCATTCTTGTTGGTGGCTGAGTAATACACTATTAAGTATGTATACCACATCTTCTTTATCTGTTAATCAGTCGATGGACATTTGGGTTCTTTCCATAATGTGGCTATTATTAATGCTGCTTCTGTAAACATCAGGATGCATGTGCCCCTTCAAATCACTATTTTTGTATCCTTTGGGTAAATACCAAGTAGTGCAATTGCTGGGTTGTAGGTTATTTATTTATTTATTTATTTATAAATTATTGTTTGCCGCAGGGGTACAGGTCTGTGAGGTTAACTATATTTTTAACTTTTTGAGGAACCTCCCTACAGTTTTCCAGAGTGGCCGCACCAGTTTGCATTCCCACCAACAGTGTGAGAAGGTTCTCCTTTCTCCACATTTTCACCAACTGTTGTTTCCTGTGTTGCCAATTTTAGCCATTCTGACAGGTGTGAGGTGGTATCTCATGGTTGTTTTGATTTGTATTTCTCTGATGCTGAGTGACATTGAGCATCTTTTTATGTTGACCATCTATTTGTCTTCTTTGGAAAAATGTCTGTTTGTGTTTTCTGCTCATTTCTTAATTAGATTATTTGTTTTTTGGGTGTTGAGTTTAATAAGTTCTTTATAGATTCTGGATACTAATCCTTTATCAGATATGCCATTTACAAATATCTTGTCCCATTCCATAGGCCATCTTTTAGTTCTGCTGATTGTTTCCTTTGCTGTGCAGGAGCTTTTTACCTTGATGAAGTCCAAATAATTCATTTATGCTTTTGTTTCCCTTACCTCTGGATACATGTCTAACAAGAAGTTGGTATGGCCGAGGGCAAAGGAATTGCTGCCTTTGTTCTCTAGGATTTTGATGGTTTCCTGTTTCACATTTAGGTCTTTCATCCATTTTTAATTTGTTTTTGTCCATGGTGTAAAAAAATGATCCAGTTTCATTCTTTTGCATGTGGCTGTTTGGTTTTCCCAACACCACTTGTTGAAGAGACTTTTTTCCATTAGATATTCTTTCCTGCTTTGTTGAAGATCAGTTGATCATATGATTATGGGTCCATTTCTTTATTCTTTATTCTGTGCCTTTGATCTTTGTGTCTTATTTTGTGTCAGTAACATACTATCTTGATGATCACAGTTTTGTAATAAATAGCTTGAAGTCTGGAATTGTGATGCTTCTAGCTTTGTTTTTCTTTTTCAGAATTGCTTTGGCCATTTGGGATCTTTTGTGGTTCCATACAAATTTTAGGATTGTTTTTTTTAGCTCTTAAAAATGCCCTTTGTATTTTGACAGGGATTGCATTAAATGTGTAGATTGCTTATGGTGGAATAGACATTTTAACAGTATTCTTCCAATCCATGAGCATGTAATGTTTTTTCATTTCTTTGTGTCCTTTTGAATTTCTTTCATAAGTGTTCTATAGTTTTCAGAGTATGGATCCTTTCTCTTTTTGGTTAGGTATATTGCTAGGTATCTTATGGTTTTTGGTGCAGTTGTAAATGGGATCAATTCCTTGATTTCTCTTTCTGCTTCATTATTGGTGGATAGAAATGCAACAGATTTCTGTATCTTGATTTTATATCCTACAACTTTGCTGAATTTGTGTATCTGTTCTAGCAATTTTTTGGTGGAGTCTTTTGGGTTTTCTGCATAGAGTATCTTATTGTCTGTGAATAGTGAAAGTTTGACTTCTTCGTTGCTGATTTGGATGCTTTTTATTTCTTTTTGTTGTCGGATTGATGAGGCTAGGACTTCCAGTACTATGTTAAATAACAGTGGTGAACGTGGACATCCCTATCTTGTTCCTGACAGTAGAAGAAAAGATCTCTGTTTTTTTCCTATTGAGGATGATATTAGCTATGGGTCTTTGTACATGGCCTTTATGATGTTGAGGTGTGTTCCCTTTAAAATTACTTTGTTGAGGGTTTTTATCAAGAACGGATTATATATTTTGTCAAATGCTTTTTCTGCATCAATTGAGAGGATCACATGGTTCTTTTCTTTTATTAATGTGGTGTATCACATTGATTGATTTGCAAATATTGAATCACCCCTGCAGCCCAGGAATAGATCCCACTTGATCATGGTGAATAAACCTTTTAATGTACTGTTAGATTTGATTTGCTGGTATCTTGTTGAGAGTTTTTGCATCCATGTTTATGAGGAATATTGGCCTATAATTCTTTTTAGTGGGGTCTTTGTCTGATTTTGGAATCAAGGTAATGCTTTTCTCATAGAATGAGTTTAGAAGTTTTCCTTCCTCTCTACGTTTTGGAACAGTTTGAAAAGAAGAGATATTAACTTTTTTTTTTTAAGATTTATTTAGTTTAGAGAGAAAAAGTGTGCACACGCAGTGGGGAGGGGCAAAGGGAGAGGTAGAGAATCTCAAGCAGACTCCCCGCTGAGAGTGAAGCTCAACATGGGGCTCGATCTCACAACCCCAAGATTATGACCTGAGCTGAAACCAAGATTCAGACATTCAACCGACTGAAACACCCAGTTATTGCATTGTTTACTCTTATTTACATGTCTTGTAAAATTTCCCTGGCTAGCCATCTGGTCATGGACTTTTGTTTCTTGGCAGATTTTTTAAATTACTGATTCAGTTTCTTTGTTGGTTATGGCTCTGTTTAGATTTTCTATTTCTTCCTGTTTCAATTTTGATAATTTATGTGTTTCTAGGAATTTGTCCATTACTTCCAGATTGCCCAATTTGTTAGGCATTTAATTTTTCATAATATTCTTTTAATAACTGTTTTCTATGGTGTTGTTTATGATTTCTCTTTTTTCATTTGTGATTTTATTTATCTGGGTTCTTTCTCTTTTAGATAAATTGGCTCCGAAAAATGAGCTTTATCATTCTTATCATCAGAGGTTCATCAGTTTTATTATTTCTTTTGAAGAACCACCTCTTAGTTTAATTGATCTTTTCTATTGTTTTTTGTTTGTTTCTATTTTGTTTATTCCTGTTCTAAACATCATTATTTCCCTTCTTGTGCTGGCTTTAGGCTTTTTTTGCTGTTTCTTTTCTAGCTCTTTTAGGTGCAATGTTAGGTTGTTTATTTGAGACTTTTCTTACCTTTTGAGGTAGACTTACATTGCTATATCCTTCCTTCCTTTATTTATTTATTTAAAGATTTAATTTATTTTTTTTTGACACAGAGAGAGAGAGAGATCACAAGTAGGCAGAGAGGCAGGCAGAGGGAGAAGGTGAAGCAGGCTCCCCACTGATCAGAGAGCCCGATGCGGGACTTGACACCAGGATCCTGGGATCATGACCTGAGCCGAAGGCAGAGGCTTAACCCACTGAGCCACCCAGGCGCCCCTATATCCTTCCCTCTTAGGTCCATCTTTGATATATCCCAAGGTTCTGGATTGCCATGTTTTCATTTTCATTTGCTTTCATGTATTTTTTAATTTCTTCTTTAATTTCCTGGTTAATACATTCATTCTTTAGTGGGATGGTCTTTAACCTCCATGTATTTGTGGTTTTTCTAAATTTTTTCTTGTGGTCAACTTCACATTTTATAGCATTGTGGCCAGAAAAGCTGCATCTCAATCTTTTTTTTCTTGTTAAGGCCTGATTTGTGACTCTGTATGTGGTCTACTTTGGAGAATGTTCCATGTGTACTGGAAAAGAATGTATTCTGTTACTTTAGGATGAAATGTTTTAAATAGTTATGTTAAGTCCATCTGGTCCAGTCTGTCATTCAAAGCCATTATTTCCTTGTTGCTGAAGTGGAGTGTCAAAGTCTCCTACTATTACTGTATTATTATCAGTGAGTTTCTTTATGTTTGTTATTAATTGATTGATATATTTGGGTACTCCCAAGTTGGGGACATAAATATTTACAGTTGTTAGATTTTCTTGTTTAATAGACCTCTTTATAATGATATGGTGCCCTTCTTCATTTCTTGTTACAGTCTTTGGTTTAAACATCTAGTTTATCTGATATAATTATGGATACTCTGACTTTCTTCTGATGGTCATTAGTGTGGTAGATAGTTCTCTCTCCCCTCACTTTCAATCTGGAAATATCTTTAGCTCTAAAATGAATCTCTTGTTAGGCAACATGCAGATGGATCTCGTTTTTTTTTGTTGTTGTTTTGTTTTTAATCCATTCTGATATACGATGTCTTTTGATGGGAGCATTTATCACATTTATATTTAGAGTGATTATTGATAGATAAGCATTTAGTGCCATTGTATTACCTGTAAAGTTATTGTTTCTGGAGATTTTCTCTCTTCCTTTCTGGCCTTTGTTGCTTTTCATTTTTCTTTCCCTATCAAAGAGTCCCCTTTAATGTTTCTTGTGGGGCCGATTTAGTGTTCATGAGCTCCTTTAGTTTTTGTTTATCTGGGAAACTATCTCTCCTTTGATTCTAAGTGACAGTCTTGCTGGATAAAATAGTCTTTCCTGCAGATTTTCCCATTCAGCATATGGAATAAAACATGCCACTTTCTTCTAGCCTGCCAGATTTCTGTGGAGTGGTCCACTGTTAACCTGATTTTTCTTTCTTTGTAGATTAAGGATTTCTTTCCCTTTGCTGCTTTCAGGATTCTTTCCTTATGTGTGTATTTTACAAATCTTACTACATATATCTTGGTGCTGGTAGGCTTTTGTTGATTTTGATGGAGTTCTCTGTGCCTCCTTGATTTGGATGTCTGTTTCTTTCCCCAGATTAGGGTAGTTTTTAGCTGTAATTTGCTCAAATAAACCTTCTGCCTCTTTTTCCCTTTCTTACTTTTCTAGGACTCCTATGATATGTATGTTATTATGCTTTATGGAGCAACTGAGTTCCCTAAGGATACATTTATGATCCAATATTTTTCTTTACCTCTTCTTTTCAGGTTCATTATTTTTGATAATTCTATCTTCTATATCAGTTATTCATTCTTTTTCTTCTTCCTTCCTTTTGTTCATTACATCCAGTCTGTTGCATCTTGTTTATACCATTTTTTATTTCTGCCTGACTAGTTTTTAGGTCTTTTATCTTTGTGGTAAGGTCTCTCTGGTTTCTTCTGTGCTTTTCTCAAGCCCTCTTGGTATCCTTACGATTGTTGTTTTAAATTCTGGTTCAGGCATATTACTTATACCTATTTTGATTAACTCCCTGCCCATGTTCTTTCTTTTGGGATGAATTCTTTTGCTTTTGTTCTTTCTTTTGGGATGAATTCCTTCATTTTGGTATTTTGTCTATGTCTCTGTCTTTTGTATGTTAGGAAAGCTGTGCCTGGTCCTATTTCCACTAGAGCTGAAGCTTTGCATCACTCTATGATCAATAGACCTGGTGCATGCAGGGTGTTTGTGCCAGTCTTCTTGGGGAGGGGCCTGCTGCTGCTCTGGCTCTCAATCACACTTGCTCTATTAAAAAGGTACTTGCAGAGCATGGGGGGGGGGAGGGGGCAGGGTGTGGTGTAAGCTGCTCAAGCCTCAACTGTGTACACTGTGCTCCTTGCTGAAGTCCTTCCATGCTGATGGGAGGGGTGAAAAATGGTGTCAGCCTGCTCTCGTTTCTAGACAGGGGAGTTCATGCCCAACACTGTTCAGGAAGCCCTCATGGAAGAGCAAACAATCTCCTCTCTGGTATCCCTGGCTTCCATGAGATTCCTGCCTTCACCCTGCCTGTGTCCAAGCCATCTGCCTACCAGCAGTCTAGTGCTCCTGTGTTTTATCTCAGGCGTGCAGCTGGGTTTTCAAAACTCCAAATTTTAGGGACCTGGCACTGATCCGCTGAAAAAGGGTCTTACCGAGCTGTGGCTAGTACTGGTTTGTCCCAGAAAAGCAGTTGCACAACAGCGTGGGGTTTTGGAGTTTATGGCAAAGTGTTGCAAAAAGCATCCAGGTTAGCTGCCCTCAGCAGGCATCTCTGCTTATATGCTAATGAACGGGGCAGTTCAATGGCACCTACAGCTGTTCTGTCCCCTGAGAGACAATGCCACCTCTCCCAAATGCACTTCAAGAAGGGGAACTCTCTCCCAGCATGACTTGGGATCCTCAGAGCATGCCACCAGCTCCAGGGCCTCTGCCTTGCTTCTCTAGAGGAGCAGTGCTATCCTCCCAGGTTTATCCTGGCAGTGGTATGGACTTCTAAAACTTCAGATTTTCAGCTTCATTGTTTATAAAAACTTGGGATAATAAGCCCCTCTTATTTTCCCACTCAGTGTTTTTGGGAAGGTGCTTTTGTGCAATCCCCTGTGTGCTGCTTTCTCTCTGCCTCTCTCTTTTTCTCTCTCTCATCTCTCCACGACCATGGCTCCTTCCTCTCTGCAGCACGCACGATTCTTATCTTCCCCAAATCACATTACTACACCTCCTACCTTCCATGATGTGGCCTTTTTTCTCCCTCTAGTTGTGCAGTCTATTCTCTCAGTCCTCAGAGTGATTTCCTGGGTGTTCAGAATGACTTGATAATTATCTAGCTGTGTTGAAGGGATGAGGCAAGCATAAGGTCTTCCTACTACTCCATGATTTTAACTCTTTTGCCATTGTTGACTCTTAAAGGCATCTGCCAAACATTTTTTTTCTCTATGGATGCTATTGAATAGGTAAAACATGCAATTGCACCAAAATTCAAAAACTATAAAAGATATTCAGTGAGAAGTATGTTCCTCTATAGCCTCTCAGTTCTTCCCACCCCCAAAGTTAACAATTCTTAACAATTGTTTTGTCCTTGGAGAGAGATTCCATGTAAAAACATATATGTATTTAAGGACGTCTGGTGACTCAGTTAAGTGTCTGACTTTTGATTTTGTCTCAGGTTATGATCTCAGAGTCATGGGATGGAGCTGCACATCGGGCTCCAAGCTTAAGATTCTTTCTCTCTCCCCCTCTCTCTGCCTCTCCCTCTGCTTTTGTACATGTACTCTCTCTCTCAAAATAAATAAATAAAATCTTTTAAAAAAACCCAAAAAACCAAAAAAACCTCCAAATATATATTTGTGTATATTCAGATGTTTTTCCATTTTTGTTCAAATACTACTGGTATATACCATGTTCTTTGCCTCTCCTTTTTCATAACATACTTTGAAGATAATTCTTTATCTAAACATATATAGCTGCTTTGTTCTAGTATCTGCATAGCATAACACTATAAAATCTACTCCGAACATTTGAACTTCATGTTATGAATGGAAACCTAAAATTTTTTATTTGCTCTTATGACCCCTCTTATAAGTATGACTTTATGCTCATGTTTGAATATAACTCTAAGATAAATCAGGAAATGCATGGTTTGGTTTCTTTTTGGACATCCTGTTTCCTCAAACGCCATCTTTCAGAGAAATTGTCCCTAACCACTCAATCTACCATAACCACCTGGTGTTGCCTTCACATTATCTTTTTAATACACTTTTTTATCATAGAATTTTTAAACATATAAAAAGTAGGAAGGGCAATGATACAATCAAAGTTCCATGTATCTTACTTATTTTTATCAGTTATCAGTATTTTCCAGTCTAGTTTTATCTCCCTCCTGCTCCCATACAGTTTTTTTCTTAAGTATTTTAAAGCAAATTCCAGATACGTCATTTTACCTATGAAAATTCAGTATGGGGGAGAGAAAAGGTGGTGGAGAAGTAAGGTGTCCTATATCAACCAGTCCCCTGAATTGAGCTGGATATCTACCAGGACATTCTGAACACCCACAAAATGAGCCTGAGATATAAGAAGATATATCCAGATCTTTACAAACAGAATGTCTCCAGCATTTGGTCTTGAGTTGTGAAGCAGGGAGCTGTGATTCTGTGGACAGATATTGGGAGATAAATGGAAGGGGTAGGAAGCCTCAATGATCTTGCACTGGGAAAGCAAAAGCCTCCCACGCTGTGGACCGGGCACAGACTTGCAGAGTGGTAAGTGGCGGGGAAAGGACTTCAGGACAGCCCCCATTTTGAAACTGGGAGCTATGGAGGTGTGTGTGTGAACTGGGGATGGCTTGCGGTTTTAGAACCACAAAGCAGAGATGTGTCAGGCCCTGGGGGTGAGGGCTGGGAGTGCTGCTGTGGGTCGCACAACCCAGGATGCTACAGTTTTTAGCAGCACAGACAGAAACGGAGACAGTATGGCCTGGAGGGCTCTGTGGAGAACAGACTGGGATTTCTCTGTTCTGAGATAGTGGTTTGGATATGGTCACTTCAGCTCTGACTCTTGGAAGAGATGTGCAAAGCTGCCAGGGAAAACCGTCAGAGAGCAAAAGCCCCCCAAAACTGGTTTTCACTGAGCCGATCCTTCTCTCCCCTCCCCACAGGGCCCAGGGAACCTCTCCCCAAATAGGGTTGCCTGAGTAACAGCGTGGCAGCCCCCTCCCCCTTGTTTTAGAAGAACAAGAGGCCGACAGCCCTAAGGTCCCTATAAAACAGGTGCATCTTGCTTGGGTTGTGGTCAATAATTCGGACTCCGTACATTCCTTCAACCATCCCTCAACAGAATGACTAAGAGGAGGAACCCCCAACATAGGAAGGATTCTGAGACTGTGGCTTTTGCCACAGACCTAATGGACATGGATATAACCAAGATGTCAGAAATGGACTTCAGAGTAACAATTTTCAAGGTGATATTTCGGTTTCAGAAAAATATTAACGATAATATAGAATCTTTAAGAGCAGAAATGAGATCTAATCAGGCCGAAGTTAAAAATGCTATGAATGAAATGCAGTCTAAACTGGATACTCTGACTGCCAGGGTAAACGAGGCAGAAGAATGAATCAGTGAGCTAGAGGATAAAATGATAGGAGAGAGGGAAACTGAAGCGACATGGGAGAAACAAATTAAAACCCAAGCAATCAAACTGAGAGAGATTAGTGACTCAATGAAATGTTCCAATATCAGAATTATTTGGATCGCTGAGGGGGTGGAGTGTGAGAGAGGTCTAGAAGATATATTTGAGCAAATCGTAGCTGAGAACTTCCCGAATCTGGGGACGGAAACAAGCATTAATGTCCAAGAGGCAGAGGACCCTTCCCAAGATCAATGAGATGAAAACAATGCCACGGCATATAATTACAATTATAAAGTACAATTTAAATTACAATTTATAAATCTTAGGTCCAAGGAAACAATTTTGAAAGTGCCGAGGGGGAGGAGATTTTTTTTTTAATATTTTATTTGAGATAGAGTGAGAGGGAGAGAGAGGGAGCACAAGCAGGGGTAGCAGCAGAGGGAGAGGGAGAAGCAGGCTCTCCACTGAGCAGGGAACCTGATGTGGGGCTCGATCCCAGGACTCCAGGATCATAACTGAACCAAAGGCAGACACTTAACTGATTGAGCCACTCAGGCGCCCCAGGAGATTTCTTAGGTACAAAGGGAGGAATATCAGAATAATGTCAGACTTCTCCACAGAGACATAGCAAGCCAGAAGGTGCTGGTAAGACATATTCAGGGTAAGTGAGAAGGACATGCAGCCCAGATACTTTATCCAGCAAGGCTGTCATTCAGCCTTGGGTGGAGAGACGAGCTTCCATGACTGGCAGAAACTGAAAGAATATGTGACCACCAACTGGCCCTGTAAGAAAGTTAAGAGGGGTTCTATAAAAGGAGAAAGACCCCAAGAGTGATATGGAACAGAAATTTACAGAGACAATCTATAGAAACAAGGACTTCACAGGCAACAGGATGACAATAAAATCATATCTTTAAATAATCACTGTCCATGTGAATGGCCTAAATGCTCCCATGAAACAGCACACGGTTGCAAATTGGATAAAAAGAGATAACCCCATCCATGTATTGTCTACAAGAGATTCATTTTGAACTTGAAGATATATCCAGATTGAAAGTGAAGGGATGGAGAACCATTTTTCATGCCAACAGACCTCAAAAGAAAGCTGAGGTAGCAATTCTCATATCAGACAAATTAGATTTTAAGCTAAAGACTGTAGTTAGAGATGCAGAAGGACACTATATCATTCTTAAGGGGTCTATCCAACAAGAGGATCAAGAAATTGTAAATATCTATGCCCCCAACATGGGAGCACCCAACTACATAAGCCAACTGTTAACCAAAATAAAGAGACATGTTGATAATAATACGTTAATAGTAGGAAACCTCAACACTCCACTCTTAGCAATAGACAGATCATCTAAGCAGAAAATCAACAAAGACACAAGGCTTTGAATGACACACTGAACCAGACAGACCTCATAGATATATACAGAACATTCCACCCTATAACAACAGAATACTCATTCTTCTCAAGCGCACATGGAACTTTCTCCAGAATTGACCACATATAGGATCGCAAATCAGGTCTCAACAGATACGAAAAGATTGAGACTATTCTCTGCATATTCTCAGACCGCAATGTTTTGAAACTGGAGCTTAATTACAAGAAAAAGTTTGGAAGAAATTCAAATGCTTGGAAGCTAAAGACCATTGTGCTTAATAATGTTGAAATCAGAGAGCTTAATTTGTGGAAACCAATGAGAATGAAAACACATTGGTCCAAAACCTATGGGGAACTGCAAAGGCAGTCCTTAGGGGGAAATACATAGCCATCCAAGCCTCTCTCAAAAAAATAGAAAACTCCCGAATACACAAATTAATTCTACACTTTAAAGAACTGGAGAAAGAACAACAAATAAAGCCTAAGGCATGCAGGAGAAGAGAAGTAATTAAGATTAGAGCAGAGATGAATGAATTAGAAACCAGAAATACAGTAGAGCAGATAAATGAACCTAGAAGCTGGTTCTCTGAAAGAATTAATAAGATCAATAAACCACTAGCCAGACTTACCCAAAAGGAAAGAGAAAGAACCTAAATTAATAAAATTATGAATGAAAGGGGAGAGATCGCAATCACAAATAATACCAAGGAAATAGAAACAATTATCAGAAATTATTATCAACATCTATATCCCAATAAATTAAGCAACCTAGAAGAAATGGATGCATTCCTGGAAACCTATAAACTACCAAGATTGAAACAGGAAGAAATTGACAACCTGAATAGACCAATAACCAGTAACAAGATTGAAGCAGGGATCAAAAACCTTCCAAAAAACAAGAGTCCAGGACCTGATGGATTCCCTGGGGACTCGTCCCACACATTCAAAGATGAAATAATACCTATTCTCCTGAAGCTGTTTCAAAAAATAGAAACAGAAGGAAAACTTCCAGACTCTTTCTATGAGGCCAGCATTGCCTTTATCCCAAAACCAGGCAAAGACCCCATCAAAAAGGAGAATTTCAGGCCATTATCCCTATGAATATGGATGCCAAAATTCTCAACAAGATCCTAGCTAATAGGGTCCAACAGTACATTGAAAGGATTATCCACCACAACCAGGTGGCATTTATCCCTGGGATGCAAGGCTGGTTCAATATTTGCAAATCAATCAATGTGATAGAACACACTAATAAGAGAGAGAAAAACCACATGGTCCTCTCAATTGATGCAGAAAAAGCATTTGACGAAATACAACATCCTTTCCTGATTAAAACTCTTCAGACTTTAAGGATAGAAGGAACATTCCTCAATTTCATAAAATCCATCTATGAAGAATCCACAGTGAATATCATTCTCAATGGGGAAAAGCTGAGAGCCCTTCCCTTAAGATCAGGAACACAATAAGGATGCCCACTCTTGCCACTACTATTCAGTATAATGCTAGAAGTCCTAGCAACAGCAATCAGACAACAAAAAGATATAAAAGGTATTCATATTGGCAAAGAAGAAGTCAAACTCAGGGCACCTGGGTGGCTCAGTGGGTTAAGCCTCTGCCTTCAGCTCAGGTTATGATATCAGGGTCCTGGGATCGAGCCCTGCATCGGGCTCTTTGCTTAGTGGGGAGCCTGCTTCCTCCTCTCTCTCTCTCTGCCTGCCTCTCTGCCTACTTGTAATCTCGCTCTCTCTGTCAAATAGATAAATAAATAAAATCTTAAAAAAAAAAAGAAGTTAAACTCACTGTCTTTGCAGAAGACATGATACCTTATGTGGAAAACCCAAAAAACTTCACCCCCAAATTACTAGAACTCATACAGCAATAATATGGCAGGATACAAAATCAGTGCATAGAAATCAGTTGCCTTCTTATACAATAATGTAACTGTAGAAAGAGAAAATAGAGAATTGATTCCATACAGTAGCACCAAAAAGCAAAAGATACCTTGGAATAAACCTAACCAAAGAGGTAAAGGATTTATACCCTAGGAACTACAGAACATTCATGAGAGAAATTAAAGAAGACACAAAAAGATGGAAAAACATTCCATGCTTATGGATTGGAAGAATAAACCTTGTTACAATGTCTATGCTGCCCAGAGCAGTTTATACTTTCAATGCCCACCAATCAAAATACCAGTCGCATTTTTCAAGGTGCTGGAACAAACAATACTAAAATTTATAGGGAACCAGAAAAGACCCCAAATCACCTAGGAAATGTTGAAAAAGAAAAACAAAGTTGAGGGCATCGTGTTGCCTGATTTCAAGCTATATTACAAAGCTGCGATCACCAATGTGATGGTACTGGCGGAAAAAAACTGACACATAGACTAATGGAACAGAGTAGAGAGTCCAGATATGGACCCTCAACTCTATGGTCAAATAATCTTCAACAAAGCAGGAAAAATATCCAATGGGAAAAAAAAAAAGACAGTTTCTTCAATAGATGGTGCTGGGAAAATTGGACAGCTGTGTATAGAAGAAAGAAACTCAACCATTCTCTTACATTATACACAAAGATAAACTCAAAATGAATGAAAGACCTCAATGAGGCATGAATCCTTCAAAATCCTAGAGGAGAACATAGGCAGTAACCACTTTGACATTGGCCACAGCAACTTCTTTCAAGATACGTCTCTAAAGACAAGGGAAACAAAAGCCAAAATGAACTTTTGGGACTTCCTCAAGATAAAAAGCTTCTGTGCAGCAAAGGAAATAGTCAACAAAACAAAGAGGCAACCCACAGAATGGGAGAAGATATTTGCAAATAACACTATAGATAAAAGGCTGGTATCCAAGATCTATAAAGAACTTCTCAAACTCAACACCTAAAAAATCCCAAATAATCCAGTCAAAACATGGGCTGAAGACATGAACACTTCTCCAAAGAAGACATACAAATGGCTAACAGACACATGAAAAAAAGTTCATCATCATTAGCCATCAGGGAAATTCAAATCAAAGCCACATTGAGATACCACCTTACATCAGTTAGAATGGCAAAAATTCACAAGGTAAGAAACAAATTTTGGAGAGGTTGTGGGAAAAGGGAAATCTTCTTACACTGTTGGTGGGACTGCAAGTTGGTGCAGCCACTTTGGAAAACAGTGTGGAGATTCCTCAGAAAATTGAAAACAGACCGACCCTATGACCCAGCAATTGCACTACTGGGTATTTACCCCAATGATACAGATGAAGTGAAGAGATGGGCTACATGAACCCCAGTGTTCTTAGCAGCAATGTCAACAATAGCCAAACTGTGGAAGCAGCCAAGATGCCCTTCAACAGATAAATGGATTAAGAAGATGTGATGCATAAATACAATGGAATATTACTCAGCCATCAGAAAGGATGAATGCCCAACATTGGCATCAACGTGTTTGGAACTGGAGGAGATTATGCTGAGTGAAATAACTTAAAGGGAGAAAGACAATTATCGTATGGTAAAGAATAGCATGAAGGACATTAGAAGGAAGGGAAAACTGAAGGGGAGGAATTTAGAGGGGGAGAGGAACCACGAGAGACTATGGACCTTGGGAAATAAACTGAGGGTTTTAGAGGGGAGGCTGGTGGCTAGATGGTTACCCTGGTGATGGGTATTAAGGAGGGCACATATTGCATGGAACACTTGGTGTTATATGTAAACAATGAATCATGGAACACTACATTAAAAACTAATGATAACTGTATGGTGACTAACATAACATAATAAAAAAAAATTGAAAAAAAAAAGAAAATGTATCTCTAACATGTAAGACGTGTTTATTAAAAAATAAAAAGCAACTTTATCACTTTGTCATTGTTATAGTAACTTAACACCATTTTCCTGATCTCCTCTAGCACCTATCCCACTTTACAGTTTTTGCTTAAATCACAGTCAGAGCAAAATCTTCACATTTGCTTAATATTTTGCTTTTAACTTACAAGTTACCTTACCTGTTTTTCATATTTTTTCTCCCTGAAGAAGAATATATGACATGTGATTTTCCAAATTTTGGATTTGGTTGATTGTTTCCTCCTTGTGGTCATCTTTTAACATAGTTCTCTGGTTTTTGTATTTCCTATAAACTGATAGTGTAATGTGTAGTAATTGTTGGTTAATTTTAGGTTCACTTTTCTTGGCAAGAATATTTCATAAATTGTGCAGTGTATTTCTTGTTTCATCACAGTAGGAGCCACATGATTTCCACTTGTCTCTCTTACCAATGTTGAGAGACAGGTGGAAATCATGCATGTTTAGAGAGAGATCAGTTTGTTTTGGTGTTCTCAGCTTTATCTGACAATTATAAAGTTAGCCTTTGATATTTCACTTAGTGAACATTTCTTAGTTTGGTAGCAAATGATTCTGTTATTACTTATGTAATTAATTGCTGATAAAAAAGTGGTGGCAATTTGCAGTTTTTATGGATTTGCTAATGTTCCTTATCTAATTTTTAAACTAGTTGTTGAGAACTTGCTATTCTTAGATTTAGATAATTTTTTTTAGAAAAACTGGATTAGAAATTGCCCACTGTCTTTAAATATTATTCTAATGAGAAAAACTTTTGAAGTCTGTTACTAATCAAAATGATTAGAAATGTATTTGAAGTAAGTATGATCTTTCTCATAAAGTTTATATTCTCATGTGTAGGTATTACTTTGAGACACCGAGAAAGCTTTTAGAATATATTTTATAAAATCTGTTTTTATTGTTCCTTTTTATACAGGTTATTAAGTGTGTTATGCTGTGATCTAGACACTCTTCTTCTGCTAGAGGCTCAGTTTCAAGTATCTGAAATGTTACTAAATGCTCAAGAAGAAAATATCTTAGAGACCTCTGAAAGCCACAGGTAAAAACAAAAAACAAAAACAAAGCTTAAGACAATATTGTTAACAATTGTTTTCTTTACAGATGCTCTGTTAAGACAGTGATTTTGTGTATGTAGTTTCATGTTTTTCCTCTATGTGAATTCAATAAATTTAAATAACAGAGTAAAAAGCAATTAAAATACAAATGTCACCATTCAGAAGATTGTGATAGATGTTTGTTTGGAGGCTTGAATAGTACTGCTTTCTGAGTTTTTGTTTCATTTAGCATTTTTTTTAAGACCTGATTATATTGATGGTTCCATGATGGTTCTATCACCTTTAAATTCAGGCTGCAGTGTAAGTTGACTCATTAAATAAAATGTTTGACTTCGTGTCCCTTACAGAGTTACTTTTTACTCCATTCTCTTAATTATGTTCATATTTTAAATTTCTGGTTATTGCAAAATGAGGTTATGGTAATATCTTGATTTTTTTTTTCTACTATACTTGTCATTACCTCAGTTTGGCTGACATTTATTGAATACACATTCAATAGCTGGTATTGTTTTCATGTCTGTAATTAAAAAAAATTTGTGCTTCCACTCTAGTTTGGTTTTAGAAGAATATAGAAGCCCAGGTACATTACTGGATTCTCTAGATTTGATACAGAAGGGTGATATTAACAGCTGCAGTAAGTGTAGAATTGGCTCAAAAGCAATATTTAGATTTTGAATTTAAGGTGCTGGGTCTAGAACCCAAGGGAACCTTTACTAAAAAAGTGTAAAAGCCGTTGTGGATATAATGTAGGTCTTAATTCTATTTCTTTAAATGCAGTAACATTTGATAAGAAAATATTATTTTATAGTATCATTTATCTCATTTTATCGGTTATATCTCCATCAGTTCTTTGCTTTCTGATGAAGAAAGCTATAAGATAAAGTGAATTTAGCCATTTTAAGTGATACATTGTTAATCATTTTCCAGACTTTTCTATAGAAAATTTTCTTTTTTCTTTACATTCCACTGATTTGATTTTAGAATTAAATCGTATTCAATTAAGATAACAAAATTGATATGTTTATTTTTCAGGAATTTCATAATTGATGGCTTATCAGTAGAGAGAAATCATGTTCTTGTTAGAATAAATTTTATTGGTGGGCCCATGGAACGAATTTTGCCTCCAAGGGTACTAGAGAAGGTAAGTGGGGTTAGAGGAATCTTTCTAATAGAGAAGCTGTAGGATACAAATAAATCCTTTCAAATGAAAATAGTATTCTTTATGACAGAGGCGTTTTGAGTGCTAGTTTGTGTTGCAAAGTAGGCTATTATTTCATTAAAAAGTTGTCATTTTTCTGTGTCTGTGATTATTTACTTTTGATGTATTTGTCTTTCATGATACCTAATTTTTATTAGATGAGTATTTTTTTGTATTTATTTAGCAATATTGAGTACTTCTCTATCAATATTCATAGACATTGGCTTTTTCTTGAAGGGACTTTTTTTTTTTAAATTAAGTACATTTTTGCTCTCTCGATCTGGGAAAGATGAGATAGAAATGATTGACAATACAAGATAAACCATTTGGTTTTTTAAATTTGTTTCCTATTTCAATATAGGAAATATAGGTTTCTTTTGAAGACTATAATTTCCATTTCATGGGAAAAAAAAGAATAGTAAGGCTTTCATTATCAGTCCTAGTTGCTAGAACAAGTTACCATATATTTGTCTTCAGGGCTTGTGTAATGCCATTTCTATTACATTTCATTTTAGTTAATATCCTTTGGAGTATTGTCACATAGCTTTTGCTTACTTAGGCTACAATTCTAGTATCTATGAAACAAAAGCCTGTTTAAATGAGTATTTCAGAAAATCTTAAAATTCAATATTTTATATTACTTCCTAAAGTCATTTATCTTCTTTTTTAGGGTGATGATCCATATCCTTGGCCAATGTTTTCATCATATCCTTTACCAAACTGCTATCTGTCAGAAGTTACAAGAAGTGCTGATCTAAAACAAGGTAAGATATTTACCATCAACTGCCATGTTATTTTAGTGCTTTGTGGTTATAATTTGAAAAAAAGAAAAAGTATTATGGGAGATTAGTACTATTTTTCATTCAGCTTGTGTATGTGGATACATTTATGCCTATTTCTTTGTAAATTTCTTACGAAATTTTTTTGTATGCTACTGAATAATTCTTATCAAAACCTTTTTTGGTTTAAAAAAGGAGTTATGATTTTTGATGAGTTCTAGATACATAGGATTTTATTCAGCAGAGCAGTATTTTTTAGTATCTGCGTGCCATATGTAAGTTCTGTGTCCTGAAGACTGATCTATAAATATTAATTATATAAATATAGTAAAAGTTCAGGTGTCTGCCTTGGAGGAGTTCTTGAACTTTTGGAGAATACATACTATTAGATAATTGTATGGTAGTGCAGTATGATAGGAACTAAATAGTGAAATGTGTAGCCTGCTAGGACACCCTCCAAAAAAATCAATGTTTAACACAAGGCAGGAAATATGTGTGTTTTGGGTAATATAATAACATTTTTGACAGAGGAAAAAAGCAGAGAAGATTGAAAGGAGCAAATTATATTCAGAGAGCTGTGAGTAGTTTAGGATGTCTGAGATTTGGTGTGAGGGCAAGAGAGACCAGAGATAAGACAACCGGTAAGCCAAGTTCAGCCATAAGGCCAGTGTAACTGAAGACTATTGTGAGAGCAATGAAAATTCTGACCATTTTTAGATTAGGGAATTCTAAGATGAAATATGAAGATAATATGATCAAACTACTCATTAATTTGAGAAGTTAAAATCTTATATCAGTGTGATCTTCAATATTATTGAAGTTGGTGCTGGAAAAAAAAATAGCATGTATAAAATTCATTTAACATAGGTTAAGATTTTATGGAGTGATTGTTGAAAAAATGTTTTTCATGTGTCTTTCACTTTTCCCTACATTTACTTGCTTTGAAAAAATTAAGAGAAGCCATTAATTGATATATATATTTTTTCTATCCAGTGTTTGAGATATACATTACCTTTTTCACAGTTGCATAGAAACAAAAATTGTGCTTTGTTTTTTCATTTCTATCTACTTAGAGTTTAGGGAAAGAGAAAGAAAGAAAGAACATGAGGGAGCTTTTTAACTTTTTTTTTTTTAAAGATTTTATTTATTTGAGAGAAAGAGCAAGAGAGCATAAGCAGGGGAAGAGGCAGAAGGAGAGAGAAAAGCAGATCCCCTGCTGAGCAGGGATTCCCAACATGGGGTCTCATCCCAGGACCCCAGGATCATGACCTGAGCTGAAGGGAGACACTTAAGCAGACTGAGCCGCCCAAGTGCCCCTGAAATTTTTAAATATTTGTCTCTATAATGCACTAAAAATTTTGCCTTTGTTTTCTTTGTGTGCAACCTGATCTGTTGCTTTCAGAGATGTGTGAATAGTAGGAAGTATTTTTCAAGAAGAAACCTTGAGAGAATACCATTTTGACTACTTTTACCCCAGTGACTCACAACTCTCAGTGAACCCAAGCCTTTCTCAGTTAGTTACTCTTACGATTTCCTATCCTACTTTTGATCTTCTTAATGCTTTTATAGTTTGTCATCGTTGTAGGTTTCATCATTTATTTGCCCCCTCCTTCCTTTATTTAATATTTTTCTCAAGTGCTAGTTATCAGATGTTTCACTAGGCATTGGAGATAAAGTGATGCATTAAGACATGGTCCATTCTTGGTACCCCAACCCTTTTCCTGACCTTTTCCTTGTTACAATAAAGCACTGTTATCTTTGCTAAGTTTCCCTTGGAAACAAATACTAATTTTTTGAACAACAAATCATTATCAATTTTACTATGTGACTGTTGTATTTGATAATTTGGTCCTTCAAAATAGTTTGATTAAAAAAGTGTCTCATATTTTTAAACAGAACAAGGAAGACAGAAATAAGAAAACTAAGGTTAAATGGACACTGCCCTGAAAAGAAGATATATCATCAGTTCCTAGGAATTGGTGCTAAGGAATATAATTTTACTCCTTGCTCTACTCTTGAGTAGTTTAGAAAAGGGAGTAGTAATAGCATCTCTGTCTAGCCCAGAAGATAACTGCAGAATGGTTATTAACTGAGAGTGGGCCCATCATACTACCAGGCAGTCATACATGGTGCCCCTAGGTCTGTATTCTCCCACTCTCCTAGATGACCATTTTAAAATCGTTTCTCTCATCAAACCTTCACTTCATCCCTGTCCATCCTATCCAGTGATAAGTTTGTTTTCTAGGTTACTGAGGAAATAGTAAAGAAAAAAATCTTCCATGTGCTCCTGATAAACACCAACTCACTTTTAGCTGAATCTATTCCAATTTTGGGTTTTCGTTCCTATGAATAAACTTCTGACGTTACTTACAAAGGCTAGCTTCTCCATCTATGCACTACATTCCATCTTCTTCTCAAGGGTACTGCTTCTAACAGTTCTCCATTTTTCTTTATTGCTCTTTTTGAGGGGGATGGTGGGATGAATCTCCATTGTGGCTCTTTGTGAGCCAACAAACCTGCTATTAATTCCTTCCATATTTAAAATATCTTCTTTTGAATCTATGCTTAGATTTCTGTCCTGTTTTTTTTAAATTTTTTGAAGGAATTTGTCTCATCTTGGTATTCCAGTAATTTCTTCCATTCTCTCTTGAACCCACAAAGGTAACTAGGCTTTCAGCACTACCATTACACTGTGATTAAATCTAGTGTGTTGATCAGTCCTCATCCTACTAGATTTAACATTATTAACTCCCTCCCTTTCTTTTGAAACACTTTTTTCACTTGGCTTCTAGAAAATACACAATGGGATTTTCCTCCTGTGTTTCTGGCGAATTCTTTTGTCTCCTTCGTTTGATTTTTCACTTCCCTCTAACCTCTAAACTTTGGAGTGCTCCAGAGCTCAGTTCTTAGTGGCCTATTTTTCTAGCAGTACTTATTCTTGGGGAACATCTCATCTCATGACTAAAATACTGTCCAGTATGCTGATGGCTGTCAGATTTATATCTCTAACCCCTATCTCTCCCCTGAAGTCTGCATACATATCTAACTGCCTACTTGACACCTCTGCTAGGAAGGTTAATAAGCACATCAAACCTAACACATCTGAGATGAACTTCTCATACTCCCTCAAAATCTATTCCTTTGGTGTTTTTACTCATTTCAGAAATGGCAACTTTTGCTTCCAGTTCTTTAGGCAATAAATCTAAAGGCATTCTTTGACTTCTCTTTGTCTTCATTCCCACATCTAATCTGTCAGCAAATGCTCTTGACTCTACCTGTCTGAAATCACTTTCTCTCATGCACAACCGTCGTCTCTCAGCTGTATTATTGCAATAATCTGCCAAGTAATCAATGTGTTCTCAACACAGCAACCAGAGTAATGCTGTTGAAATGGATTATATCACATTACTCCTTAACTGAAACCCTCCAGTGGCTTCCCATAGCTAACAAGGCCCAATATGTTTGTGGCTTCATTCCTGTAAGTGCTCTATTTTACTTCAGTACCATTTCAAACCTCTTTAATTCCACATTTCCCCACCGTATTGGACAACAACTTCTGTTGTCTTTCTGTTTGTCCCTAAAACACGAGTATTTGACTAAGATACTAGTCTCAATTTAATAGTAGTACCTAATACTTCCTCCTAATAATAGTGGTCCTGGTTTTTGTTAAGCAGGAGAGAATGATCTAGGCAGCAGTGGATAATCCAGAATGTACATCAAAGAGATATCTCTGTGAACTCAGAAAAATGGAGCCAAATGAATTTCTAAAAGCTCTAAAGCTAAATCGAAAGTATGTTTTTGGTTAAATACAGTTCAATAAATTAAACATTGTATAATTTTAAATATACTGTGTTTAAGCTTATAATGCTTTAAAATATAGCTATTTGGAAGGCAGGAGTTCTTATACTTTTCATTCTGCTTTTTTTTATTTGAAAGTAACGATTCATTGATTCTGATAGGTGTTATTTTAGTTGCCATTTGCACTGCAAAATTTTGGGATATCATTTCATTGTTATGGGGGAAAAAAATCAACTTCGGTTGTGTGCGCATGGTGACATCCTCTCATTTGTTTTCCAGCTTCTACATTTATCCTCCTTGCTACAGTTAGCATCTCCTCATCTGTTAAATTGCCTCTTGTTAGCTCATTGGCATTAGTGTTAGCTATTAGATAATTTATCTTCATCTGTAAATAAGAATCTTGAGACATCATCTGGTTCAGTTATTTTTCTTTGTGCACCATTTTAGGGTCACCATTCTAAAATGTAAAAGCCCTTTAAAAGCTAGTGATTAATATTATCTATTTATATATATGTACATTATGTGTATACATATGTAAGCATGTATAGGTATATATGTACACATGTGCACACGTGTATATATGTGTGTGATATATAAATGTGTGATATATATGTGTGATATATAAATGATGTGTGTGATATATAAATAATATGTGTGATATGTGTGATATATGAATAACATGTGTAATATAAAAAATAATCTTATACACATGAAAGAACTACCTTTCATGTGGTAGATGTAGCCTGGAATATTATATTTCTGTTACCCTAGAGTTTAGATAAATTGGAAGAAATTTGTGAGTGTAGTAACTTACTATTACCTGTGCAGCAGATAAAAAGGAAAGCAGAGTGGGAGGAAGGAGAGTTGTACTGTGGTTAAAAGCCATACAGGTCAGTGTGTTCAGGAGCTATTAAAGTGAACTACTGGAGGTTGACTCATAATGTCTTTTCTATATGAAACAGGTCATGAGAGAAAACAAAACAGATTGCTTTGTTTCCCTACTCTAAACTTAGATCTCCCAGGAGTTATTGTTATAACTCCTAATTGGCCAGTCTGCTCTACTCCATTCCATTTTGGTGTGTTCAGGATGGGACTTCTTTCTCTAAAGAGGAATAGAAATCTGGTACTTTCATACTGATACTTTCATACTGAGAAATAAAAATGACTTGAGGATTAAATAGCATGCTCTGGTTATTAAATAGCATGCCTTGGAGAGATATCTGGAAGTGAGAAATTTGCTTCTCCTTTCTAGCATCCTATTTTCATTTTATTTTTAAATGTTTATTCAGGCTGAATTATAAAATAATCAGCGATCTAGATTACATCTGTACACTGTATACCTTACTACTGTGGAATGCCTGTCTTTATCAGCAAACCATTTGGATCTATCTGTATTCACTCAGTTGGGGCTATTATCTTCAAAGTAGAGAGTTGAGTTTTTTTGTCATGGCTTGTATGTGTCTAGTACTCCTGACAGGGCCAACAGAGCAGTAGAAGCACAGCACTGACTCACAGGGCCACTGGCAGCAGGGCCACTGGCATTGTTTTTCTTTGATCTAGAAATTCGGATGGCTACTCATTGAAAGCCTCAAATACATTAGTGACTCCTAATGCAAGTGAACTTCTGCATGTTCCTTGCAAGTCCTCCATAGTCAGTCTTTACCCATATATCCCTCCACAGGCCCTTCCTTAAAAAACAAACAAAACAAAACAAGAAAAAGTTTACCTCCCTTGGGCTTTCTAAGAAGTAAACATTAACAGCTAATGTGAGCCAGTTGTATAAACAAATGCTTCACTTTTCCATTCTTTTCTCTCCCTTGCCCTTTACTTCATCTCATGGCCTTTCTCTCCATAGTAATTGACCTACATACTCTGCATAACCCTGTGGATCTTGTTGTTTTGTTTTGTTAAAAACAGCTTTATTGAAATGTAATTAACATACTATACAATTCACCCATTTAAAGGGTGCAATTCAGTGATTTTTTTAAATATATTAATAGATATGTACAGCTTTCACCACAAACGACTTTAAAACATTTTCACCACCTCAAAAAGAAACCCCCCAGTACTCCCTCTTCCCCCACTTCTTTGACTCAGCCCTAAGGAAACACTGAAATCTTTCTGTTTCTAGAGATTTCTCTAGTTTGGACTTTTCATCTGAATGTAATAGTGTAGTATGTGGTATTTCATGACTGACTTTTTTCCTTAGCATAATGTTTTCAAGGTTCATTCACGTTGTAGTATGGATAAATACTTCGTTCCTTTTTATGATTAAATAATATTCCATTATATGCGTATACTATAATTTGTTTATATATTTGTATCTGCTCATGGACACTTGGATTGTTTCCACCTTTTGGCTATTATAAATAATGCTGCTGTAAACATTCATGTACAAATTGCTGCATGAACATGTTTTTATTTCTCTAGAATATATACCTAGAAGTAGAATTGTGGAGTTATATGGTAATTCTGTGTTTAATAGTTTAAGGAACTGGCTCACTGTTTTCAAAAGCAGCTGTGCCATTTTACCTTTTCACCAACAGTATTTTGAGATTCTCATTTCTCCTCATCATTATCATCATCATCATCATCATGTGTTGTGATCTGGCTATCCTAGTGGGTATGAAGTGCTATTTCATTGTGGTTTTGATTTGCATTTCCCTGATGACTAATAATGTTGAGCATCTCTTCATGTTATATATCTTCCTTGGAGAAATAACTATGCATATCCTTTGCCTATTTTTTAATTATTTGTCTTTTTATTATTGAGTTGTAAGAGTTCTTTATATATTCTGGATATAAATTCCTTATGGGATATATGATTGGGGAACTTCTTTCGTATCTCAGAGTACATTAAGTTTATGCCTCTGGACCTTTGCTCTTGATGTTCCCTTTTCCTGGAGTTCTACCTCCTCCTCTTTACACAGGTAGTTCCTTCTGAACGTTTTATGCTGAGTCTGAATGTTACTTCTTCAGAGAAGTTATCTCCACTTTATCTAAAATATATTTCTTCCCTTACATCTATATGTCTTGCTTCCTGTGGATTCCTCTAATAGCACCGTACCTTACTATGAGTTTATGTATTTGTTCACTATCTGCTGCGCTACAGTGTAACTTCATGAGACAAAAATGCTGTCTGCTGTAGGTAGTAGACAATGATAAATGTCTATTGAATTTCTTCTCTGTCTTTCCCATCATCAAACTCTATCTTCCAAATCTTTGTGAGTGGACGTTGGGAATTCCTTTCAGGGTTATACGTAAATTTAGAAGTTTTACTCAAACCTAGAATAATCTCTGATCTCACTCATTTTTCTAGAGTATCAATAGCTTTGTAGTTAGAAAGCCCCTTGAACTAAACTTCTGTATCTATCATTCATTAAATAGACACCTTTTTTATAGTTATTTTATAATTTACAAAGTGGTACTTTTATGTTTTTATAGCACAGAAAAAGTATACATTGTTAGCATTACATCTCATTTTTTCCGCAATTGAAAAAGTAACCAAAAAATGTACAGCCTTTATTCTGTGATTACTTCAAATTTAATCTTTTGTAGCTTCAGTATCTTAACTTTACTGCTTCCTCTCTGCATTTTCACTTATCTGACAGGAAATTGATTTTCTGCCTGGCAAAACATTCTCTTTCAAATACTATATAAAGGAGTAAGTTCCATGGTGCTAATCATTCCCTTTAATGGAATGTACCACATAATATTAAAATCTTTATAGTCTGATTGTTCAGATATTTTTAATTGGATATTTTTAGATGACATTATTCCTATAGGAGAAAACAGATCATTTTAAAGTTCATAATATATGACATACAACTATCTCACTGTAATATCTTTCCCCCCAGCATGAAGTAGTTTTTCTTCCTTCAAATTAATAAGAAAAGGAAGGAAGGTATCCTACAAAATTGAAGTGAATTCCAGTTAAAACTTACTTTTCAGTTTGTACATTTTCAGCTCTGAATGAATTCAGTATAAAATATATGTTGAATTATTAGGGTCCAGGTACTGATCAAATGTCTGTGAGGACCATATTCTCCTCTTAGGTGAGAAACTTGAATCTAAGCTACTGTATTAAATTGGTATTATTTGCATAGATTTGGTTCTTTATAAAAGCATAAATGAAAATGCAAACCATTGGCAATGTTTAATAATATGTTTGGGGGTAGAAAAGGCTTTTTGATAGGTATTATATATAAATTTACTTTGAACATTTGTAGTTGCAGACTAGTATTTATAAGATAATCATTGCAATGTATTTTGTTCAATAGAAAGAAACAAATATTAATAGAGTAAGTTTCTAAATTAGAGATGGAACTGAAGAACAAGAGTACTGTGTTCTCTGTCTCTGGAGTTAGGTATTGTGTAGTGAATGAGCAATAAAGTTTATGGATTTTGTAGTTACATTCTTACCATACCAACATATTTTTATTCTAGCTCTCAAGACATGCTGGTATTTTAAATTGTTTGGATTAAAAGATACTGAAATTTAGCTTTTTCAACTACAAATACTGTAATTTTGTCATTGGAACAATGTTCTTATTTTAACAAGACCGTTCTCATTAATCTATATTGATTTTGTTTAATAAATGTTTGTGTCCTTACTGGGTTTAATTCTTTATTCGCTGATGCTATTTCTTGCTGACACTTTGATAATTTCTGTCTTTTAAGACATTAAGTCCATGCCCATGTCCTTGATGAATTATTTTCCTGTCTTTTTAAATTTACAAATGGGATAACAGTCTATTATGTAATCATAAAAGTATAATCAAAATTGGAATACTACCTACATAATATGTAGAAGTAAACTTTTTAAGAGGAAAAAAGGGAGAATAGATGAACCATAATAGCATCTACATTTTAATAAAAGAATGAAAGTTACCCAGTTAACAAGTTGAGTAGATTATTTCATTGCTAGTCTGGTAGATTATGTAAGATTTAGGATTACCATTCGTTCTCCAGGCAACCGAGAACAGAATGCATAGGGAAAACTGTAAGAGTACTTTGAAAATAGTATGACATTACATAAAATATAGTGCAACATAATGACTGATATTGTTTGTTCTGATTTGAAAAGCTTTTTGAATTATGTCTTGTACCTATAGTCAGCCTATAAATATTTTTAGTGATGAATTCTCTCTTTTATCAACTACTTATTTAGGTCTTGATGTCAAATCAGACATCTTAATCTTTTTTCTTATTGTTTCTAACCTTTTCATAAAGATTTATTTTCTGCAGATAAAGGTAAATGACTTTTATTTGACATCATTCTGTTAACCGAAGGGACTAGGAATATGAGATTATGGTTTCATGTCAGTGTAGTAAATCTTGAGCTGCATCTGTTGAGATACTTAGCTTACAAATCAGAATAAGTATTTACTTTTGAATAATAAAACTTATTTTCATGTACTTATTACTTCATGTTTGCAATGTACATATCTATGGCAACCGGGGAAACAGATCACCTGCTAGTTTAAGTGCGGGTGATAAGGGAAAATGAATTCTTCATTTCTTGAAAATGTGACTCATTTCTTTTATAGTAAATGATTATTACATCTTTTAAAAAAGGAAAAGTGATATAATTCCACAGTGAGGAATAACATGTGTAAAATATAGATGTCATGTGTTAAGAGTCCCTGTAGTTCAAATAAAATGAAAATGTGTAATGAATTTAGAAACTCCCAAATTTAGAGATGTACAGAGAACTACTATAGAGAATTTAGGCATCTTTTCAGTTGCTTCTCAGAGATGACTCCAAAGTCTTCCCTTGTTTATTATAATAAAAGTAAACTGAAATGATTGTGTTAAACTACATGGAAGAAGATAAGCAGAAATACAAAGGGAAACCAAATATTACACAAATAAGATTCAGGATAAGACAAAGGTGACTATCTAAATTAAGCCTAGGAATCTGTTGCTAGTTAGCTTATGAAATCTTCTATTTATTTTGTTTCTTTTGCAGAATCTGTTATGATATTCTCTGTAAAGTGGGCATTCACAGTTGCATTTAGGAAAGAAGTACTGAAAGTTTTCTGTGTAAATAGCTGGTTTTCTCTGCATTTATATTGAGCTTATATTTTACTCCTTTTGAAACTGAGATTCCTTTTATATTGTCCATAATAATCTTATAATCAGTATAACATTTCTTTGAATAATCTTTTGAGAAAAAATTGTACAGTATCCTCTAGTATGAAAAGATTATAGTGCTAACCATAACAAAGAATTTTAGAGTTTAAATATGAAATATTGTTAGCTATGATTGGTGAACATGAAACTTGATGCCCCCCCTTCTTTTCCCCCATTTTCCTCAATGGTATTAAGGAGTGAGTTTAAAATAGATTTTTTACTTTCTCTTCCAACTTTACATTGTCTGTAAATCACAGTGGTCTGGAGGAGCAAAGAGAAGAAGAACATATACTCACTAGACACACCAAACCACTTTCGGGAAAACAAAACAGTAGTTGACCATGGTAACTTCATAACTAGATGTATAATTAATACACTGAACCTAAATTACGATATGGCACTTTCTCCAAGAATAATACTGTAGGGTAAGAATTACATAATAACAGTTGATATAAAAAATGTAAGTTAAGAAATAAATTGTGTTCAGTGTGTAGAATATAAACCTGGATTCTTCCTAGTGAAATAGATCAATTGTTTTCTCATTTAACCATAAGAAGTGAATATTCATTTCATTACAGGAGACTGGATTATACCCAGAAAGGAGCCAGAACCTCATAAGAAGATAAAACAATGAGGATTTTAAAAATTTATACTTTAAAATACTTTACTATAAAATTGTGATTAGGGTTCTTGCAAGTGAATCATTTTATATGTGTCCATACTTTTAATTAAAGTTTATTGAGTTCTTATATAGACTTTATACCAAATTAGGAACTATAATTGCTCATATTTTAGTGACAGTAACATGCTTAGGAGCTTTTAGTCACTGTCACTTTCAGTTATACCACACATTTACATTCACATATGTTTATAATAGTTTGAATGTTGACATGTCTGTGCACACATAAACACCACCATAATCAGATATATAACATTTTCCTGATTCCACACAAGTTTCCTTTTTCCCTTACAGTCAAATGTTCTCTACTCCTAGCCTCAGGCAATTACTGATTTTTTTCCCCCCATGTTATAGATTAGGATTTCTGAACCTCAGCACTATTAATATTTTGGGCTGGGTAATTACTTGTTGCCAGAGGGTGTGGTTCTGTGCCTTGTAGGACTTTTAGCAGTGTCTCTGGTCTCCCCACACACTAGATGCTAGTAGGACTCTCTCTGTACTCCCATTCTTAGGTATGACAATCAGAAATGTCTGTAAAGACTGCTGAAGTAACTCCTGGAGAGCAAAACATAGTCCCCTTGAGAACAGCTACCAAAGATTAGTTTTTCCTATACTTTGTTTGTGCCTGGTTTCTTTCTCTCAGCATAATGGTTTTGTGATGCATCCGGTTTGGTACATGTACCATTTGTTATCTTTTTTACTGAATGGGGTACCAGTATCAATAAAATGAAATTTGGTTGAATTGTACCAAAATGTTTGGTTCTGATCATATTTTTTTAAATACTTAAATACTTAAAAATAGCTGCTTTAAAATCTTTGCTAATTGTATCACTCCAGTCATTTCTGGATCTATTACTTGATTTATCTACTGGTTGTGAGCCACATTTCCCCCCTTTCTCATGTTAGTGATTTCTTCGTTAAATATCAGATGTCATTCATTTTACATTGTTGAGTGGGGATTTTGTTTTTCTTTAAATAGTAGTGGACATTTTTTGGAGTGCTGTCAAGTTATTCATGGATCAATTTGATCCTTCAAGGCTTTCATTTTTTTGTTATGGTAGCTGTAGATTTGCCTTTATTGATAATTTAACTCTATTACTAAGATGTTACTTTTCTGGCACCTTTATGGACTACCCTGGTAGTTAAAGGACTCTTCACTCTGGAACTTGGACCTCAGCTATCACTAAGTGTATTCTGGGGATTGTTCATTTTACAAGCTCCCAACCGTTTTTTGCTCAACCTTGTGGAATTTCATTCTTCATTTGCTTAGCTGATTATTTTGCAATCAGCTTGACAAAGACTTACATAGATTTCTGTAATTCTCTGTTCTGCTCTTCCTCTCCAGTACTATGATCCCAAAATTTTAGCCTCCTCAGTCTTTGCAATTTGACTTCTGTCTCTTCAACTCTGCAAGACCTCCATAGCATCATCCCCCTTCCTGCATAGTGATCTTGAAATTGCCTTCAGGAAAAAAGGCCAGTTTTTTCTTACCACATCAGTTTCCCTCTTCTCAGGAAAAATCATTCTGCATACTGCCTGCTGCCCAATGTTTGGAAACAGTTGTTTGTTATACTTTACTCAGTTTTCAGGTTGATTACAGCAGGAGAGCAAGACTTCCTAGTACCTCCATCATGGCCGAAGCAAAACTCTTGTGTTTTAATTCTTTTGTGTTACTATAAACATAGAAAATTTGGGAAAACATCAGATTCATATTTGCTCTACTCACATAGTTACTAATTTAGATTTATTGTATTCCTATAGTACCATTCCTATGATTCCATTTCCTCTTGCCTCATTCTCTATATCCAAGGGCCTTTGCTAGTCTAACACCATTGGCCTCTCTCTGGACTTGCCCACTTATCCTACAAAGGTAGGAAGAATGTTTGGTAGGGGAACTTGGGAGAAGGTTTGGAAATTTTGGATTAGCCTATTGTGTAGGCTGTACTTTCAAGTTAGCCTAACTTTGGGTTATATTGGTACCTTTTAGTTAGCAGAGGCCTTTGGTTGTCTATCATTGTCTGTGATTAAATAGATTAGTTCAGTTCAGGGGAGACATTTGGAAGTCTGTGTGGCAGCAGATCCAAGTCTACTTTAGCTGTTTCAGTATTAACACAGATTTCTTGGACTCCATTCATCTTCTCCTATCTACTACTCACCCCCAGATTTGGAGGTGAAAATAAAGGAATCATTGTTCCCCTCAAACCTAAATATCCCAGATATAGATATTTTTAAATTAACATTATATCAAATCACTAAATATTTTTAAGTGTGAGGAATGCAAATTGAAAAGCTCACACTCTCATTGATTGGGGAAATGTAATCAGATATATATAAAGGCTACCAAGTTGTCTCTAAGAGTCTTTTTAGTCACTCTGTCTCTAGCTCAGCCTAAATTCTAATTTCCAGGTAAACTGGACCCTTTAGCCCTTCCACCAACTGGTAGCATGCATACCACATCTGCTGCTTCAGTACTGTTTACAATTGTGGTGCCTTGTGCTCTTTTTCTTATAATGAGATGATGAAAAAGCAAACAGAATAGCAAATGTGAAAGGATAGGAGGGCAAGGGGAGGGTGTAGGGCAGGAGGGAAGAGGGAACGGATAATACAGGATTTTTCAATAGCAGGTAATTTATGGAAGAACTATATGGGCATCTTCTACTTAAAGGAGATAGTAGTGGTTATAAAAGACAGGTTACACATGGATAGAAAAGATGATATAGAGGAGGAAGCAGATGAAAAACTGTATTTGTCTTTTCAATCATATATCACTAGTGATTCTTATTAGGCTTTAGGTAGTTTGTTCTTGGAAAATAAGTAATGTAGATATTCTAAATAGAAACTATAAAAATTATTTTAATGCTGTTGAATTAAGTCTTTTACCTAATTCATATTAAGGTACATTTAATATTATAACTTTGTTATTGATAACATAATTTTCAACAAAATTATCAGCATTGGTATTTCTTGAGTTTAGATTAAAGATTTTGAGAGTTTGTTAAAAAGAGTCATTTTCTCCTTTGCCTTAATGATGTTAGTTTTTCTCTAGTGGTTGCTTCTGATTGAGTCTATTTATGAAATGTTACAGGTTCATTTTGGTCTTAATATTCAAAGAGAATAGATTAGAACTAACTATCTGAATTACACATACTTTCAACAACACAGTTTGTTCTGGTTCATATGTATATTTGTGTGAGTATGCACATATTTGGTATATTTATTTGTATACTCTTGTGTTTGTATAAAAGAATATGTAGCTTTGATGAGAGAAGGCTTTTCTTTTTGGTGACCTACTTCTCAAATAGGGACATATTTATATAAATTATGATTTATATATTTAAATATTATTTTGAATGTCATAACCATGAGGACTGTGTGATATACAACTGCTTTTTTTAGGGTTAGATAAAACCGATTTAGATCATAAGAGTGATAAGTGTGTCTTTATTGCACTATTAACTTGTGTGTGTATATATATGTGTGTGTGTGTATATATATATATATATATATATATATATATATATACACACAAGCATATGCTTTATGACATGTGGGTTTCATGAGGGCAAGTGGCTTGATTGTTGTAGCCAAGTAGGAGGAACTCCATACATATTTATTGAATGTATTTTTATAAAGATTGGAGGGAAAAATGAAAGTAGTTTGATATGGTAGAAAGATTAATTTTTTAAATCTGTAAGAGTCAGGACTTACTTGTTTTATTATATTTTTATTCATTTATTTTAAGAAGGTAAGAGTTGGTTGAAACTCTCTCTAGTATAAGATTGACCACTGTTATCTTCCTGGTGGGATTTATCAGCTGAAGGAGAGCTTTGGAAGATATATTTTGTAGTGTTAGTGTTTCCAGACACATCTTTGGGCAGAGGCAGTTAGGCCTTTGACCCTTTATTTTGAAAAGGCTCTTTTTCCTTTTTGATTCCAATATCTTTTTCAAGGAAAGTGTTAAAAGGTATGAGTTCATGTGACTACCTATACCTGTATACTTGTGTATCTTTTTTTTAAAGATACCTACATCCTTTTTAATATACTATTTATAGATGTTTTCTAATACAAAATCTCATTGGGATGATATTAAAATGGAAGATGAAAAAATCTCATGGAAATAAAATTAAAGTTAAAATGGAAAAATAAAATTAGATGGAAGTTGCCATGTAATCATGAAATTGCTTAGAAAGAAGTTATATTTTAGCCATAGATACTCTTTCAGCGCCACTCATTTTTGGCATAATTTTTTTGCAAGAAGTGGAAGTAATTGACTAGGAATTTTCTATGCTTATGTTTTCTTTTTGCTTTTAAAGAAATGAATAAAATTTGTCTGAATGTACATGAAAAAAGAGTATAATGTCAATCTCTGTAGTGAAATCGTACATCTATCACATCTGTTATTTGATGTCTCTTACTTCAAATACTCAGTAAAGAATTATGTTCATATAAGAAAAAGAACATTCAAAAATTATGGTTATAAATCAATCCATTTTGTGTGCTTTTAAAAAATTCATTTTATAGGCTTTTAATAAGTATAATTGATGGTATAAGATGTAATTACAGAAAAAATGTCTGTTTTCTTTTGAAAGCCAAATACTATTTCTTGAATTTGTAACTGTTTATATATTTAACATTAACACTTATTTTCTGGTGTTTCTAGCATCTCATTATAATAATGTAACATGCTGTGTTTCTTATTAGACAATGATCTTGGCAAACTTTTATTATACTTCAAAATGTCTGATAAACAAACCGAGTGGATAGAAAACTGCCGAAGACAATTTTGCAAAATGATGAAGGCCAAACCTGATATAATCAGGGGAAGTGGTAAGTATGTTGTTTAATTTTTGGGGTGTTTTTGTTATGAAAATTATATTAATGGAAGCTATATTTCCTAAAGATCAGTGTTGACATCTCTAGAATACATAATACTGATTGATCCCAGAAGTCCGTTCACTTCTGAGAAACTTATGATCCTGGAAAACAAAAATTACAATCTAAGATGCAGGGAAGCTGTGGGTCAAAGAGAAGGTGGAGGAGGAGGCCCACCGACCGTCACCCCCTAATGACAATAAAATTGTAGGCAGCATAAAAACTGCCAAAAAATATTAAAATGTGAGAGACTACTAAAGTTTTTTTAAACTAAGAGGTCTTGGTAATCAGTTGGAAGGCTGATCTGCCTTTACCCAGGTATTTGCTTGCTTTCAGCAGCTTTCACTTGAATATTTTTGGAATACTGCTATATTTTTGCTATATTTTTGGAAAATTTATTGACTTTTTTACTGACACATATTTTGAAACTCTGCCACATCTAGTCAAGTAAATTTACTCACTCTTAAGGAAATTGAAATTTTATTTTGGGGGAATAGCTATATTTCCTAAACTAGCAAATAAATTGTTTTATATTCAGATATTTATATGTGAATTTGTTTTCTAAAAATCACCAATTTTAAATTAGCATTACTTTGAATAAAGGTCTAAGAAGAAGGTTCTAATGGAAATATAAGGTAGATTTTTTGAAAGCTATAATTTAAAATTGTCTACTTCATTAACCATGCTTTATTGTTTTTATATTTATATCATTTGTTATAAAATTAAAAGTGGGAAATAAAAATGTTTATATTTTGTTGTTGGAGAAATTACATTTTCTGAGAATAGTGATATAATCTATGGGCAGCTCAGAGATGAATTCCCTAGATTTTCTTTTTGTCTCGTACATCCTAGAATGAGTGATTAAGAATGCCATCAGATGCAGGATAAAAAGGTGAATCAGATGCATAATAAATGCCTACTCTCTGTAGCAAAAAGGACCAGGAAAGGGGTAGCCTATCAAGATATATTTTTATAGAAAGTGACCACTTTAATCCAGCCAGACACCACAGAAAGTCGTGCCAGCAAGACTTGGGCACAGCCTGGACTTTCCTCCTTACCTGGCAGTAATGGGACACGCTTGCCGCTCCTTCAGAGGAGACTTAGAGAGTTAAGGAGTTTCACTATCACTCAGTGGTAACAGGGCCAAACTTCCTCCTTCCCCTCCACACATGTGTTTGTCACATACATGCAACAAATTTAAAATTAGAAAGTATCAGCAAAGAAATAAAACCCAAAAGGAAATTTTAGAAGTGAAAATACTATAACCAAATAAAAAGCTAAATGGATTGGTTCAACAATAAAATGGACAGAGGATAGAATTGGTGACTTGAAGGTATCAGTAGAGAAGAAATAGACTGAAAAACAAAAAAAATTAATAGAGCCCCAGAGACCTGTCAAACCATAACAAAAGGTCTAACATTTGTGTCGTTGGAGACCTGGGAAGTGGTTAGGACTATAAATGTGTTTGAAGAAACAGAGCTTAAAAATTTCCAAATTTATCAAGAAACCTAAATCTAAATCTGTGGATTCAAGAACCACAAACAGGGCAAACCCAAAGAAATCCACACCAAGATGCAATATAGTCAAACTTCTAATAACTAAAGGCAAAGAAATCTTGAAAGCAGAGAAGGAGAAACAACATAGCTACAGGGGAAAATCAGTATCATTGACCGTGGACTTCTCACCAGAAAAGATGGAGGACAGAGGAAGTGGCATGACATTCACACGCTGAAAGAAAGAACTGTTAATCTGAATTCTCTATGCATTGAAAATAGTCTTCAGGAATAGAAAATCAAGATATTGTCAGGTGAAGAATTTGTCAACAGCAGACCTATCCTAAGTGAAGGGATAAAGGAAGTTCTCTATCTCTGTACTATCTTCACAACTTCATGAGATTCTGTAATTATACAAAATAAGTTTTCTTAAAAAATATAGAGGAAAGTGACTATAAACTACTTGAGAACATTGAGAAAATCTGAATATGCTCATAATAATTTGTATGAAAAGTGGATATGGTTGGATGCAGTAAGATTGTAAACTGCCTGAAACCTATGAGCATAGTGTTAACTTCATGGGATAGGGAGATGGGGACCATGATTTAGTTCTTGAATAAGCAAGTGTTCAAGGAACAACCTCTGGTGGTTACATGTAAGATGGATTGATTGGGAAAAAATTGCGTCTCTAGTGTAATTATCTTACGATCTGATGATATGCTAGCAGTGATAAAAGATAAAAAAGAATTAAAAAGGAATGAATGCAGAAGAAATTTCGCATGTTTACAAACACTGTGCTGCCTTAGTTTTGGAACCAGCTTTGTTATGATAGCAGTGCCAAGGGAGAAAGCAGTCATACTCAAGTATCCCTGAACAATCTGTCCTCAGTTTTTCCTCATTAGGTAAACCCATGTCCCTTTGTAGTGTGTATGTGTACACACACACACACACACACACACACACACACACATCTTATACATTTTATTTTTATAGTCTGTATCATAGTCCAGCCCCATAGGAATAAGTGTTTAAAAGAAGGCGGCTTATAATCTAAAATCCTTTCTAGAAATTTCAGCTCTATCATTTGAAATAAAAAGATCCACTTAAGATGAAAAGAATGTTTTATAGTTTACTTTGTGGACAGTAATATTATAAAGTTAATTTGTGTTTAAAGTTAAGTGTTTCATGATATGAACTAATTTCCTTGAATTATAGATGATGGAATTTTCAGTGAATTGATGAGTGGTTAGTCACGCTGAGATAGTCACTCTAGGAATTATGCAAGTTCAGCTACACTTATGTTTGATTAGTTAGTTGTGCCAATGAGATTTTAGCCACAGGTTCAACTACCATATGTAAATCAGTTTTTAGTATTATTCCATAATTATAGCCTATCCCTCAAAACATTTGGAAGTGCATAGTGCTGTTCATAAGGGCCGCTGGGCAAAATGAATCTATTGGAATCAGTAGAAATCCAGAACCTTCTCCAGATAGTTTGGTGATGTAATAATTTTTGCCTATGAAGTATAGAAGTAGTTTGTCTAAAAGCTTCTAGTGTATGGATATAACATAATTTTGCATTTAAAGATCAATACTTGTCAGAAAATAGTGTGCTTTGCAAAGTCTGCGATTAGTCTGGTAACTCTTAAGTTTTAAATCATATTGTGTTTAGCTCCACAGATGTGATAAAGAATTTTCTCAATTCACTAAAGTGTGTTTAGGTGTCTGTCTGATGGCTAAACCTGATTCTGGGCATAGGATTTAAAGAATTGCTTAGCAGTATGCTGTGACCTTTCCCATTAACTTAGGTACTTTATTTCAATGCATAGCACGTAGCAAACATATGGTTGTGCTAAAATGATAGTAATTATAATTTTAAATCGATATTTCCACTTAAAGTTAACTTTTTATATAACCTTTGTTACTAATGTGTATCACATTTTATTCATATTTAATTCAGAGTGATTTTCTAAAATCCATTAAGATGTTCTTAAAAAATTGTAATCTCAAGAGACTATATATATATTTTTTTAATTTAAATTCAATTAATTAACATATATTATTTCAAGGGTACAGGTCTGTAATTCACCAGTCTTATATAATATGCTCATTATAACACATACCCTCCCCAGGGTCCATCATCCTGTTACCCCATCCCCTCACCCCCTCTCCACTCCAGCAACCCTCAAGTTTGTTTCCTAAGATTAAGAGTTTCTTATGTCGTCTCCCTCTCTGGTTTGTCTTTTTTCATTTCTTTCTCTCTATATTAAATAACTTATAAACAAACACATGGATGTTGAAAGTTCTCACCTAAGGGCTATTTATGTATAGATTCATAGATACAAACTTTGAAAGATCTTTCTATGAGTGAGAGAATTTATCCCTATGCATGTGAAGATAGAACAGTTAAACAACTGTAAGTTTAAATAATTGACAACACTGGTGCCCTTTCTACTCTCAGCTACTATATTCATATACTTTTTAATACTTATTTTAATTTGAAGTAAGAATATGAATAGAGTTAAATGATTAAACAACTTTTTTATCTTAAGCCATTAAAATAGTGTGGTATGTAGCTTGTCAGAGCTACAATTGTTGGAAAGTACATGTTATTCCTGTTTGATTTTACATTTTTCACATGTTGAACACTAATTTCCTTTAAGACTTATGTGCTTAAAATGCACTTGGATATGAAAAACAGGGTCCATTTAGTTAATCAGAGTCAATATCCTGAATGTAATGTACAGTTTTAAGAGGTGAATTAAGCTTGCTTGTGTGCGTGCTCTCTCTCTCTATATATATTCATATTCTGTATATGCATATCATTTACTTTATAGGTATACTTCTTTCCAAAAAAAAAAAATTCTGGATACTATATTAAGTATATTAAGTATAATTCAACTGATTATATACATTTTGAGAGTAATCTATGCAAACACAGTGGCATCATTTATATGGCATTATCAGTCTAGTCCGGGAAAGAATCATTTGTCCCTTCTAAACCAGATAGAGAAAAGCTTACTTTTTTTTCCTTGGACACAGTTCTTTATTGTTTCACTAATAGATAGGCATCTTTTCCAACTTTTTTTAAATTATAAACTTTATTTTTTAGAGTAGTTTCATATTTACTGCAAAATTGAGCAGAAAGTACAGAGAGTTCCCATATACATCCTGTGCCTTACACATGCACAACCTCCCCCACTATAAACATCTCACATCAGAGTGATATGCTTGTTACAATCAATGAACCTACATTGACACATCATTATGATCCAATGTCCATAGTTTACATTAAGGTTCACTCTTGGTATTTGCATATTCTGTCAGTTTTAACAAATGCATAATGGGGAAATTTATCCACCATTGTTTTGTTATAGAAAAGAGTATCACTGCCCTAAAAATCCTGTGTTCTGCCTATGCATCTTTCCTTATACCCAGCTGCTGGCAAGCTTACTTTTGATCCAGTTTCCTTGAACAGATATAAAGTTGCAAAATATATAAAACACGTAATATGTCCTAGTCTTGAAAGGGAGTTATGCCTTGATTGTGGTCTTAGAGTTCAGATAGGTTTTTTTCTGTATGTGTGAATAATGATGATAAGATATTATAGCCTAATTAGTGATGATTTTCTTTCTGTATTGAAACCATTTAGCAAATTCTGAAGTAATCCTTAGAGAATCTAAAGATAACAGATGATTCTTTTCCAGTTATACATTGAATAGGTTCTCAGTGAGGCAATTAAAATTTAATTTACATCAGAAACATTGTTATGAATATTAAAGTGGTATGTGTTTTGAATTGGACCCCCTTAAGAGTGTAACTGTGAAGAAGTTCAGATGACTTTTATCTGCTAGTCTGTGACTTTAGAGATGCATTATCATGTAGTATTCTTGACCTTTAATATCCAAATTATTCTCTTGTTTATTACAGCTTTACTAGAATTGCTTGAAAATTTTGTGCTTCATCTCTCTGAAAACCCATCTGAATGCTACTTCCCCTCAGTGGAATATACAGGTATGTTTTAAGCATCTTGAATTTTGAAAAGAACTTAATTATCTAAAAAATAGATAATATTTCATAGAGCTGTCTAATTAGATTAAAAATATGCACAAGGTTTCTCACCTTAAAAATCTCTCACTTCATTCTTTATACAGTGTAGATATCTTTCAGTCTCTTCTCTGCAGATGTCTGGGTTTTCTTGTAACCTGCTAACTCCTTTTGACCTCTTTTTTTCCTATCTACCCATCAAACGTTGTTTATCATTAAGGCAGTGTCTTCCTCTTTTTTGATTCTATCCACTATCCTCTAGGATCTCATTTGTTTGTACTATTTTACCTACCTCATATATTGATAACTTCAAAATTCACATCTTCTATTCAGAGATCTACTGTAAGTGTCACTGTGGTATTCCCAGCTGCTTAATAGATAAACATCGCCTGGATGTGCTGTAGAAACCCTCAAACTCAAAATGTCCAGCAGGGCCCTCACCTCATTATACCTTATTAACATATACCCTTTTCCTACACTGTCTGTTTTGGTGGCCAGTACAATCAACCTGTCCATCTAAACTGGAGACTGAACAATGATTGAAGTCCATATTTTCTTCTCGGTTACCAAGCTGTGTTAATTCTATGTTCTTAATAGATCTCAAATTTATCTTCTTAATTGATCTCTTCTTTGTTCAGGCCACCATTACTTCTTGCCTAGGGTATTACAATAGCCTCTTTTCCTAATGTCGCTGATTAGAATCTGATTTCTTTTCAAAGGTATTCTTTATGCTGCTCCCAGAGTGATCTTTGAAGTGCAAATCTGACCTCATTCCTCTACCCCTTGGAAGATCAACTCTGACCATTGCATAAAATCTAAGCTTCTTTCCATGATACCCAAGGCCTTACATTTTTCTTTCCTTTTCTTCCTTTCTGGCATCATGTCTTTCTCTTCATGCCTATTTATTTTTCAGGAACACTAAACTACCAGCAGCACTGCCAGCTTTGCCCTTTCCCCACCCAAAGACACATCATTTATTAAATGGATATTGTTTTCTACTATTTAATAGAATTTTTATAAGCATTTAGACACAGCAATAAACAAAACAGGGAAAAATATCTTGCCTTCTGGTGGGAAGACAGACAATAAATAAATGCTTTAGTAGATCAAATAGTATGGTGGTGAATTAGAAATGCACAGCAGGGAAGAGGCCTAGAGAGTGCTAGTTTGGGATGGGGGTAAATCATGTTCAGACTAGCAAAGTTGGGAGCAAGATATGTAGATGTTTTCAGGAGAGGAGAATTCCAGCTATTGACCAGGAAAGAGACAAGTATAGCTGAACATGTTGTATTGAAGTCAGAGAGGGAAGGATGACAGAGGGTTTTTGAAAGTCACTACAGGTTCTTGAACATAGGAACACAGACTCTGATTTAGATTTTTACAAAAGATAGCTGTGGTGGCTACGTTGGGCAAAGACTGAAGGGAGGACAGAGGGCTAAGGCAGGGAGGTGAAGGAGGAAGCTATTGAGAAAATCCACATGAAAAATGGTAATGGTTTGGATGAGGATGTCAGTGGGAGATAGTGAGAAGTATTTGGATTCTGGGTATATTTTGGTGATAGAGCCAACAGAATTGAGTAACAGCTTGACAGTGAGAGAAAGGAAGGAATCAAAGAAGACTCCTAAATTATTAGTCCAAGCCACTGGAAGGATTACATTAGCATACACTGAGATGGAGAAGATTGGGGGAGAAATATGTTGGAGAGAGGAGGTGAAGAGCTTGCTTTTATGTTATATTTTAAATACATGTTATGTATTTAAATGGACGTATTTTTTATACATTGGATATTTGAATCTGGAATTTAGGGGAAAGGTATGGGCTAGAGATATATATTGATAAACATCAGCTTAGTATATAAAGCCAGTATGCATCTGTCATGTCTTTCTCATATTCCGACTTAATGTCTAATTCTTCATGTGACAGTAAACTCTTGTAGCGTAGTTTTCATGTCTTATCTGTCACATCTTCTGCAACTAGAATGACAGTGTTAAGAAATATTTGACAAATAAAAGAAAGAATGGCTAAAAGAATGAAGGAGGGAGGGCTTTATAAACTGTGTCAATCAGTTTGTCTTAATTTTAACAGGCAATAGATTAAACCCTTTAAGATTTCTGAGCAGAAGCTTTACTTGACTCATCTGTACTTTAGGAAGATTATTTTAGTGACTGTGTAAAGGATGAACTAGAGTGCAGAACTGAAATCTGCCAAAGGTGAGTCTCCAGGCATGAGGGTCAGTAAAGAAATCGTGAAGAAAGCAGAGAAGTAGCAGAGACTTAAGAAAATAATCCAGGGATATTGTTCCTCTTCCTTATAAGGGTAACATGAGTTCTCTGCTGAAGAAATCTTCATTTAAATATTTATTCAAGTTAGACACACTGTATGTCATATTTCCTTAAAAAGAAAAATATATGCTTCCAGTCTGGAAAAAAAATAAAAGAAAAAAGAAAAAGAGAAAAAAGAAAAAGAAAAAAAGAAAAATATATGCTTCCTGCCTATCCTTCTGGCCCTATTACTCACCACTGATCAAAGGCCTCCTGTACATTCATGTCACTGAACCTTTGCTCCTACTATTCCTTCTAGATGAGCTTTTCTCTCCCCATGTAATAATGTAAAACTTAACTGTAAAGTTGCAGCTAAAATATTCGCTTCCCTCTTACTCCTAAGTAGATGTTCCTCTTCTCTGTTCATTATATTCACTTTAAACTACCATTTTGATATTTACTATATTGTATGTGGCTAGTTTATTCCATTAGGGCTCAAACTTCTTTGTACCTTTAGTATAGTATTTGATATATCTTCATTGAATTAAATATATATACTGTAACATCAGCATCTGTATTCACACAAATACATTTGTGTAACAATTCTAAATATATTGATATTTACAAATACACATATGAACATATACCTAATTATTTACACAGCAACCTTTAATGCAAATTTGGCAAAGGGATAAAAGAGAACTTAAGAAAATGAGAACAAAGAAATGAGAAGAAAATATAAGGTAGCATTAAACAGAGATTAAGGTAGGTAAAGGGAATTGATACCTATTGAGCACCTCTTGCAAGCTAAATAGTGTGCTGAAGGACTTGATGTGTATTATATTATTCAACCCTATAACTGCTCTTTACAGTAGGCATAATCATCACTTCTAAAATCAGGAGACTGAGGTACAGAGGGAAGAAAACATAAATTGTGAAGAGAGTTTTGAAGAAAAAGATTTGTGAAGAAAATTATAACTTTATGAATAAACCTGAAAATATATGTGAAGAGATTTAGGGACTAATGGTCAAGTCTATGAGTATGAGAGGAAATAAAAAGTGGTAATTATGGAGATTTGCATGGCCAGAGTGGGTAGCTCCCTAGTTTTCAGTATAATCTCCAATTTCTATAACTCTCCTTGGCACATTGTTCTGTTGGATCTTATTTTATGTAGATAATCTAAAATTAACATTATGTTGTATACATCATCTAAATACTCAACAAGACTAATTGCTCAGTTTGTATACATTCACTGCCCTCTGTAGAATTTCTAAATTATGATGTGGGAGATCTCAGATGTTGGCTCTTTTGAATGTATTATCTAGGCAGATAAACCCCAAATGTGAATTTAAATTCTTTAAAGGCTCCAACTGAATAGCTATCCACTGGAGTTTTAGAGTACAGCCAAAAATAAAGTTGGTTCCTGCTTATTGATTGTATAATATATGTTGTTATGATTTGGTAAGCTTGTTGTTAATATCATATTCTTCCCATGGTTTTAGATATTCTAACCCTTCATCATTTTTTGGGGGGCTGGTGGAACAATGATTTCCTATTGTAAAATTTCACTCTATTTACTTTAAAGAAATAAAAACCATGTTTTGATATAAAAAAGAAAATGCTAGGTAGATATATTCAATGTTTTTTCATGTTTCTTGAAATGAGAAATTGATTGTCTTTTTAAAAATGACAGCTTGCTTAAACCCTAAGGTAGCTGAAATTAGAATAACACAGTCATCCATCTGTTGTCAGTTCCCTCAGGATTCCAATCTATTATAAAATTTGCAGATCTGGAAAAATCAAATTAGTTTAGCTGTTTATCCCCTTAAAGAAAGAGGAATGAACAAAGTTCTGCACATTTGCAGTTTGTAAATCAGTACAGGTATCTTTCCAAATCTTAACCAATGTTAATTTTTTTCTTGGTTCAATTCCCTGGAATGACTTGGGGATTTTTTTTTTCCTAATGTAATTGCTTCTTTAAATGATAAACTGATAAATGATAAACTGATAAATGATTTTAAATGATAAAATCCTTTTTCCTAAACAATGTTGACTATATCATTTAAGGCTGACACTCTTACAGTAACTTGGCCACAAGAAATTGAATTTTATGTCCATATGAATTCAGTAAAATGGATAATTACAACCCTATGTTAAAAGAGAAGCAACAGAATCTGCAGACCAACTCTGGGAAAGGAAAGAGGTAGGAGAGAGTGTACTGACTAGTTGACTTCTTTGGGTGGTGAGAGTTCTTTGACTTTAGGACAGTTACAGCAGGACTTCAGAAGAGTCAGTAAACAGCCAAGCAGTAACTGCATCTCTAACCATGGAAATGTATTCCAGTGGACAAATTCTTTACTCTTCTGAAAATTAATTTTTTTCCACACCATTAGCCAAGTGCCAGGCAGAATAGATTTCATTTCTTCTACTGCTCTATGTGCTAGCTTTGCAAACCAAAAATAGAACAGAATGCATTACCAGAGAGCAATTTCAGTCAATATTAAGTCAATTTTTCCAACTCATTTTGTTCTGAGACCATTATATTTACAATTACATGGATTGGTTATTTCAAATAGTTAATGCTTTGATTAAATTAGATGTTTAGTAGGGTTAATATGATGCTACAGGCATCATTGTTTGTTTGACTTTTTTTTCAGTGTGGCTTTTTATCAGCAACTTGTTATACTTTTTTCATAGTGACTCCAGGGAGTAATCCATTTATTACTTAATTTCAGTGCACAGAATATATTTTTAAGTTCCTATTTCCATCTCCAGCTTGCTCCATTTGATAAGAAGTACAATTTCTTGTTCATTCATTCATTTATGTACTCATTCATTCAGTGTTTGTTAAGCACCTATTATGCATCTTACACATAGATGTGCATATGTCAATAAGTCAGTGGTAACCAGTGATACATCAGAGTCCCTTGAAGACATCCATTTTTATCACTGAATTTTATTTATTATATCCCATCAGTTTTATTTCTGAAGATTTTAATTCCTGCTTCATAAGTTGTATTTAGTCCAGATTGTATATAACAAAAGATTATTTCTCTGAACTTTTGTAGTCCAGGATCTGTTTCTGTTTGTCAGGTTGTCATGTATCAAACACAAATTTAAAATTGAAGTGTCTCTTTTAATAAAAAATTTAGTAAATAGAAAACTGTTTTCTGACTTCTTCATTCCTGCTTGGAAAAATTTATTTTTTTTATTCAACACTACTGTCATCTATATCTATTTAATATTAGGGTTTTTTTTTTTTTGAGTGGGTATTTGATGTTTATTCTGGTATGCTTAATACCTCCATATATTCTCACTGAAAAGCTTTTTTGAAGATTTAACTACTACATTCTCTAAAGTGAAGTTTGTGAAATGGAGTATTATTGTCTGATTTTAACTATATCTAAACTTTATTCCTTTAAATGTGGATCTCAAGTTCAATGCACAAGAAATAAGCTGTAGAGGTCTTTAAAAATACAAATGACTGGATATTCACCCTCAGCAATCTCATTCGGTGGTATGGAGTGGAGTCTGTTTATCTTTACTTTAAAAAACTCAGAGAATTTTGTTGTACAGCTGTAATTGGGAAGCATTATCTGTTGAAATGTGGAGAATTAAGTTTCTACTCTGAATATACAGAAACATAAATTTTTAGAGAGGGAATAGATCTGGGAAATGATTTGTGCAATCCTAGAAAAGTTAAAAGGACTTCTCAGACAGACAGCTAGATCACTCTGGAATGACTCTTTCCTTCCATGGGAAAGGACTAAGAACCTAAATCATACAACATTGAGTGCCATAATCCTTTTGGGCAACTACTCTCACCTTGATCCTAACTATTCCATTCTTCATTGATAGAGAGGTCAGCATCTTCTCCTAGAAGCCATACTGATCTATAGGATACAACGGCATCAGGAAGACTCATTAGCACCATTAGCCTACTGCACACTCCTCCTACTGTTAAGATACTTAGCTGTATCATACTTTCCAAAAGAGGAGCATTGTATTAAAGCACACAGATCGATATATTAATGAAGATAAATTTTTCTCATGTTTAATAATATAGTTTTATATGTACTAGAATTCTAAGTGTTATCATCTAAGTTAAAATTGTTCTAGTAATAGTTTATAAAAATCAATCTTTTATATAAAAACAGAGAAGTGGAATTTATGGATCAGAGAATAGAAGTATGTTTAATTTTATGAAAAATTGCCAAACTATTTTCCAAAATAGTTGTACCATTTTACACTCTCACCAGCGACATATGACAGTTCCAGTTCCTCCTTATTCTTATCGACACTTGGTATTTTCAGTCTTAAATTTTAGCCATTTCAGTGGGTGTGCAGTAGTATCTCCATGTTGTTTTAATTTGCATTTTCCTGATGACAAATGATGTTGAACACTTCTTTTGATATGTCTATGCAAGTATTTTGTTTCTCATTCACCCCCATCATTTCTATATGGGTTTTTCAGGACTTTTTATGTTTGAATTACAAGTGGTAGTTATGTAATGATTATGGATACAATCTCTTGTCCAATTTATACTCATATATTTTCTTCCATTTTGTGGCTTGTCTAGTCATTTTTTAATGTCTCTTGATGAATAGAAAATCAATTTTGATGAAGTCCAGTTTGTCAACTTTTTTCCTTTTATGGTGTGTACTTTCAGGGTTTTGCTCAGAAAAACCTTTGCCTAGATCAAGACCGTAAAGATAGTCTTCTATACTTAATATTTTGCCTTTTAGGGGTGCCTGGGTGGTTCAGTGGGCAGAGCCTCTGCCTTCGGCTTGGGTCATGATCTCAGGCTTGTGGGATCAAGCCCCACATCAGGCTCTCTGCTCGGGGGGAGCCTGCTTCCCCCTCTCCCTCTGCCTGCCTCTCTGCCTACTTGTGATGTCTCTCTGTGATGTCTATCTCTCTGTCAAATGAATAAATAAAATCTTAATTAAAAATATTTTGCCGTTTACTTGCAGGTCTATAATCGATTTTGAGTTATTTTTTGTGTATGTGTGAGGTAAGGGTTTACATCTTAATTCCCTGTTATCTAGTTGTTCCGGAACAATTGTTTGAAAAGCTTTCTTACCTCATTGAATTGTTTTTATATTTTGTCAAAACTTAATTGAGTGTATATAAGCAGTAATATATAACTTGCTTGCTCTTACTCTTTCTTTCTTTTTTTTTTTTTTTTGGCTCTTATTCTTAGGAGAAAAGTTTTACGTTCATTTTTGAATGTCTAACCAACTTTGGATTTCACAGATGAATTCTTCTTAATCATGATACTTCATGCTTTTAATATATTACTGAATTTGAGTGATTAATATTTTAAAAATATTTTTCTATTTATATTGATGTGCAATATTGGTCATTAGTTTTCTTTTAATGTCTGAATTGTTTGGGGATCATGGTTAATGCTGTGCTTATAAGTGTGCAAGATTGTTATTATTTTATTTATTTGATAGAATTCACTAGTGACACCATTTGGGTCTGAGTTTCCTTCATGGTCTGCTTTTTAAGTATTAATTCAATTTCATGAATAAATGTAAGACTTCAGATTTTCTATTTCTTCTTGGGTCTATAGGATCTATGGTTATATNTATTAATTCAATTTCATGAATAAATGTAAGACTTCAGATTTTCTATTTCTTCTTGGGTCTATGGATCTATGGTTATATTCCTCTTATATTCCTCTTATATTCCTCTTTTATTCTTGATACTGATAATTTATGTTTTCTCTTTCTCTTTTTTCTTTATAAGCCAGGTAGAGATTTTTCAATATTATTGATCTTTTCAAAGAACCAGTGTTTGGTTTTATTGGTATCCTCTGTACTTCTTTTTTTTCTATTTTATTGGTTTCTATTGTATTTTATTTCTTTTTTCTGCTGACTTTAGGTTTAATTTCCTCTTCTTTTTCTAGCCTCTGTGATGGAGGCTTAGATCATTGACTTTAAACCTTTATTCTTTTCTAATATAAGTATTTAGAGTTATAAAGTTTCCCCTAAGCAATGCTTTAGTTGCCTCCCAATGCATGTTTAGAAATGTCTCAATTACCATGTCATTAAAAATATTTTCTAATTTAGCTTGCTAATTGTTTTGACCTTGATTAATTTGCAGTGTGTTGCTTAACTTCCAAGAATTTAGAGATTTTCCAGATATCTTTTTGTTACTGATTTCTGTTTTAATTCTATTGTGTTTATAGATTATTCTATGCATAATTTAATTTCTTTCAAGTTTTTGAAAATTTTATGGCGAATAAATGTTCTGTCTCAGTAAATGTTCCATTGACAAGTGAAAAGTATATATATTTTAAAGTTGATGGTTGTAGTGTTCTATAAATAACCAATAAGGGCAATTTATTTGATCATGCTATTGAGATTTTCTAGATAGTTTCTAAATTTTTGTCTGCTGTTTTTGATGCAAACACAGATACAGTAGTTTATCTACTTGTCCCTTTAATTCTTTAGTTTTTACCTCATGTATTGTAAAGTTTTCCAATTTGGTAAATGTATATTTAGTATTGCTTTTTCTTCTTGATGAATTGACAATGCCATTATTTTTAAAAAGTCTTTTATCTCTAATACTCCTTGCCCTGGAATGTATTTTGTCTGATAATAATATAGATGTTCACCTTTCTTGTAATCAGTGTTGGTATAATATGCCTTCCCATCTTTAATATATCATGTCTTTTAGTTTAAAAGGCATCTAAAGATATATAGTATATGGTTGCATCTTGTGTACTGTTTTTAATTCAGTCTGAGAATTTCTGCCATTTTTTAGTGTTTTTAGCCTATTTACATGCTTACCGATACTTTAAAATTTTATATATGATTTTGCTATTTTTGTCTACTATGAATTAATACCATGTCTTTCACATAAGAACCTTACAAAAGTTTATTTCCATTTGTCCTTCCTGTGTACTATTTTTTCTATGCATTTTACTTTTACATGTTATTATTCCTTTGAATCAATTATTTTTAAGTAAATTAGGAAACAAGAATAAAGTTATTTTATATTTACCCATACATTTACAATTTATTATACTCTCGTACATGTGTTATGTGTGTTGTGGGTGTAAGTATCTGTGTATTCATCTGGTACCATTTCTCTTCAGCCTGAAGAACTGTACTGGTTTTTTGTTTGTTTTGTTTTTGCATATAGTTGACACACAATGTTACATTAATTTCAGGTGTACAACACAGTGATTCAATAAGTTTATACATTATGTTGTGTTCACTACAAGTGTAGCTGCCACCTGTCCCCATGTGTTGCTATTACAATATCAGTGACTATATTCCTTATACTGTAGCTTTTATCCCCATGACTTGTGCATTCCATAACTGAAACCCCTTCACCCATTTTGCCTAACCCTCTGCCCCACTCTCCTTTGGCAACCATCAGTTTGTTCTCTGTTATTTATAGGTCTGATTCTGCTATTTTTTCATTTTTTCCCCACATATTTGTGGAATAATATGGTCTTTGTCTTTCAGACTGACTTATACTATGTCCAACCATGTTATTCCAAATAGCATGATCCCATCCTTTTTTTGACTGTGTAATACTGTGTGTGTGTGTGTGTGTGTGTGTGTGTGTGTGTGTGTGTGTGTGTGTGTGTGCATGCACGCATGCACATATTTGTATACCACATCTTCCTTATCCATTCATCTATCGAGGGGCACTTAGGTTGCTTCCATATCTTAGCTACTGCAAATAATGCTGCGATAAACATAGGGGTGCGTGTATCTTTTTGAATTAGTATTTGTTTTCACTTTCTTTGGGTAAATACCCAATAGTGGAATTAGTGGATCATATGGTATGTCTATTTTTAATTTTTTTTAGGGACCTCCATACTGTTTTCCACAGTAGATGTACCAGTTTATATTCCCGCCAGCAGTATACAAGGGTCCTTTTTCTCCACATTTTTGCTAACACTTTTTATCTCTTATCTTTTATTTATTTATTTTTAAAAGATTATTTATTTATTTATTTATTTGACAGACAGAGAGAGAGACAGCAAGAGAGGGAACACCAGCAGGGGGAGTGGGAGAGGGAGAAGCAGGCTCCCCGCTGAACAAGGAGCCCGATAGGGGGCTCCATCCCAGGACGCTGGGGTCATGACCTGAGCCAAAGGCAGATGCTCAATGACTGAGCCACCCAGGAGCCCCTCTCTTATCTTTTTTGTTTTAGCCATTCTGACAGGTGTAAGGTGATAGCTCACCTTTGATATTTGGCCAAGAATATTCAGAGCTCTTTATTCATGGAAGTCAAAATCTGAAAAAAGAAACACAAATGTCAACAGAAAAATAAATTTCAGGATACACATTGAATAAACAAATTTCTACATATTTATATAATGGAATACTACTTGCAATAAAAAACCACTATTGATACATGTTACAATATGGAATGAATCTCAAAACATTGTGTTAAGTGAAATAAAAAACGCAAAAGTGATTCCATTTATATGATGCTCTAGGTAAAGCTAAACCAACAGAAAGAGATCAGAACAGTGGCTGGTTTAGGGAAGAAGGACGTGCAGCAATTGGCTAGAAGAGAGTATGAGGGAACTTCTACGTGATGGAATATTCCATATCTTAGAGGGGTGTGCGTCAGCTTGTATGCATTTGTCAAAATTAATTAAACTGTACCTTTAAGATCTTTATTTCTTTGAACGTAAGGTATACCTCAATAAAATATATCTTACTAATTAAAAATCAATCTTACAATACCCTATTATGATAGTTGATAAGAGATAGGTCTATTTCACAGCTGTAGAAATATAGAAAGGCAAAATATTTTATTGAAGCTACTTAAATTTTTCAAAGTCAGCCAGTGTCACCCATACTGCAGCATTAAAGTCTTACATTATTTAAATTTGGGAAACTAAAATACAATTAATAATAAAATATAGGATCACCAGAAGTGTATTCAGGTACTGACATAGAAAGAACTTCCTGGTTACTACTCAAATGAATTTTTTTTTTAAGATTTTATTTATTTGACATGGAGAGAGAGAGATCACAAGTAGGCAGAGAGGCAGGCAGAGAAAGAGGAGGAAGCAGGCTCCCTGCTGAGCAGGGAGCCCCATGTCATTCTCGATCCCAGGAGCCTGAGATCATGACCTGAGCTGAAGGCAGAGGCTTTAACCCACTGAGCCATCCAGGTGCCCTACCCAAATGAATTTAATTTGATTGTGTTGTAGCGGGCATGTAAAGCTAGTTAAATTATGGATGACCTTTTGTAAACGCTATTGATAAGGCTAAAACTAAGAACTTGAAATTATGGTGAACATATGAATGATGATTAATAGTTTTAAAAATTGGTTATTTTATAAGAGCGACAATAATTTGTGACATGTATGTTTTTGGTATAAAGTAATAGAACCTCTTTTTTTTTTGTCTAGGAGAAAGATACTGGCTCATATAAATAGGGCAAAGCTGTTCTTAGCAATCTGTACATCTAGAATGTACATCTATTAGTACAGTTAGAGTTATAAATGGGGAGGAATTCTAAGATATATAAAAAATAGCTTAACTGCTCATTATAGGCCAAATGTAAGAGTATTGCTAAGTTTGTGTTCTGATCTGAATAAGTAAAACTCAGATGTAGCTTGTTAAGAAATTAACTGAGCTCTTAAGTTTATTTTATTTCAATTAATTAGTTTTAAAGAGAATTACCACTCTAGGTAGGTAAAAGACCAGTCTGGTTTGGCTGGGCTTATGAGGTCTTTCTCGGGCATGAGACTTGCAGAGCTAAAACCATCCAAGCTCTGGCAAACTAGGAGAAACAAGGGTACCTTACCTCTAAGAGTGCTGAAAGATGAATGATTGCTGGTCCAATGAGTAGATGTTTGATAACAATGAAGTTTAATTTGTTGTTCTTTCTTATCTCTGTAGATCTCAAGTCTAGCTATATTTTAAGGTTCGGTTCAAGTGCCACTTCTTTGTAATCTCTCTCTCTTTCTAAATTCACATAACATTTTATCTGTACCATTCTTGTTCCACTGAGCCCTTTAAAACATCTTTATCAGAGTTATCTATATACAAATTTTATCTCTGGCACTACATGGAAAGTCCTTTTAGGGCATGATGTATGATTTATTTTTTATCCCCCATAGCTTCTAGCATGGTGCTCCCCACTTACTTTATCAGAAAGGGTGTATTAAAAAGAATGAATAAGTCCACAAGTTAAGTAGATTATACTGATAGGATGAGATGCAGCAGTGTGTAATAAGAGAAAAAAAAAAAGAAACTACTGACATGAGTATGAGAAACCCAGCTTTTAGTCCTCTTTACCATTAGGTAACTATGTGATTATGGACAATTCCCTTAATTTTGTGTGTGTGTATGTGTGTGTATGCACATGCATACTACAGTTTCTTTAGTCAAAAATTGAATGTTACAGCTAGAACCCTCAGTGCAATCTAATGATGCTATTGAGCATTTGCTATTAGCTTTGTCATCCATGTTCTCCAGAACCAATCTAAATTTTCAACCTCTCCTATTGTCCTCTGTACCATATATCCTATTCAGTTTTGGTATATCACAATTCCTACTCCACAAAGAAAATGGGCCTGCTGGAGGAACCTTGTTCACCCCAACTTCATGTATTGTTATACATTATAAGCAGTATACTGATTATTCCTTCTTGATGCTCATGGTTAAATCTTTAAGAAGTGAATAACCATACTTATATGTATTTGTAATTGAAAATCTTATATATGCATTATATGCTTTTAAATGGTTTTTATAGGAGAAAAGTTATTTGTAAAAAGTTTCTTGTTAATTTCTTTGAAAATATAGCTGACAGCTCTTAAAAGAACAAATCCATCAGTGTTTTCAAAATTCACATTAAAATATGTAAAAATATTGCTTTAATCAATTTTCAATTAAAATGTGATTATTATGCAGACTTTTATACATTTTCGTAACCCAGTTTTCTGTTGTTTTTAGCTACTGATGCAAATGTGAAGAACGAAAGTCTTTCATCTGTGCAGCAGCTTGGCATTAGAATGACTGTCAGGTATATTATAGGGAAATATATCCCTTGCGCATTTCTAGAATTTGTTTTATCTACCTGATATGTGCTTAATAGTATTTAACAACCAAATATTTTGCGTACTTTAAATGCAGAGTTTATCATTCAGAAAATAATAACTTTGTTTTGGGGATATTGGCACATGATTAAATTACCTCTGCTGGTAAATCAGTTATGGTTCATTATCATTTCTGAGGCTAATTACAGTGTATTTAAGCCTCTATGACTACAATTTTTTTTTTAAGATTTTATTTATTTATTTCACAGAGGGAGAGAGATCACAAGGAGGCAGAGAGGCAGGCAGAGAGAGAGGCAGAAGCAGGCTCCCCGCTGAGCAGGGAGCCCGATGCGGGCCTTGATCCCAGGACCCTGAGATCATGACCTGAGCCTAAAGCAGAGGCTTTAACCCACTGAGCCACCCAGGCGCCCTATGACTACAGGTTTTTTTAAAAAAGTGCATTGTAAAAATCAGCACATTGGTAGCACAATCATGCCATTTCCTAAAATATGATAGATTTTAATTGTTACGCTATGGTGATGAGTACAAAAGTACCTTAAGGATAGAATCCGAAGTTAAAAATGAATAAACTAATTATAGTAGTTTGAATTTTTAGTACTCAAATTGTAATTTTCAAAAGAAATAAGCTAAACGGCAGGCTGTGAATTAAGGAGTGAGTCTCCTCTCTTGCTTATTAAATGGGGATCTTAACAGTTCCATCCTACTTCAGTGGGTAATCTTTAGAATCAATTATAAAAAAAATGCATATGGAAGCTTTTAAAATGACTATTTTTAATAAATTCATAGCATTATAATGAAAAGGGTGATAGTAATTCTGGCTAATCCATCTGTATCACATAAAGCATGTTAACTTATTGTTTTGTGACCCTACATCTGCTTTTTATTTTGTAATGTTCAGTTTCTATTCTGAAATGGAATCCATAGATAACATGAACAGGCTAGTCACATATTTTTTAAATTCAATATAATGTCTTATTGGTAAGAAGTAAATGGAAAATGATTTGTAATGAAATGTTTGTACCCAGCTACGGTATATGACAGAGCTGTCAACCATATAGAATCACTGTGACTTTGCCAGCTGCAAATAGAGACTGCTGGTGTTTTGGTGCTTCAAATACTGCTCAAGTTTTGCCACTGGCAAAGTGACTTTCCAAAATGAAGAACAAGTCTTAGGCTTCAAACAACGAAAGTACTATATTTCCCTGATTTGCACATAGTTGCATTCAGTGTACAATAAAAAATATAGAAAAAATATTTTATGATCTTATATAAAACAGAATTGGTTTCAGATGATTATAAATAGCTTCTTCATCCATGCAAATAACAGGCAGGCCATTTACAAGTGGTTGTGCAGGACTGTCCTACATCTAACTTCCTGACCATCATTCACCAACTACTATTAGTGTCCCTGTCACTATGCAAACAAAAATGTCCCCATGAATTTCCCAGGTGGCCCCAGGAGGGGAAGTACTCCTTCTCAGAACCTTTGGATTAGATGAAATCTAAAATTGCTTCTAGACTTAACATTTGGTCAGTCTAACCTGTCAACATTACATGTTTTAGATTAAGTTCAGGAAAAAATGCCTCTTGTTTTCTTCTTGTTTTCTACAGTATCTACGTTTTGTTCTTTCATTACTGTTTTATTTTCCTTTAAGGTTGTCAGTATTTACCAGATAACTACTGCTAATCCAAATATAATTATCAGGAACATATATTGAGTGTTAAGCTCTCCCTATTAAGTGTTCTATATAGCATAGTTATGCTAGAAGTAGAAGAAAACAGAAAACCTCGGGATCTCAAGAGGACTACGCTTGATGGATTTTAAAAAGTGAATTTGCAATGCAGGGCCTGATGTTTTTCATTTTGTATGTTTTGTGGGCTTTTAATGTAGATACGGCAAGTTCCTCAACCTGTTAAAAGACAGTGCAGAAAATGATCTTACCTTGGTTTTAAAGCACTGTGAGAGATTTCTAAAACAGCAGCAAGCTCCCATAAAATCTTCTCTTCATATCCTTTTTGAGTAGATTCACAGTAGTTGAACATTATGTGTTTTTCATAGTTCTTTGGTAGAGTACCTTAACACATTTATAGTAAAATAATACTTTAACCTATATTGCTGATTTGTTATGATGTACCCTTATAGTATTCTGTATTTGAAATATGAATTTTATTAAATTAGGTAGTAATTACTAAATTCAGTCTTACTTATTGAATCTTAAACTGGGTAATTAAAGTTAGTAAGCTGTATTTTCAGATACATATAAGAAATTTTTAAAAACAGGTTTAGTATATCTAGAATAAGAATATTCTAGAGTTAGTAAATCTAGAATAATATTAGAACATACATTTATTTTACTCAAATTGGTTATTTTTCAGAAATAGGTTTGACTTGAAGGGAAAAAAGTATACAAACCATTTGCCTTACTGAATTCTAAAAATATATGGATTTTTAAATATTTGATTATGTTAGTAATTTAGCACAGAACCTAAACCAGAGAAAGGTACTGTGATTTTAATGACTTGAATAAACGTTGCCACAAAGCAGATAGTTTTTTCTGCATTTGCTAGTGCCATTTACCTTCCTTTACTTATGTAAGTAAACAGCATATTAACTTGTAAATTGGTTGAAGATAAAATGAGGATGAAGTATCAACATCTCTTTCCTGATAGGGGTCCTGGAAATGAATATTAATAGAGTTCTTATATTTCATCTTGTAAGATAAAATATGCAAAATTTCCTTAACTGTGCTTTTCAGTCTGCCTGCAGGGGACTTACGCTGGCCATGACTGGTTTGTATCTTCTTTGTTCATGATAATGTTGGGGGACAAAGAAAAAACACTCAGATTTCTTCAGCAGTTCTCCAGGCTTCTGACCTCTGCTTTCCTTTGGTTGCCAAGACTACATATTTCTGTAAGACTTTTTACTCTGTCTTTAAATGAGTGTGTTAAATTTGAAGGCAAATCCTATTTAAATTCATTGGGATCTTATTTGTAGAGAGCTCTGTAATAATTTATGTTCATTTTCTACCTGAATGCTTTTTGACTGATTCTCTTTGAAGATACAGATTTGACATTTCCCCAAATGCTTGGTGTCTTACCTAAAGATAACTGAATGACAGATTAGTGATAATAGATTATTAAATTTTAAACATGTCATCTAGTAAATTATAAAAAATACATATGTAAAAAGAGCTATTGAATTTTTTTTATTGTTGCTTTGGTTGAAAAATCAGTTAAATTACAGTATAAGAAAATAAGTCAAAATTGTCAACATATTCTATGTGGAATATGGAAATCCATGATGAGTTTGGAAATCTATGATGAGTCCTGATTATGGTGTTATGGTGTGTTTTAAAGGGTTTTACTAGCTTCATGAGATCTTAGAGTTTAGAGGTAAGAGCATCTCTCAGTTTACTAACATTTCTGTATTTTGTTTTACTTACTGCCATTAAAATCTCAACTTGGGGACACTGTCTACTATGCAAGATAGGCTAATACTTCCCAAACCTTTCCTATGACATAGGACAGTGGACAGTGCAATCACATCGCATCCAAGGATAAATAAGTTAAGGGATTGGGAGCATATGTGGAGTTCAATGAAAGCATGTATTACATGTTTTCACAGTATATATTTGTGATGAGGAATATATTATAAATATTGAAATTTTATAATTTTTTGCTTAAAATAGCTGTACCTAATTCCTGAATAAGAATTTCTAGCTCTTGTACTTCAGCAAATGTGACATTTGCTCACAGGAACAGGCAGAAGCAAATGGCAAAAAAATGTGTACCAGTTGTTCTCTAATCAGTGCAACTATTTTCCTTCTGTTAACCAGAATTTTAATAATTCTTTAAATTGTACGTGAAGATTTAAAATATCTTAGATATTCCCCAATTCCATTTACAAACGTGATGTTGAAAAATCTTTTGATAATGAATATAGATTTTGAATCCATTTTCATGTCAAGTATTTGAAAATGATACCTGCATTCCACTAGTCTTAACTATTCTAGCTTAGTGTTCAGATTTTGACACTGTCAAATATCACCAGTCAACTTTTTTTAACCATAATTTTATAAAGTTGCATTTTTGCTTTGAATCTATAAACTTTTCATAAGACATTATTTTTAACGTAACAGTGATGTGCTCTAATAGGGTTTCTTTCCATCAGACAGGACTTTATTTATCAGGTAGCTTGGATTTTATTAGACTTATTTTGATAACATCATTGACTATGGAATATAGATCTGTGAATGGAATGGAGTGACATGGTAGGGTATTTAGACGAACTCTTGATGGAAAGCCTTGACGCCTTTCTGTTGGTGCAGCTGTACCATCAGTGAACACTTAGCCAGTGCCTTACATAATATCATTTTTTCTTTTCAACTTTTCGATATACCAAGTTGAATTATTTCATTACCAGGAGTTTGTTTTAGTGCTTCTTTGTTAAATAACATTATGCTAATATTCCTCTTCAGGGGTTTTGTCTTAGAGCTGTTAGCTAAGTGTGGTTACTAATATTTCTATAGTTACAACTCCATGGTGTAAATGTTTTTTATTTAATCATCTTATGAATTAGTGCTTTTTCTATGCCACTTGTTAATGCATTCAGTAATAATCTTATTTAAAAAGTAGTCCCTTTTCTATTTTGTTTGTTCCATTGGTCTCAAACATTGCAGTGACACTTTCTATGCAGGTTGATAATATAAGCTAATCTGCAGTTGCAGCGAGACACTTTGGCTTTAGCTATCGATAGCATAAACTTGTCTACCTTCTTTAGCTCAATGTCATTATAATCAACCTCAAAAAAGCTTCAGCCTGTGCCCCAGTCCCGCATTCTTCAACCTTATTACTCTGTGCCTTTTCTTCTTAGCCTATGTCAATTCTTAATATGCTGCTTTATTTCTGTATTTATTTATTTAAACACTTAAATGTATCAGTTCTAGGAGGGTAGTGTTTTCTGTTTTGTTTACCAGTGTGTCCCAAAGTATTTCCAGTAGTAATTAATTCAACAAATAGGTGTTGAGTGTGTGAATTAGTACTTAAATACAAATATGTAAAAGACAATAAGCTTTTATTACTTTAAAAAGGTGTTTAAAAGATAATAGATTCTCTGCATTCTTAAGACTGTTGTAAGCAGATTGCATCAAAAGGTGGAAAAAATTGGCCTTGATGAGCAATATAGGACATAATGAAATATTACTTTGAAGTTTTCAAAATTTTATAAACTATCTACTCTTGTGAGATAAAAATAATTTGAAAATTTTTTTCCTTTGAAGTCATTGAGACCAGAAGAATCCTTTAATGTGCTGACTGTATTAAATTATCTTTCATTATTATTTGTTCTTTAAAGAAAACAAAAACTTCCTAAATGATAATATACTAATTCTTTAGGAATTTTATCAAGAATCAGAGTTTGGCTAATTTTAACATAAGAGCTTTTAATAAAATGACAGTTTATGAAAGATCAAAAAATCGGTTATTTCCACAGGAATACCTAATCTCAAGTAATAAGTTTTAATAAAAGTAACAACCATATATGCCTTCTGTTAGTAAAAACATATGTAAAAGAATGATTTAAATTCAAATAAAAACTGAACTATTTCACATTCACATACAGATAAAGCTCCATTGATTATAAATCAAGCTGAAGTAATAGTCAAATGAACTAGTGTAGTTCAACAGGAAGAGGATCAGAGAGTTATATTTATTTTATATATATAAAAATGTGTGTGGATCTATTCATTTATTCCTCTCTTACTCCTCATAAAATAAAAAACAGTTAACACAGGAAGTTTAGAGTTAACAATTCTAATACTATTCAAATGTACATTTAGATTTAAATTTTACAACCATCAGCATGTCCTGGCACACTTGTAACCATTAGCACAGCATTAGCAATAGTAAATCATGTGACCAGTCAGTTGTAGGACAGAAAGCTAGTTGTCAAAAACCCTTTCTTTTATAAATAACTTTAAATCTTAGAGCCATATTTAAAGATTCCATTTTCCCATGTGCTTTTTTCCCCCCTTGGAGGAATTGTTTTCTAGAATTATAGAATCAAAGTTAAGAAAAAAATTTCTCTTCCCCTCTTGTATGACACACGTGCTGCACAGATTTACTGCAGCATTGCCCAGACAACATGGCCCATTCTCTGCACACAGATCCCCAGACTGGAGGACTGGACTGGAGTGGTTGGGGCCCATTCAAACTGGTTTGGAGAGTTTGTCTTTCTTTCTCATAGGGTCTTTCTATTTGATTTCCATAGCAACTTGGAACTAGATTTTTCTTAGTGTCAGGACTGGAGTGATTCATCAGAACTGCCAAAGGGAAAAACCAAAAGACTGCTTATGACAGTCCATTTTTGAATTCACATAGCTTTCAATTTTAATCACTAAAGTAAAATACTCTAAAGAATGTTATTTTATAAAGTCCTTGCTTCATGTTATGATGCTTTCTAGTATATCCCAACCCAAAAGTTTTTTACTGATACTTTTTTTCACAGTTTTGGCATAGTTTGTATGTCACTTAGATGATATATTAAATGCTGTTTTCCTACATGTGTTGTGCTTAATCCTATATTCTGAATTTTATTTAGTTACCTTTAGTAAAAGTTGCCACCTTTTCAGAGTTGTGACTAAGCAAGATACATCAAAACACTAAAAGTATAACAAACGGGCTTTATAATTTGATGATTCAGAAGACTCTGTTGTATTTAGGTGGATCAGAGTTATTATTGATCTGGTTTTATGAACACCATTTACTATAAATTAGAGTTATGTAATGGCAATTAATAGACCAATTAATAAAACTTCTATTATAAGTGAGTGTACTATGATTACAATGTATAATCATTAACATCTGTTCTTTTAATTCAGTCAGTAATTTGTTGCATATCTACTCTATGCAAGGGATGGTGCTAGTCGCTGTGTTGGTTACAAAAAAGTATGGCATAATTTCATTCAACAGAGGATAATCTACAAGAGTAGATGAACTCTTACCTGAGCTTTGGGACTCCATTACATAATAGCTTGTTTTTTCCTGAGAGTGTAATTAGTCTCTTGTCTCCATCTCTAAGCACACCTACTCCAAGTATATTGTTTTCAAATGCAACATAGAAAAGATACTGTATAAGAATTGTTTCTTATACATACATTTTTTACACTACTATTATGCATATATTCAGAAAGTTATTACCTAAGCTTGCATTGAAAATTAATATATTGTATAAGATGATTTTTTTTGCACTTATTAAACTCATTAGTTTACTGGACAAGTAGTCATTACTGAAATGTGTGTTTCATAAAAGAAGATAAAGGATACAGATTCTCAGTTTATATGTATATGTATATATATATGTTAATATATACATATTAAAATATATACATATATACATATACATGTATATATATATTTTTTAAAGATTTACTTACTTGAGAGAGAGAGCGTGTGTGCGTGTGTGAGGGGTGTGGGGGGAGGTAGGATTTGGGCAGAGGGAGAGAGAGGAAGAGAATCTCAAGCAAACTCCCTGCAAAGTGCCGAACCTGATTCTGGGCTTGATCTCATGACCCTGAGATCATGACCTAAACCGAAATCAAGAGTTCGATGCTTAACTGACTGAGCCACCCCAGTGCCTTTTAGTTTATATTATTTTTAACTACTCAAAAGAAAGTTTATTTTTTGTCCTAGAAATTCACCTGAGGTTGGCTGTAAGATGCCCACTTAATTTGCTATAGTATGTCTCCAGTCATCGGAATATAAAATTATTTTTTGTGTGTGTACTCTGAGGTATCTCTGAGAACCTGTCATAAAATATATATTTCTACATATATATTCCTATAAATATATATTTATGCAATATGAAGTGGTAAATTGTCCTTTATGATGATGAATGATAAAACAGGAAAACCACTGATAAATCATCTCACTGGTTTCAGAAATTTTAGTATATAATTCAAACTTAAATCCTTAAAAGCACTTTAGCAATAAAGTTTGAAAGAAATCCTCATTTTAACTCATATATAATTGTTATATGTAAGTTTGATTTGTTTTAATTTAAAAGCATTAATTTTCTTTAATACAGTTACCCAGTAAAGAACATAAATGCCTTTCTGAAAATTTCTTAATTATGTATTCTTCAGAACTAATTTGAATATAAATTTTTATTATAAATCTATCTGGTGTAGATGCTTAGTCTATCAGTTTTTCTTGACACAAAATGATACCTCCTGAGTTTATTCTTTGTTTTAAAATGTTGTGGTTAGATATTGGATTTATAGTAACACTCATTGAAGAATTATAGAGCAATCATGAAGACATAAATTGTACCTAAGAGCCAAACTGAAAAAATAACCAACTTTATGAAGAAGTTGTTGAAAATGCAAGTTTGTAAGGTACATGTGTATATATATCCATACAAATATAAATGGAATATAAATAAATATAAAATATAGAAATTACATGATTAATTTATAACTATTATAGAAATATATACAAAATAGTTGGTCTAAGAGCCTTGATGGGAATGCATTATGCTTTTTCCCCCAGTTTTAGTGAAATTTCTTACAAAGTTCCCAATTTCAGTTATTAGTAACTCAAGTTCAGATATAGGTTAATGTTCTCTTAGAAAAAAGGGGACTATGCAAATATCCCAAAGAGCTGACAAACTAAAACTTTTTAATGTGATAGAATCATTGGCCAAAGCCAGGGATAGCAAGCATAAAGAAGTACACTCAAGTATTAAAATGTAAAGCTTTATTACTTGTGTACTTGTACATTTATTCTTTCATGCAACAGCCAGCCATCACCTTCATTCCACAGGCACTGAAGTACAGTATTAACTTTATTTCTTTGTCTTGGAAGGTATAAATATTGCCCTAATTGAGATTTATTTTTTCTATGGTGTTTATAACATTCTGAGACTTTTTAACTTACATATTTACAATGTTTGCAGTAACTTGTTATGCCACCACATTAATTCTGAAGTAGCAATTCAAAGCAAAAGATTTAAGTAAGTTGGTTTGATTATTTTACATTAGTTGTATGTTCATTAATTCTCAGTTTTTCCTTTTTATACAGAGGTATCTAGCTACTGACACTATTGAATCTGGCATCCATCCAGTATATTTTTGCAGCACTCACTACATTGAAATGCTCCTGAAGGTGGAGGTGCCACTTGTGTTTTCAGCTTTTCACATGTCTGATTTTGCACCATCCCAGGTAATCTAGAATAAATAGTGTTTCGTCAACTCCCAGATCTCAGTGTCTTTAAAGAAAATTAAATTCTCTTCAAATATAGGAAATACATTAAATTAGTAAGATCATTTTTGTAAGTACTCATACTTTTATATTGAAATTCCTAAACTGAATTTTTTCCCATAGGTCTGTTACAATATACAGATTTCTTTATAGTAGATGCCTGGCATTCACATTTCAGGTTCAACTTTAGCTATTCAAGGACATAGACATTCTGGAAGTCTGTGACATGTAGGCTTTTTAATGGATATATTATCTGCTTCATAAGGCTAATGTAAGGTTTAAGTGAGGTAGCTGAAGGTAAGAATTCTTAACACTGAACATCTAGTATTTGACATACTGTATCTTAACCTAACAAAAAAGTCCAGCTCTTGATTTCTGCTCTTGGGATCTGGGAAGGAGTAAGGATTTTTCTAGTGCCTGGAGTTGTGCTTGTCACATGTAGGAGTGCCTCCTGTGCATAGGCAGTCCTTCATTGGTGGAGGGGTGAATTGTTTCTTTACCAGACTACAAATTAAAATTTTAGAGCTTAAACCTTTTTTAAAAAAATTTATTATTATTATTATTATTTGCCCCAGGGGTACAGGTCTGTGAATCGTCAGGCTTACACCTTTCACAGCACTCACCATACCACAAACCCTCCCCAATGTCCATAACCCAGCCACCCTATCCCTGCCCTCCCATCCCCCAGTAACCCTCTGTTTTGTGAGATCAAGGTCTCTTATGGTTTGTCTCCTTCCTGATTCCATCTTGGAGCTTAAACCTTTTCTTATTTTTAGAATTAAATCTTTCTTTTAAGAACTTTTTTTAAAAATTTATTTATTTGACAGAGAGAGACACAGCGAGAGAGGGAACACAAGAGGGGGAGTGAGAGAGGGAGAAGCAGGCTTCCTCCCTGACGCAGGGCTTGATCTCAGGACCCTGGGATCGTGACCCTAGGCTTAAGGTAGACGCTCAACGACTGAGCCACCCAGGCACCCCTAGAATTAAATCTTTAAGTTAGAGTTCCAGAAAGTAGAAATACTTAACCAGAAGATATGAACACTTTTAAGACTCTTGACGCATGTTTTCAATTTGGTTTGATCTTATTCTTCTAAAAGAAATGAAGAAAGTATTTGTTCTTCCGGTCTGGGTATTAGTCTTTTTCAAAACTAATAGCTAAATTAATAGGTGGCATTTTCTTTTCTTAAAATTTTGTTAATTTTTAAACATTAGCAAGGTTGACTATAATTTCATAGCCTAGTTAATAGTTGAATCTTCTTAATTGCCTGTCTTAGCATGTTTCTTACTGATTTGTATGTTCTTTAAAAGTAGCCTACTATCCAGATCTCTTCAATTCCTGTTATGTATTTTATTTTCTATTGTAATTTATTACTTACTTATTTACTGTTAGTGTTTCTTTGTATTTACTACTGTGTTATTTATCACATTTTTCTTATCACATTCTTATATTATGTCTTAATGCTGGTAAGAATCAAGCTAATTTAGCTATTTCTATTGATTCCTTTATGTGGCTTCTAAAGTGATTTGCCAAGTTTGAATTGGGCATTTGGATTTGGATAAAATTTAAATTGCTGTTATGTTCACTTTTCTCAAAGTAATTTATAGTTTATGTCATTACTATACTCAGTCTTCCTATCTAGAAATGTTTTTCCATTTATTTTCTTTGTATTATATTTTTTCCCATATAGATGTAATATTTTTCTTATTATAGATATTTCTAATTAGTGCAGCTTGACATCTTTTTCAATTTTATTTCCTTTGTGGTAATGTTAATAATTAGTAAAGGCATTAAATTTTCTATAATCGTTAGGTTGTACATTTCTTTCTAGATTTGTGTTTTTTCCAACTTTATAATGTATTTTATTTGTTTCATTTTTAATTAAATTCTATAATTTTTCCAAAATAATTCTAAATAGTGGCTTGCTTGCTTTAGACTTGAACAATTATTAAGAAGTCATCTAGCATTTCACCATTAAGAGAATTATTCCCTGTCATGGTAGGGAAGAATCCTTCTACTTTATGTAAAATATTGAATTTTGGGGCGCCTGGGTGGCTCAGTGGGTTAAAGCCTCTGCTTTCGGCTCAGGTCATGATCTCAGCGTCCTGGGATCGAGGCCCGCATCGGGCTCTCTGCTCAGCAGGGAGCCTGCTTCCTCCTCTCCCTGTCTCTCTGCCTGCCTCTCTGCCTACTTGTAATCTCTCTCTCTGTGTCAAATAAATAAATAAAATCTTTAAAAAAAATATTGAATATTGTTTCCTTTCTTTTACTCAAATAAGAATGTTGAATTTTGACAAGTTCCTTAGGGTTAAGATTATCTTGATCTTGGGGTTTATTTGATTTATTTATGTGACCATTGATAGACTTCTTAATAATTAGTAAACAATGGTTACATTTCCTTGGATTTGTCCTCCTGGCAATCTTTTCCTCTTAACTAGACAATATAGTTCTTGGTAATGTGACTTTATACTTATTTTGAAGAGCCCTTATGTCATGTAATTACATTTACTTGCATCTAATTACTGTGCTTGTTGAGTTTTAAATTTCCTGAAGTTAATAAGTCTAAATATAACAAGGAATTGCTTGTAATGAAAAGGAATATTCTTTCCTGGCCAGTTATAGCTCTTACTTGGCATGTACCTAAAACAGTGTTGGGAATTTTGAATCATAAAATGTTTAATTCTGGTTGGAAGTAGATATTTAAATGTTTACTGTAAGCTCAACAATCTATTCTTTCTACTCTTCTAAAAATCCAATCTAGGTAACGAAATGTTCCTGAGAGCTCTTTTTGCCATTCTAGTCCTGAGTAATGCAATGTGTGTTGTCTAATGCCTCCAATCATTTATTAGTTTCTAACACATATCCTTTAACTTTAAAATGGACTACCACAAATTGTGGGAAAAACTTGCAGTACCTCTGGCCTCACTGTATCAATTTGATACTTTTTTATCATTTTGGTGTTTATCAATTTGAATTGCATATATGTAGCAGATTTATCTAATAAAACCCACTGCATTATTTCTCAGCAGTAATATTGTTATGTTTCTTAACTTAGCTAATGTAAAAATGCCTTTTTAATGGCTCATGGTGTGGGCTAATCATTTTGTGCCTTAAGTATATATCATTGCTTTGTTGATATTATTTGCCATTTCACTGCTAATTATAAAATGTGAAAATAACTTTTAAGTAACAAATAGGTACAGGTGCTTAAGTAATCGTTTGGATACAGGTTTTGTATTTCAAAGCTTATTCGTTTTGATCTAATTAGGATCAGTGCTTTTTAAAGTTGTGTATTTACAGACAGTAAGGGATTGGTTGATTAATGAAGAATTTGTGAATAGGTTGCTAAATAAAATACACGTAGCTCTAGAGTAAAAATATATGTTCAACTAGAATACAAAAAAATTAGAAATATATGTTGATTAGAGTTTAAGAATAACAGAGTAGAAAATAGAAATTGAAATATATAGTCCTTTTTAAATGAACAGAAAAATCACGTTCTAATTAACTTTTTGATGAATTTTATCCTTTGTTAAAACACTTCCCTTATTGTACTTTATTTAACTTTCCTAGCTTAAGAAGCACCACATATCTTTAATGACTTATCTCTTATAATTCCTTGGGGTCATTATTCTGCATATCATTATTGTACTATACTGTCCGCAAATGGGCTAACATGGATAATCCTCTGAATATACCTTAGAAAAACCTCATAGTTTTTCCTCATTTGCTGTTTTTTTCTCGTTCTCCCATCATGAAGACTGGATTAAAAAAAAACTATTCTTACATTTCATATTTTGTGACACAGTGTTTTCTGAAAATGCAGAATTATGTAAATGCAAAGCAGAATGTTTCTTGTTCATGCTCCTATTCATAAATGTGTATATATATATCCCTGGCTTTCCCTCTTATATTGCTGATGTTGCCATTTGAAATAGTACGTTCTTTCTCCCTGTGCCCCATCTTTGTGTTACTACTTATTCTTTATGTTTGTCCAAATGGAAATTTTTATTTTATTTTATTTTATTTTATTTTATTTTATTATTTTATTTTATTTTATTTTATTTTATTTTATTTATTTGACAGAGAGACAGACAGTGAAAGAGGGAACACAAGCAGGGGGAGTGGGAGAGGGAGAGGCAGGCTTCCCGCTGAGCAGGGAGCCCGATGTGGGGCTTGATCCCATGGCCCTGGGATCATGATCTGAGCTGAAGGCAGCTGCTTAACGACTGAGCCCCCCGCACCCAGGCGCCCTGGAAATTTTTTTTTAATGACCTACAAGTAGGTTTGAATTTCTGTGCTGTTTCTATACTTCTAGTAGAAATCTGTATCTTGACTTGTGGAATAGTGATTTGTGTCCTTTACCTCTTTAATAGTTGAAGTTCCTTAAAGGTATGTGTGCCTGATTTATCTCCAGGTTCTTTGGGTGTGTGATACAATATCTTGCCTAGAAGTACAACAGAAGTACTCTTATGTATAACAATTTTTTGCAGTGTAAAGATGTATTTCCAAAACTTATCTCATTTAAAATTTTGACTACTTCATGTGACAGATGTAGAAATTCAGAATCTGTGAAGTCAGTGAATTGACTTATTGAAGTTACCTTGATAGCAAGGACTTCTCTTGAAGCCACATCTTTTGATTTTGAAATTAGTTTTCTATCTTTCTTTGCTAATATTCTTTCCTTGGTGAGAGCAAATAAAATAAGGCCAGAAGAGTTGTTAAAAAATTGTCTTTGAATCATAAAAATTTGTCATTTAGTTCATACTTATTCTGACTTAATTAGGTATCCATTAAAAAATTGCTTTAACCAAACTTTTTTTACTTAATTCTTAATGGAATTTTTTGAAGATTGTTTTTTAAATCTAGATACAAGGGAGAATAATTTACCTCAGATAAAATAATTATGTTTTTCTCAGTGTTGCATCTTAATGTCCTTTAGTAGCTTAAGTATGGTCGAAGAACAGAATTTCCTAGGAAGGTTGTGGTACATTTTGATGTATATCATACAATGATTTTCTTTCCTTATAGGCCTAAAACACCATTTAAATGTTTTTAAAAGTAATTAGGTTTAAGGAACATTGGTTTACTATAAAAACAGATGTAATTAGTTTTCATTTTCTTTGAAAACCATTTCATTACTAATATTTTTTGCATGAATATAGGAACTCAACTTCTTAGTTTTGAAAATGCAGTACATTTTTTGGACTTATAAGTGGAAATTTGTCAGTGTCCAGCAAAATCTTATGTGCATTTATCTTTTAACCCAGCAGTTTCATTTATAGAAATCTATCAAATTATCATATTAATTAGTAAGTTATATAATTATAAAATTAAATTTATTATTTAAATCTGTTAAATTATCTGAAAAAAATTTGAAAATACATACAGTTGTTTGTTATAGCTGATTATAGTATCAAAAGATTAAAAACTACAAATGTCTATAAATAGGGACTTCATTGAAAAATTATGGTTTTTCCTTGGTGGAATACCATGTAGTTGTGAAAATGAAAAATACCTCTGTATATTGTATTGGAGTGATATCCAGGATCCTTTGTTAAGTGATAAAAAGGTGAAGAGAAAGAGTGTTTAGTATATTACCATTTATATAACAAAGAATGAAGATACAAATACAGGCATAAATGTATTTTATTAAAAACATGAAAGAATATACCACATTTTTTTAAACAATTGCTATAGGGATAAGGAAGGAATGAGCTGAAGAGTCAAGGAATATACCTTACTTTTGTATTTATACTTTGGAATCATTTAAATATTTTATATAGTGATATAAATACATGTAACCAGCAGAAGAAATAAATTCTATCCCTAAGAATATAAAGTCAAACTGAATCAAATGAACCAAACAGTACACATTTGATAGTATAAACTATCACTTTAAATCAGTTTAAAACACAGTAATTTGACTGTAAGAGTCAAGTGATATGTTGTTTAAAGACAAAGAACAGCAAAAATACTGTTTAAAGTAATTATATTGCTTGTGGTAGTGCTGGTGTTCTAAGATTATTTTTGTCTTGTGTGATAAAAACTGATGCTACTGGCAGCTGAGATTTTCTGTATGTTTTAAAGCAAACACAGATATAATTTATAACAACTTACGATCTATTTCTTTTAAAAAATTTAAAGATTTTATTTATTTATTTGACAGAGAGAGAGATCACAAGTAGGCAGAGAGAGAGAGGAGGAAGCAGGCTCCCCACTGAGCAGGGAGCCGGATGCGGGCCTTGATTCCAGGACCCTGAGATCATGACCTGAGCTGAAGGCAGAGGCTTTAACCCACTGAGCCACCCAGGCACCCTCTTTTAAAAAGTTTAAAGAAGGGGAACCTATGGGGGGAAATGTGCTGAGGAACCTTATCAATCAAAATTTTGTATCTGTGATGGGTTTGGTTCCTGTACTGTTTTTTCTTTTATGTATATATTATATATTTGAAAAATTCCATAATAAAAAAGTGTTTTATGAGTTTATCATTCTGCTTAGACACATACTATTTCCTTTATCCTTTTAGAATTCTAGATTGTTAGCTGATTTGCAAACCTTTGCATTCTATAAAGAGAGAAGTTATTTGCTTAAGGATTAAATACTGTGACTCATTGCTCACTCTTCTAGGGGAATACGATTTTAAAATTCTATTACAGTAATAATTCTGAGCCATCTTGCACACAGAATACCTGATATAATTTCTGCCAAATGAAGAGGGACATATATTTCAAAGGTGCGCATCTCCCCTTTGAGTGTCAACTCTATGAGAGCAAGGGCTAAATGTCTTTTGTTCACTTAAAAATTATAATGCTTGTTTGTAAATTAGGTACTTGATAAATAGTAAATGAATAATAAACCTCTGTACTTTGTTATAGAGTAATATTATAGAGTGCTTTGTATACTTTCAAAGTGTTTTCAGTTATAATCTCATTTTCCTTTCCTAAATTTCCCATATGTAGAAAAAGATAGGCATTATTTCTGTTTAATGGAAGAAAAACAGACAACGTACTTAAAACAATGCTCGAATGTATGTAAATGCCAGAAAACTGCATTAATAACTATGTATAAGAAAGAACTAATTGCAGATTCTGGGGCAACTTTCTTTTAACCAATAAAGATAAGTATTTCCCTATATATATCTTTAACTAGAGATATCTTTGAACCACATAAAGTTGTGAGGTTCAGGATCAAAATGAGTTGAGGATCAGCAGTTTCAGACCTTCTAACCTGTAGGACAGTAAGACTGCTGAAAAAGAAGATGGACAAAGCCGTGACCCCATCATTGCTGTGTACATGTCACTCACCCCTAAAACTGACAGCTGAATGGGAACTGCTTTTTTCTGGCTGTGGGGATCATTTGTACTAATTTCTATTATTCTTTTGTTTCTCCTTAATTCATCCAGAGATTCATTTTTATTAACACAGCATGGCCATAAGTTGCTTGGCATTAATAGCTATAGCAAAGAACAGAGACAGAACTCTGGAGCAGTGCATTAAGGGAATTAAAAGTATTGCTTTTGAAAAAATGACTGCTTCAACCTATGTAGTAAAGTAAGAGTAGAGAAGATATTTTCTCCCCAGTGCAGTAGAGCCGTATTATGTGGGCAATGGAAATTTGGTAATGAACTCTACATGCCAAACTACCCTTCAGGTCAAGATCTGGGAAAAGAATCCTTTTAGTGCTAAGACTAAAGTTGGGACAAAAGGAAATTAAATACATTCTGCCTGTTGATAACATTGGAAATTCATAGATAAAATTCAATACTGAGTTAACTCATAGGCTCTATGACCAGGTTTTGAGAATTATAGAATGGGCCCATAATATTTATAAAGCAAAATTTTGTACCTGAGAATGGAATTACAGTAAAAAAAAAAAAAACAAACAACAGAAGAAAATATTGGTGATATGTAGTTGGCATTATCAATAATAGGAAATACAAGGGGGAAATGAAATGGAAAGATAAGCCTGTAATAGCTGCAATTAATATGTTATTGGTTGACATATGTAACAACATATGGAAAACAAAAACTTATTAATACATCTGGTATGGGCTGAATTGTGTCACCCCACCCCCAAAATTCATATGTTGAAATCTTTACCACCACTACCCTCAGAATGACTATATTTGGAGACAGGATCATTGAAGGGGTAATTAAGTTAAAATGAGATTACATCAGGGTAGGCCCTAATCCAATTTGTCTACTGTCCTTAAAAGAAGAAATTTGGACACAAATATCCAGAGAAAGACCAGGTGAAAACATAGAAGACTGCCATGTACAAGCCAAGGAGAGAGGTCCAACCCTGCCAACACCTTGTTCTTGGATTTCTGCAGAACTGTGAGAAGATAAATATCCGTTATTTAAGTCACCCAGTCTGTGTACTTTGTTATGGTAGCCTGAGCAGATTACTACACCATGTTCAAGCCACTTAAAGGTAGAATCAGCATTCCCCAAAATTGAATCAGATCTAAAAAAGTGAGTTTTAGAAAGTATTCAAGAATATATCTTTAAAAGGATAAAATAACAGAACAAAAAGGAAGATTTGTGCATCTGTTTTTTAGATCTGTGACAAATTGAGATAAGCCATTATATCTGTTTCCATTCCCTGCTCCCCTCCCCCAAAACAAAAGTATAAGAGAGATTCAGCAACGGAAATATTTCCTCAATGGTAATTTGTAAATCATAAATGAAAATTAGAATCCTGGAAAATAATTATCTTAGTTTCCTAGGACTACAATATCAAAATAGCATGAATTGGGTAGCTTAAAACAGAAATTTATTGACTCACAGTTTTGGAGCAGTCCAGAATGAAAGTGTTAGCAAGACTGTGTTCCCTCTGAAGGCACTAGGGTAATAACTGTTTGATGTCCCTCTCCTAAGTTCTAATAGCCTTAGATGATTTTGGCTTGTAAATACCATTTTCCAGTCCTCTGTCTTCACATGACATTCCCCATTTGCGCCTTTTCATCTTCCCTCTGTATGTGTGTGTTTCTCTGTTCACATTTTCCCTTTCTATCTGATACCAGTCATATTAGGATAGGACTCACACTAAAGTAATCTCATTTTATCTTGATTACCTCTGTAAAAACCCTGTTTCCAAATATTGTTATATGCACAAGTACTGTGGGTTGGTTAGAACTTGGACATACTTTTGGGGGAGAGACACAATTCCACCCATAACATCAATGTACCAAAAGTTAACAGTGTTAATCACTGTGCCATTGTTACTATGGGATTTTTTTTTTTTTACCTTTTCTATTTTTTTCCTGCAATGGGCATATATTCCTTTATAATCTGAACAATCTGAATGTTATTCAAAAGGTAAGATAAATGATTTTTGTATAAGTCTCACTTTTAAATTATTTTCCACATTAGCTCCCAGTTTTTATGTTATATATCCTGTTTGGTTTAAATTATTTTGGGATTCAGCAAGAGTCCATTTGCATTAATGTAACATTTAGCAATCTGTCATCTGCATAATTATACGTCTGTGATTAAAGGTAGGGTAGAAGAAACTTCCATCTCTGAATTAAAATGGTCTGTTAGCATTTGTTATCTGTAGAGAGCAGACTAATGTGGGTAAGAGGAGGGCTGTATGAATAAAGAAGGCATTTAGCAATAGGTATGTGAGCAGTGTGAACATCCTCAGTTACCTGTAAGTCTTGAGTCCCTAGGCCATGAAAGTTTTCTCATGTGTTAAGCAAATAGGTGAAGCATCCCAGTATGCAGGATGTCTTTCTATTTGGATCATATGCCAAGCTCTTCACTGGTTTTGTGTGAGTTAGTGATTACTGCTTTTTAAAAGTATGGTTTTATAAGCTTTCTAATGAACTGACTTCTTTTTTTCCTAGATTTGCCTTCAATGGATAACTCAGTGTTTCTGGAATTATTTGGATTGGATAGAAATCTGCCATTATATTGCTACTTGTGTTTTCCTCGGTCCTGATTATCAAGTGTATATCTGTATAGCTATATTCAAACATCTGCAGCAAGACATTCTGCAGCACACTCAGACTCAAGATCTGCAAGTTTTCCTAAAAGTAAGTAACTCTAGGGGGAAGATGGTGGTTAAGAGTTCATCGCTAACTTTGATGAGATGCTTATATGTCAGATACTTTTCTCAAAAATCATCTGAAAACAACCTTAAGAAGTAGGTACTATTATCCTCATTTTAGAGATGAGGAAACTGAGGCACCAAACTCAGTTGCTCAAGATGACACACTAGGGAGTGGTGGGCCTGCAGTGTGAAGACGCTAAGCTGCCTGTTAGCCAGTGTACTATCCCACAAGATGTATTTCATATCTATATCTTTATCTCTATATATTCCTTATATCTTATCTGGTCACCAAGTTACTATGTTAAGACAGAGGTTTGAAATATTTTAAAAACATTTAATGTAATTTCCTGTGCCTTCTTATTCTATATTTTTTTAAACTTTCACCTATGCTTATAAAATGTTTCCATGAAAGATTATTCTACCATAACATTCCTTTTAAAAAGTCACTACATTATGTAAGTTAACATTTTAAAACAAGATATAACTTGCTTTCTCTCTCACAATAATGTGACTTGAAGCTCTGGACTTTAGGAAATACAGTTATATAAATACATCCCTGTGCGCAATTCTTGATGGAACTCCAACTCTATTTAAGTTAAAATCTCTCCTTGAATTTGAGAGATTCCCTCAAATGTTTCCCTCCCCCTGCTCCCCTCACCATCCCACAAACACACATATGCATGCATACACCAAAACCAGCATTTGTCCTTTGCTAGGTTTTGTCTAGATCAACAAATAATTTCTACATTAATTAGTTTTATCATTTTTTGCTTTTTAAATTAACATATAATGTATTATTTGTTTCAGGGGTACAGCTCTGTGATTCATCAGTCTTACATAATTCACAGCACTCACCATAGCACATACTCTCCCTGGTGTTCATAACCCAGCCACCCCATCCCTCCCACCCGCCTCCACTCCAGCAACCCTCAGTTTGTTTCCTGAGATTAAGAATCTCTTATGGTTTGTCTCTCTTTCTCTGGTTTCATCCTTTCATTTTTCCCTCCCTTCCCCTATGATCCTCTGCCTTGTTTCTCACATTCCACATATCAGTGAGATCATCTGATAATGTCTTTCTCAGATTGACTTATTTTGCTTAGCATAATACCCTCTAGTTCCATCCACATCATTGCAAATGGCAAGATTTTGTTTTGATAGCTGCATAATATTCCATTGTATATCTATACCACATCTTCTTTATCCATTCATCTGTTGATGGACATTTGGGCTCTTTTCATAGTTTGGCTGTTGTAGACCTTGCTGCTGTAAACATTGGGGTGCAGGTGCCCCTTCGGATCACTACTTTGTATCTTTGGGGTAAATACCCTGTAGTGCAATTGCTGGGTCATAGGGTAGCTCTATTTTTACCTTTTTGAGGAATATCCATACTGTTTTCCAGAGTGGCTACACCAGCTTGCATTCCCACTAACAGTGTAGGAGGATTCTCTTTTCTCTGCATCCTCGCCAACATCTGTCATTTCCTGACTTGTTAATTTTAGCCATTCTGACTGGTGTGAAGTGGTATCTCATTGTGATTTAAAAATTTTTTTTAAAGATTTTATTTATTCATTTGACACAGAGAGAGAGATTACAAGTAGGCAGAGAGGCAGGCAGAGAGAGAGGAGAGAGGAGGAAGCAGGCTCCCTGCTGAGCAGAGAGCCTGATGTGGGCCTCGATCCCAGGACCCTGGGATCATGACCTGAGCCGAAGGCAGCGGTTTTAACGCACTGAGCCACCCAGGCACCCTCATTGTGATTTTAATTTTATCGTTATTCTTTACCACTAGATACTCAGAGCTCTTTTCCTCTTAATCATGATTTTCTATAAATAAATGTCATTGATTAGTCAAGATTGCCAAACTATCAAGAATTTTTATTTCATAATTACTGAATTCAAAAGGTCTCAAACTTTCTACATATATCACTAGAATTTTTATCTTAGGAACTTTTTTTTTTTTAAGAGAGAGAGAGTGAGACAAAAGTATACATAGTACAAAGGTGGGGGTGAGGAGCAGGGGGAGAGAGAGAGAATCTTCAGCATGCTCCAAGCCCAGCAGGTAGCCTGAGATGGGTCTCCATCTCACAACCCTGACATCATGACCTGAGTCAAAATCAAGAGTTGGACGCTCAATTGACTGAGCCATGCAGGCACTCCTTAGCAACATTTTTAATGAAAAAATATACCAAGACAACGATTGTACGTGTAAAAGGAAAACTTATGTACAAAAATAAAACAGTTATCTGCAAGAGGTAATTTGGAGAACAGGGATGGTTAAACAAATGGGGGTTATGTTGAGGACAAAATGTGGATTCCTTTTTAGTAGTGACACTTTCATTACTACCGTGGTCAATTACAGGAATTTCAGAGTCTGAAATTTTCCCAAGCGCTTATAATATCCTCTAACCTGTAATTTTCCAACCTTTTATTCCAGTTCAGTTTCTCTTACAGTGCTTGTCACTAGCTGAAATTTTTTAATATATATTTTTGTCAGTCTTCCTCAGTATAATGTATATATTCCACAAGAATAGTGATTTTGTCCATTTAGTTTACTAATATATTTTCAATGCCTTGAACAGTACCTGGCATATAATAGGTGCTCAATAAATATTTGTTGATAGAATAAACAAATAATACATATAAGGGAAAGATGAACTTATTTTTGTTCACATTTAATAACAAATATTACTAAATTCTTTAATTAATATTGATGATTATTGCAGTTCCTTCTCTTTATTGAATACTTCTTGATAATGCTATCAGTTTAAAGAATTTTTAAATGAGGGGGAAAAGGTTACTACTCAAGTCCTATTTAAATTACTAAAATTTTAATTGAATTGGTTTAAATCCAAACTAAAGACGTGTTGGCAAAGAATTAATTTTAGCACTTGTCCTGGAACTAACCTTCTTACTCCTTCTGTTTGCATTCATTTGAGGGATTAGGAAAAATATCTTTATGATATTGGGCTTCATTTTATATTTTGTTCTGTTTCCAACAGGTAGGTCTCAAGCTCACTGACCTCTTTTGATGGGCAGTTATTTTTCTTGTATGATAAATTCCAGTGTGGTTTATTTAGATATATTACATGCCCCTTTACTCTATTAAGTCCTGTTATGACCTGTTGTTTCCCATGTATATAAACATATATAGATTCCTTTCCACTTATTCACATATTAACCAATAATGAAACTTTGGTTAATAAAGTGATGTTCATTTTTCCTTCCCTTGAAGACAACTCAAGTCAGAAATAGTTATATGATTTAAAAATTTCTCATCCAATTGTAGTTTTAAGGATTAAACCTGGGGAATTATGTTTTATACTTTCTAATCCAGAAATCTCAGACTTGTACAAAGGGTGAAAAAGCAAACTTAGTAATTATCCATATAACTATAAACCACAGCCATAATACTATTCTTATATAGGTTACATGTTATTTCCTGACTGTACATATTTATTTATTTATTTCTGACTGTACATATTTAAATATGTTTGCTTCTGTAGAGGTGAAGTAGAACAGAGGACTTTTACTTTTTAGTATATTTCTTGTTGTTGTTTTTATTTATGAAGAATGGGTCCATACTTCTTTCACAATAAAACTTTTTAAAAGGAGGATATTAAATCATTATATAAAAATAGATAAAACAAGCATCTGTTATAAATATATTGAAATAATCAGGCCCAATTGAAAGTTTCCAAAATATTGAAAAGCATAAACATGTTTTCAACTATTACCAGTTATCCTGAGAAACTTCAGGTAATGAGATGGTTCCAGAAGATTGAAAATATGCAGTTAAATTTTTCCTGGTTTAAGTTTCATTTATTGACAGAGAGTGACATGATAGAAGCATTGCTTTAGGAATAATAATTGTCTGAAGCATATAGGATAGAGACAGTATTAACCCATATGTATTCATTTGGGTTTAGGCTCAGGATTTTAAATTAGGTAATTGGGAGTCTAGACTCATTGCCTACATTTCTGATAGCCCACTGAGCAATTCTTTATGATCAGTGTATTAAAAAGATGATTTGGAATTTCTTAGACGAAGTGGTGAACATGAATAGTCAGGCCAGGTTTATTTGAAAAACAAAATGCCCCCAAACCCCAAACACTTTGTTTTTCCTCTTTTGACTAAACCACTAAATGATTAAATGAATGGCATGGGTATAAGATGATATCAGCAAGGTGTTTTCTGAGTTTTTCACAGTATCTTTGTGGACATAACAAATAAGTGGGTTTGATAATAGAACAGCATTATATATTATGTGTAATAAGTGCATTATTCCCACATGTGGTGTTTGATAGATTAGTCCTGAGCTAAGACAACTTTTGAAGGTTTACTGAAGGGCTTACTTTGTCCTTGGATTTAGGGTCCTGGACGTTTTTTATCTGTGACAGATGATGGTTCAGGAAATCTGTGAGCATTACACTTACCAGAAAGAAAAACATCATCTAGAAAAATAAGTACAGTAATCTGAAATATACCAGTGAACTTGAATGTCTAAAGTATGTTGGTTTTCTTTTTTTTTTAAAGTGGAGTGTCTCTTTCTCTCCCTTTCTCTTTCTCTCTCACTCACTCATGCAAGCAAGCCAGTTTAGAAAGAGTTTAATAGTACTTTAGAAGGCCCACTATTTTAGCCAACTGGCTATATTGCATTTCTCTCTAGCATGATAATAGGTTGGCAGTGATCTTGGGTGTTAGTTTGTGAATTCAATTGATTTCAGCTTGGGAAAAACTTCACTGAAATGCCAGGCTAGAAAAAGATTGCCTTCCAGTGCAAATCAGTCTGTGAAGGCTCAAAATACTTAATTAAAAATGCTTCAACTAAATCCTGCATGTTATGGCAAAATCAATTTATAATTATGAAAAAATCAGATTAATTTCAGTCCAATCAGTAAATTGTCAAGAGGAATTTTGTTGTTGTTGTTGTTCCTGCAGCTGTTACCAGAACATGTTGACAGGGGAAGGAATGGAGATCAGACTGAGAAACATCACATGAATTGCTAAGCTTTTAAAAGACAAAAGTATACATAGTACAAAAAATAATTCATCATCTGAGGGAATATATAAAACATGTTCGGTTTTATGTTAACTGTGGTTTGCAGATAAGTGTTTTTCATTGTTCTCGTATCACTTGGGTTTGCTTTGATTCAAATTCTGGCTCTGTCATTCTGTAAACTTGGACACCTTGTTTAACCTCTCTGTGCCTCAGTTTTCTCATCTGTATAATTGGGTGTGAAATAATACCGATTACATGGAATTGTTGAGGAATTAAATGATATCTTTTTATAAAATACTTCTAGAACATTGTCTGGCACATAGCAGGTGCTTTAAAAAAAGCAGTTATTTGAATAGCTACATCCCTGTGCCATCCGTCTCTTATTAACTGAAGAAAAAGATGTGTAGAAAACACAGCAAAGGAAGTAGGCCTTTTTTTCTGAGTTCATAGTTTGACTATATACTTTTGCTTCCATTTTTTTTCCTTCTCTAGCCCTGTAGACATTTTAGTAAATCATAGCAATACAGTTCAGATCTAGGTCAGGATCATTCTCTTACAGTGTATCTGATCAAGGCCTATTCCCTCATTTACTCAGCCAGGATTTGATCATCTCCCTCATCGTCACATGTGTCCACATATCCCTCAGCTAAGTTAAAATTAATTAAGTAATTTATTTATTTATTATTTTTAAGTTTTGTATTTAAATTCAATTTAGTTAACATATATTGTATTAGTACCTTCAGGGGTAGAATTTAGTGATTCATCAGTTGCATATAATACCCAGTGTTCATTACATCAAGTGCCCTCCTTAATAACCATCACCCAGTTACCCCATCCCCCACCCCCCTCCCCTCCAGCAGTCTTCAGTTTGTTTCCTATAGTAAGAGTTTCTTATGGTTTGCCTCCCTCTCTGTTTTCATTTTACTTTTCTTCCTTTCCCCTATATTCATCTGTTTTGTTTTTTAAATTCTACATATGAATGAAATCATATGGTATTTGTCTTTCTCTGCCTGACTTACTTCGATTAGCATAATATTCTCTAGTTCCATCCATGTCATTGCACATGGCAAGATTTCGTTCTTTTTTGATGGCTGAGTAATATTACATTGTGTGTGTGTGTATATATATGTATATGTGTGTGTGTGTGTGTGTGTGTGTGTGTGTGTGTGTATACTCACCACATCTTCTTTATCTATTCATCTGTTGATGGACATCTAGGCTCTTTCCACATTTTGGCTGTTGTGGACATTGCTGATATAAACTTTGGGGTACATGTGCCCTTTCAAATCATTATGTTTGTGTCCCTTGGATAAATACCTAGGTGTACTTGCTGGGTTATGGGATAGTTCTATTTTTACCTTTTTGAGGAATCTCCATACCACTTTCCAGAGTAGCTGTACGAGTCTGCATTCTCACTAACAGTGTGAGAGGGTTCCCCCTTCTCCGCATCCTCGCCAACATCTGTTGTTTCCTGAGTTATTCTTCTAGCCATTCTGATCAGTGTGAGGTGGTATGAGTTAAAATCTTTTAAGAATCACATACTCTTTCCTAAATATTTATGAACCTCATACTCTATCCAGAACTACACACACTGTATAAACTTCCCTAGTCCTGAGGATCATTAGTGTGTTTATTAAAACTGACATATCTAGACTCCTCCCCAGACCTACCAAAACAGTTTTCGTGACAGGCCTGAGTTGCCTGGTTTTAGCATAAAATCTCAAATAGCTTGAAACCTTTAGAATATGTAAAAATGTTACCTTTGAAATTTGAATCCAGAATGCCAACACTAGGGATTCAATAGTTTTGGGGCTATTGGGCTCAGGAATTTCTAATTATACCAAGCACCCCAGGAGAAACATAGTAGAAAAAACATTACTTATAGATTGGTTGTTTTTCTACCACTTTGACCAAGAAAGAAGGTCCTTTTTCATGGTAGGGCAAACACAACACACAAAAAATAATCTCTAGCAAAGGTAAAGAGCAGAGCTAAGTTCACAGAACTTCTTTCATGTGACTCTTATCATATAATTTGATGCTTCTTATATGAGATTTGATATTCATGTAAATCCTTTAAGTTACCTCAGTGTATATTAAGTTCTACATCTTTTGTAGGGTAAACTTTTCTATGTTTCCAGGTGATTATTAGTAAGTATCAACTCATTATTTCTATTTAACCCACTCAAAGTGACTTTTTTTAGACTTTATAAAGAACTGTTACATCTTTTTTGAAATCATCTATCAAATGCATTAATAATTACATTTGGGAAAGAATATAGCAGAAAATACCTAAAGTCATGTGATCCTGAAGTCAAAACTAAGGCATGTAATGTTAGCACACCCAATCTTTTTGTACTTTGTATGTATTTACCACCCCAAAAGGCCTTATCTTTGATTCATATTCCAGATTTACAGAGCTTGCAGTAGCTCTAAAAAACATTTTTGCTAGAAATTATTTTTGGAAACTTTAACTGATACAAGTAATGTTTGAAAGTATAGGTATAGCTTGATTTCTGTAAGAGGCACATTTCTGAGAAGTTGCAAGAAAAGACAGTAATATAATATTTTAAATGAAATGTTCCCTTATGTTTTTGGCAAGGGGTTGAAAAACAGACTGGAGTCAATAATCTTCAATGTTGAACATTTTAGATTTGTAGCGTGATCAAGAAAATCTAACTTAGCCATTTTAGACACCATCAGTTAATAAAGATGTTCTCACTGGGGCGCCTGGATGGCTCAGTGGGTTAAGCCTCTGCCTTCCGCTCAGGTCATGATCTCAGGGTCCTGGGATGGAGCCCTGCATCAGGCTGCCTGCTCAGCAGGGAGCCTGGTTCCTCCTCTCTCTCTAGCTGCCTCTCTGCCTACTTGTGATCTCTCTCTCTCTCTCTGTCAAATAAATTAAAAAAAAAAAATCTTAATTTAAAAAAAAAAGATGTTCTTACTATGAAACCATTACCACCTTGAGTGCTTATTGAATGCCAGGCACTGGGCAAAGGGATTTATGGCTATTATTAATTCACTCATTGACTTACTCAGCTATTGTACAACAGCTGTGTCCCAGGCACAGCTGTGTCACAAGGCAGGCCATGTCCCTGCACACACTGACCTTTCATTCTACTGATAGACAAATATTTGAATAAATACATAATGCTTCAGGTATTGATAGATCTTATAAGGAAATCAAACACCTAAAGAGAGTCATACCAAGTCAGAGATGCTATATGGATAGAGTCCAGCAAAGGCTACTCTGAGAGAGTAAGCAGAGATCTGAATGAAGCAAAGGAAAAACCAGTGCAAGGACTTCTGGGCAAAATTCTTCTGAATAGAAAGAAAGGCAAAGGCAGAATCTTAGAGGTAAGAATGAGGTTGGCCCATTTAGAAAATGTTTAGATGACCATTGTTGCAGCATAAGGTAAGAAAGAACAGTAAGAGAGTAGTCAGGAGCCAGATCATATAAGGTTTTATAGTCCATAAAAAGGAGTCTAGACAATACAACCTTATGCCATTATTGTCTGCATTTGCACATGAGAAATTGAGCCTTAGAGTGTCAGTAAACTTCCTCAGGTTCATACATCTAGTAACTAGTACAGAGAAGTTTGAACCCCTTTTCGGTATGAACCCAAATCTATACTCCTTCTAGTATATCAGGTTGTCTCTCACTGACTAGTCTGGTTACCTTTTTAAAAACCATAAATTAGGGGCACCTGGGTGGCTCTGGGTTAAAACCTCTGCCTTCGGCTCAGGTCACGATCTCAGGGTCCTGGGATTGAGCCCCACATTGGGCTCCCTGCTCAGTAGGGAGCCTGCTTTCCCCTCTCTCTCTGCCTGCCTCTCTGCTTACTTGTAATCGCTCTCTTTCTGTCAAATAAATAAAATCTTAAAAAAAAAAAAAACACCTAAATTCAGTGGACCTTCTAGTTAAATGTTTTCAATAGTAAAAGAGAATCAGTGGATACATATTTGAAACTGGGTTCTGTATACAAAGGAGAGAGGCAAGCAGTGTATACCTATACTATTAGTATTAGCTATATATTATACTGTGTATTAATATCATGTAATATTAAATGCACATGAAATACTGTAGTTTAGAATAGTAATTTTTATTTTTTATTATCTTTTTTTAAAGATTTTATTTGAGAGAGCAAGCAAGTGAAAGAGAGCACAAGTAGGGGGAAAGGAAGAAGGAGAGGGAGAAGCAGACTTCCCACTGAGCAGGGAGCCCGATGCAGTACTCGAACCCAGGACCCTAGGATTATGACCTGAGCCAAAGGCAGACACTTAACCAGCTGAGCCACCCAGGTGTCCTAGAATAGTAATTTTTAATACTTTTTGATGATTCAACATTTGAAACCTAAAATTAATGAAGAGAGCCAATCACTGAAGGCACACTGATTTAAAAGCATTAGGTACAAAAAAGAAAACGCAGTATGCTAAAAATGAACTTCTAACCAAGATATAAACCACTTCAGAAGTAACATATTAAAAAAATAGTCAATTGTTTATATAAAAGGGTTACTGTTGTCTTATATAATTACATCTGTCTGCCTATTTAAAGAATAAGGGAATTCAGGTGTGCCTAGCTAGCTCAGTCAGGAGAGCATGCAACTCTTAATGTTGGGGTCATAAAATCAAGCCCCATGTTGGGGGTAGAGATTACTGGAAGAAAAAAGGAATAAGTGAATTCATATTTTTATACACAGTCCAATATACTGAGATCTGTAAACAAAATGATAAAGCAATATTCTGAAGAAATGGTCTGCTATAAATTGAATGATAAGCTGGCAGTCTAAATGGTCATAATTACTAAGTAAAGTTATCCACTAAAGTCATTAGAGAACATTTAGGATAAAATGAAAAATATACCACTCTGAAGATAAAATGTTAAATTAGAGATTCTCAAGATTTTATTCAGAGTTATAAATTGTAAAATTTGAATAATGAACTACATCATTTAAAAACATTCTTTTAAAAATGAATATTTTTCTCTTGTGAAATAATGACGTTCATAGACTTATTTGGCCATTTCTGTTTCAAGTTTTTATTTAAATTCCAGTTATTTAACATACAGTATAATATTAATTTCAGGAGTAGAATTCAGTGATTCATTACTAACATACAATACCCAGTATTTATCACAAGGACCTCCATAATCCCTATCACCCATTTAACTCATCCCCCATCCTCCTCCCCTCCAGCAACACTCAGTTTGTTCTCTATAGTTAAGCATCTGAATTATGGTTAGCCTCCCCTTTTTCCCTCTATGTTCATCTGTTTTACTTCTTAAATTCCACATATGAGTGAAATCATATGGTATCTGCCTTTGACTTATTTTGCTTAGCATAATACTATCTAGCTCCATCCACATCATTGTAAGTAGCAAGATTTCACCCTTTTTGATGGCCAAGTAGTATTCCATTGTGTGTGTGCGTGCGCGTGTGTGCATGTGAGTGTGTGTGTGTGTGTGTGTGCGCGTGCCCTATCTTCTTTATCCATTCATCAGTTGATAGACCTTTGGGCTTTTCCCATAATTTGGCTGTTGTTGATAATGCTACTATAAACATTGGGGTGCACATGTCCATTTGAATCAGTATTTTTGTGTTCTTTGGGTAAATATCTAGTAGTGAAATTTCTGGATTATAGTCCTACTTTTACCTTTTTTGAGGCAACTCCATACTGTTTTCCACAGTGGCTCCACCAGTTCGCATTATGGGTTTCTCTTCAGTGTAGTTACCGGGGTATTTTCTCTTTATCTTAAAATTAATGTCCAAAATTAAAGCCATAATCAAAAAACATTTTAAGGAATAAATATATGTAAAAAAGTGATAGCAATGGTTCTCCATAAGTGGAACTGTAATTAAAATATGTTCAATAGATTTTGCATATTTTTGTCAAGAAAAGATTTATTAGAGCTATTGTTCAAATGGTGTCATCTCCTATTGTGATTTAGTTAATGAACAATAAGCATCTTTTAAAAAATCATGAATGTGCACTAAAGCAATTTTTCTCACATTGGGTTTTTATCTGGTTAGAATAACACGTTACTATAATTTCTCTCCAACTGAGATACAGTTTTAATGAGGAGTTGATCAGTGCCAAATCACATAATTTGAATGAAAAGAATGGATAAATTCATATATAGTTCCATGACCTACAACAGTAACTGTTTAAAGTGAATTCTTGAGCAGTAAGAATGGTCTTACTTCAATCCTATTTTTCCCCAAAAGCAAAGTGAAATATTTTTTGATAGGAGAGAAATTTACAAAGACCCAGTATTTCTGCTATTCATAAGATGAACATCTTCCCTTTGATTGAGTTGCTTATACATAAAACTGGAGACACAATATATACCTCAGCTGTTAATGATTTAGGACAGGGACCTGCCAAATTAACCTTTGTGTCTTCAGTTTATAATCAAGAATGAATGAGTTAATGAAGGAATAAAAAAATAGATAACAATTATTTTTTAAATTAAGTATAAAGTTCAAATTTTTATGTTGGAAGGAATTAAGTCTAGCCAATGTTATAATGTTACTCATACAATTTAACATCATTTAGTTCTTTTAGCTATAACATCAGACTTGTAGATTAGTAACAATTTTTTTTTAATGTACCAACTATTCCTCCAGGTTGCCCATATTTCAGGTGAAACATGACAAAATAAGTATAAGTTCTCACAAGTCATTTGCAAGCTGTGAACTATTACTTAAATAAGTGAGTAGTAACATCTGAGAAAGGCTTTTACAAACATTCAGCTTTACTGAGAATTGCGTGTAGTGTTTTCCTAGTTGTTACACATTCGTGTATCTCATCTATAATATCTGATAGGATAATATATTATCTTTTATTTTTGAATTGCTTTTGGTTTTTGTTAGTACTTTTTATAAATATTTTTTTATTATTTATTCATTTGACAGAGAGAGAGAGAAATCACAAGTAGGCAGAGAGGCAGGCAGAGAGAGAGGAAGAAGCAGGCTCCCTGCAGAGCGGGGAGCCCGATGCGAGCCTCGATCCCAGGACCCTGAGATCATGACCTGAGCCGAAGGCAGAGGTCTTAACCCACTTAGCCACCCAGGCGCCCTTGTTAGTACTTTTATCTTTAAACTGTAATCTCTAGAAAGGCATGAGTTGTCCCAATTTTTAAAATAACCTCCAAAACTCTGAACATAATACTACATTGGATCAGATATGATTTTTCTTTAGAATTTTTGTTTTACTTTGGAGGGTAGGTACTTCATAGCTAGTATTAGTTTTGTTGTTGTTGTTGTTTTAAGATCTTATTTATTTATTTGACAGAGAGAGAGAGACCACAAGTAGGCAGAGAGGCAGGCAGAGAGAGAGGAGGAAGCAGACTCCCCGCTGAGCAGGGAGCCTGATGCGGGGCTCGATCCCAGGACCCTGAGATTATGACCTGAGCGGAAGGCAGAGGCTTTAACCAACTGAGCTACCCAGGCGCCCCCATAACTAGTATTTGGAAATGCTAAGAGAAACAGCCATACAATTCCCTTAAAGTATCCCAAGATTTTAAGTGACTATTCCTACTGTTTTAATTTATTCTTGAGTGCCTCATTTGGGACACTAACCATTAAATTCAGAATTAGCATAGACATGCATAGTACCAACATTATGAGTTACAGACTATTGAAGGTTTTATGAACCTTCAGAGTTGTAGAACAGATATTTCTTGCAACATTATGCTATCCTTTGATAAGTTTTAGGGTCTTTATTAATTAAAAATGTGAACAATCATTGTATAATTGAAACTTTATCTACAATAGTAGGAAGATTTCACTAAATAAGAGTTTGTCTTATTTTTTGTTAGTTGTAAAGCACATTTGGTTTTAAAAACGGACAACCTTGTTTCTTAGGTACATGATTTCTTGCTATCACATACATACACAGCCTACTAGATAAAAAGCAATTACACATTTACTAGCAACATAAAGCCCTCATCTATAGCTGAAAAAAAAAGTTAACTATTTAAAATTCATTAACTTAGAATTGTGTTTCTTTACCCAAGCAAATTAACTTTGTATTTTTTGACAGGAAGAAGCACTGCATGGTTTTCGAGTGAGTGATTACTTTGAATACATGGAGATTTTGGAACAAAACTACCGACCAGTAGTGCTGAGAGACATGAGGAACATTAGAGTGCAGAGCACATAGATGGTGGAGTGCATGGTTTAATGTCATGTTTTATTTATTTGTAAAGGAAACAGAGGGACTTGATTGTTTTCTGTGTCTAAAACAACATATGCTTTGTGAATACACATATTGTGAATCAATACTGGTACTTTTTCAATATAATAATATATACTCAAGTAGGAATTAGCTCAATTTGTGACATGAGATAAATTCATTTTTGTTAAGTTCGTTGTTTTGTGAGGTTGTTTTAGAATCAGATCTAATTTACTTATAGTTCTTTATGTTTAAGAGCTACTCCCAACTGACATCTCTTTCTTTACTGGAAGATTAAAAAAATTTTTTTCCAAATAAGTTTGAAGGAAGCATCAATATTACAAATAATTGTTTGACTAGCCAGAGAGAGAGTCCATAGAAACAAGGAAGACATTTGTTTTCTTCATGTTTTGTCTGCACATATAAAGGAAAATACACAAAGCCACAATTACTAATTTTACATGTGGAGGAAATAAATGATACTCATCATAGCAAATGTTAAGAAAACTGTTGTTTTCAGACATAATTGTTTTTCTAGGAATTGCTTTTGATACCTATATCAACTTAAAATTTTTCATGTGAAATGTAGGCTCTCCATGGTTCATTTAAAAGATAGATTGGTTATTTCATACTGATAAGCATTTGCGTTTTCATTTGTTATGCATTTTTCTTAGTGATAAATTTTATTTGTACTGAACTTAAAAACATTAAGGAGAATAATTTCTAAATTATTTTAAATGACTAACACAGTGTTTTATTTAAATAGAAGGCTTTGCTCCATTTAGATAATACAATTTGCTAAGGTCTATTTTCTTATAACTGTCACATTTAATATGTGAAAAATAATACACAAAAATATTTTTCAGTTAGCCGTTTTAACAAGTTTTTTTAACTTATAGGTAGTAGTCATTTTGTATGCATTACTTATATTTAAATATAAGTCAACCATTAAAACCATTTCGAAAACTTTTTTTCTAAAACCAAAAACAGCTCATCCACAAACTCATTTTTTCTTTCAGTATCATGAAATAACGGGCACCATACAGTTTTCAGCTTTGTGATATTTAGGCTATTGTAATATCAACCTTCCAAAATTAGGTTTTATGCTGTAAATGCTAACAGTAGCTGCTCAGTAATGGTGTTCGTAAAGGGCATTAAAAAGTTGAGAAAAGAAAACTGAGCAAGTTAATTTGACATATTGCTCTCTTTAGCTCTGGTTGATAGGAGTTAAGTAAGAGTCCTAGGTTACTCAAAATACCAAACTTTGTCTACTTTCAAACTTAATTTTGGAAAGCTGTAATACATGTTTATGGTTTCATTTCTTCCCATTCTGTTCCTGAGTTCCTGTTATTGATAATAAGAAATTGCAGCTTTATTTCCTTTTTAAAAGCTCTTAGTTGGTAACTGAAAACACAGATGGAGAAGGAATGATCTTAGTTTTATAACATTCATTGGTGATTTTGATTGGAAACTGAAATCAGATCTAGATAATACAGCTACATTTTGGAAAAGTGAATTCAGCTGAAGCCAGCAGGCATTTGTGTTCATTTGTTAAATAAATGTCTTATGAACAATGACCTAGCAATTTGGTGAAATAAAATGTGAAATATGGTAGTTTATATAACTAGCATTGTAAATTATTTTTCTATCTATTATTCTAAGAATACTATTTAGAATAGAAATAAATACAACCCTGCCCTGACTTTCTGTTTTGTTTTTAATTATTTAAAGTATAAGTCCTTAGGACAGACTTTATTTCTGTTTTGTGAATGGGTACCTCATACATTTTACAGGATTCATTATGAGAAACTATATTTTACAATAACGTAAACAAATTTGTGAAAAATTTAAGCACTCATATATAAATCTTTGAATACCTGTTTTCAGAATTTCACCTCTGTAGTTATGCCTCCTTATGATGCATAAGCATCTAAGGAATCTGTGAAGGTAAAGTAAACCTCGAAATTATTCTAAATTTAGCAGAATTCTACCTAAATTTATGATTATTAAATTACGGCATGTTCTAGTTTGATTTTCCAATTCCAAGATGTAAAAGAAATTTCTTTGGTTTTTCATTAAACAGTCATGTTTTGAGGGTTGCACATATAATATTTTTAATATTCAGGATAGGATAAATAACAGTGCTGCTACTCACAGAGTCCAGAGTCCTTATGGAGAGATGAATAATTTTAAACTGTGAAAATGTAGTTTTAAAGATGACAAAAATTGGTCTCTGGATTTGGTGGCTTTGATGAGAACAGTTTTGATGGAGTAGTGAATTTCGTTTGGAGCTGGCTTAATTGATGCTGAGAGAAAAGGATTGGAGACCCAATCCTTCTAGGAGCATTGTTGAACAGGGAAAGAGAATATATGTGGTAGATAGAGGAGCCGTGAGGTTAAAAAGACTTTTTTAAGATGGAGAATGGAAGCATGTTTATTTGTGAATGGAAATGATGCAGTCGAGAAAGAAAAACATGCTGAAGAGAAAAATGCTGGAGTGAAAGTCTTGAGACTCATCGTAGGAATGAAAACTGTCACAGTCATTTTGGAAGTTTGGGTTTTGTTTTGTTTTGTTTTTTCTTTTTCAGATTAAGTTAAACACACACTTTGCTCTGTGACTCAGCAATATTCCTTGTAGGCATTTCCCCTAAAGAAATAAAAAATATGTCCATACAAAAGCATGCATGAATAATACAGCTTTATTCATCATCGTCCCAAACTGGAAACAACCCAACTGATGAATGGATAAACAAATGTAGTTCATTCCATAAAATGGAATACTACTCAGCATTAAAAAGTAACAGCTACTGATGCACACAAAAGTATACATAGGATTCCATTTACATGATGTTTTAAAAAGGGCATATCTATGTGACAGAATGTTATTGATTTCCAGGACCTAGGCTGGGAGTGGGTGTGAAGAAAGGGGATTTACTGCATAGAGGCAGAGGGGACATCTATGTCATAATTGTAGTTATGATTACATGATGATATTTTTAAAAGTACTTTGAATTGTATGCTTAAAATGGGTGTGTTTTAAGTTTCACCTCAGTAAAGCTGATTATCAAAAGATAAATACTGCAAAGAGAAATTGACAAATCTGTTAATAATGGAAGTGTTTCAACATTAGCAATTATGTTAGCTGTAGGTTACTTGTGGATGCCTTAAACAAGTTGAGGAAAATCCTTTCTATTTTGGTAAGAGTTTCAGGAATAGAATTTCTGTTTGGAAAGGATTTTATCGAATAGTTTATGTGAAAGTAATCTTTGCATGAGTTTCCGCCTTTTGTTGGTCTGTTGATATGATAATTTCCCAACATTTCTAATGCTAAACCAATCTTGCATTCCTAAGGTTAACTCTCCTTGGTCATAATATTTTTATCATTTTTACTGTAGTCAGATTTGATTTGTTAAAATTTTGTTAGGGATTTTTATGTCTATGTTCATAAGGGGATATCAATCTATAGTTTTCTTTTTCTGATTTTGATATTATGGTAGTGCTGGCTTCATAAAATGAGAAGTATTCATCTGTTTTCTAGAAGTTGGTATGAAATGGTATTATATTCTAGAAGTTTGTATAAAATGGTGTTATATTCTTTCCTTCAATGTTTGGTAGAATTTCCCAGTGATTCCTGGAATTTTCTTTGTGATAGATTTTTTACAAAGAAAAAAATATAATTTCTCTAATAGATACATGACTATTCAAAATATTCTTAAGTGAACTTTGGTAATTTCTTTTAAGTAATTTCTCCATTTTGTCAAACTGTTAAGTTTATAGTTGTCGAGTTGTTCATAATATTACTTTGTTACATTTTTAACATGTGTAGAATTTGGATGATGTCACTGTTCTCAGTTTTGGTATTGTTCATTTGTATCTTCTGTTTTTTCTTGATCTGTCTGGCTAGAAGTTCATGAATGTTCTTAAAGAACCAGCTTTTAGTTTCAACAATTTCTCTTTTTCTGTTTTCTGTTCCATTGATTTCTACTCAGAACTGTTATTATTTTTTTTTAAAGATTTTGTTTATTTGACAGAGAGAGAGAGAGATCACAAGTAGGCAGAGAGGCAGGCAGAGAGAGAGAGAGATAGAGGAGAAAGTAGGCTCCCTGCTGAGCAGGGAGCCCAATGCAGGACTCAATCCCAGGACCCTGAGATCATGACCCGAGCCAAAGGCAGAGGCTCTAACCCACTGAGCCACCCAGGCACCCAGATTTGTGTGCTCTTTCTCCATTATTTTAGTTTACTCTTATGTATTTTTATATTTAAAGTGATTTTATTGTAGGCAGCATAAAATTGGGTCTAGTTCTACCCCTTTCCCAATCTTGGCAAATCATGCCTTCTAATTAGGGTGTTTAGACCATTTACATTTCACGTAATGATTGATATGTTTGGGTTTACATTTTATATTTGCATTTATCATCTTGTTTGTTTTCAATTTGTTTCAACTGTTTTTATTTTTTTCCCTGCCCTCTTTTGGATTAATTGATTGTTTCAGTTTATTACCATATTATATATATTCCAGCCTTCACTGTTTTATTGGATAGATTTCTTTCTTTATATTAATGCAGCTTTCAGGTTTATGTTACACATCTTTAGTTATCCATAGTCTACAAATAATATTATACTACTTTGTCTTTAGTATAAGAACCTTAGAACCAATAAACTCCAAAACTTTACTGGGTCACTCTAATTCAAAGCATTCATTCATTTCTCTTAAATTATAAAAAGGTTTCTTAACTATCATCTTATAAATAATTATACAGTCTTACATGCTATTTCTTATATTATTATTTTGAAATTTTTTTCACTTTCCTTATTTAATGCCAGCATTATTATTCAACAAATCGAACAGTAGCAAACACTTCTTTGGGAACGTCATCTCCCCAAAATTAAGTATATATTTCAAAAGGACACAGGCAAAGATTAATAATTCCCATCTTTCAGAAATTCTAGCCCAGTGCCAGGCACAGAGCAGAATATCAGATTATTTGCTTAATGAAATATCAAAGTTGTTTTGAATTATCACAATAATACAGAAGGAACATAGTTTGAAACCTTAGGCCATGTTTTCCCCTCTACTCGTTTAATAGGTAAGGCAGGGGGGAAACAACTTATGTTCTTGTTTCAAATATGTTTTCTGCTTATTGTTTATTGTGGAATGTATTTTTAATAAAAATAATAGTTTACTAAATTCTGTTTAGCAACGATTATAACAAAAATGTGTGTTTTCCTTCTGTGTGTGTGTGTGTGTGTGTGTGTGTATGCATGTGTGAGTGGTTCATTACATATGAGTATTATTTTGGCTATAACACACATTTGATAGGTTTGTGTGACCTAGCTCAGGAATCTAACCATTATTTGGAAATGTCTTTTTGAAACATACTGTGTGTGCTTATCTCTTACTTATAAAAAGAACCGATAAATTTAGTGTTTGAATCTGTATAATCAGGTAGACAGTCAAATTTCCTAAATGATGTAGTTCTGAAGGCAGGAGACTTGAACATCTCATGTGTCAAGATCTCTCAGCACAATGATGCTAAATAATTCTATATTTGTTCTTTTTTAATTTAATTTATTTTATTTATTTGACAGAGAGAGATCACAAGTAGGCAGAGAGGCAGGCAGAGAGAGAAAAGGAAGCAGGCTCCCTGCTGAGCAGAGAGCCCGATGCGGGGCTTGATCCCAGGACCCTAAGATCATGACCTGAGCCAAAGGCAGAGGCTTTAACCCACTGAGCCACCCAGGTTCTTGCTAAGCCTGTTCTTACGATTCTTGTTTTATTTATGATGGTTTAGACATAGGCCAACAAACTACAGCCTCTTTCTCTACATGATGTTTTACTGGAACACTGCTTATTTGTTTATCTATTGTCTGTTGCTCTTTTACAATGGCAGAGTTGACTAGCTGTGACAGTAGGTGTGGCCCACAAAACCTAAAATATTTACTATCTAGCCCTTTACAGGAAGTTTTTGCCAACTCTGGTTTAAAGTACTAATTACATGTATAAATCCAAATCCACTTTGGGATAAACTTTTTAGCAATACAGAAGACACCAGAGGACATATAATCCAAAACCTTTATTTCACGAATGAAGCTATGACTCAGAAAGTAAAGAAGGGGTCCCAAGATTATATAGAGGAGAAATATAATGCAGGAGATAGAACTGAGAGCTCAGGAGGCAGACTGCCTGAATTTAGATCCTGGCTCTGTCATTAAGCTTTTTAACTCCTCTGTACCTCAATTTACTTGTTGGTAAAATGGGCATAATAATGTAGTACTTACCTCACAGGATTTTTTTTAACATCTTAATTTTTATTTTTTTCAGTGTTCCAAGATTCATTGTTTATGTACCACACCCAGTGCTCCATGCAATACGTGCCCTCCTTAATATCCACCACCAGGCTTACCCATCCCCCTACTCCCCTCCCCTCCATAATTCTCAGTTTGTTTCTCAGAATCCACAGTTTCTCATCTTTTGTCTCCCCCTCCAATTTACCGCAATTCACTTTTCCTTTCCTTCTCCTAATGTCCTCCATTTTATTCCTTATGTTCCACAAGTAAGTGAAACCATATGATATTTGACTTTCTCTGCTTGACTTGTTGCACTCAGCATAATCTCCTCCAGTCCTGTTCATGTTGATACAAAAGTTGTTTCTGATGGCTGCGTAATATTCCATTGTATATATGAACCACACCTTCTTTATCCATTCGTCTCTTGAAGGGCATCTTGGCTCTTTCCACAGTTTGGCTATTGTGGACATTGCTGCTATGCACATTGGGGTACATATGGCTCTTCTTTTTACTACATCTGTATCTTGGGGGTAAATGCTCAGTAATACAATTGCAGAGTCATAGGGTAGCTCTGTTTTTAATTTTTTGAGGAATCTCCACACTGTTTTCCAAAGTGGCTACACCAACTTGCATTCCCACCAATAGTGTAAGAGGGTTCCCCTTTCTCCACATCCTCTGTAACACTTGTTGTTTCCTATCCTGTTAGTTTTGGCTACAACAACTGGTGTACAGTGGTATCGCCGTGTGGTTTTGATTTGAGTTTCCCTGATGGCTAGCGATGATAAACATTTTTTCATGTGTCTGTTAGCCATTTGTATGTCTTCTTTGGAGAAGTGTCTGTTCATGTCTTCTGTCCATTTTTTTTGACATGATTATCTGTTTTTTGGGTGTTGAGTTTGAGGAGTTCTTTATAGATCTTGGATATCAGCCCTTTGTCTGTAGTTGCATTTGCAAGTATCTTCCACCATTCTGTGGGTTGCTTCTCTGTTTTGTTGACTGTTTCCTTTGCTGTGAAGAAACTTTTTATCTTGACAGAGTCCCAAAAGTTCATTTTCGCTTTTGTTTCCTTTGCCTTTGGAGACGTGACTTGAAAGAAGTTGCTGTGACTGATGTCAAAGAGGTTACTGCCTATGGGTTCTCCTCTAAAATTTTGATAGATTCCTGCTTCACGTTGAGGTCTTTCATACATTTTGAGTTTATCTTTGTGTATGGTGTGAGAGAATGGTCGAGTTTCATTCTTCTATACATAGCTGTCCCAATTTTCCCAGCATCATTTATTAAGGAGACTGTCTTTTTTCCACTGGATATTTTTTCCTGCTTTGTCGAAGATTATTTGACCATAGAGTTGGGGGTCCATATCTGGATTCTCCACTCTGTTCCATTGGTCTATGTGTCTGTTTTTGTGCCAGAACCATGCTGTCTGGGTGATCACAGCTTTGTAGTAAAGCTTGAAATCAGGCAATGTGATGCCCCCCAGCTTTGTTTTTCTTTTTCAACATTTCCTTAGTGATTTGGGGTCTTTTCTGGTTCCATACAAATTTTAGGATTATTTATTCCAGCACTTTGAAAAATGCCGGTGGAATTTTGATCAGGATGGCACTGAAAGTATAGATTGCTCTGGGCAGTATAGACATTTTAACAATGTTTATTCTTCCAATCCATGAGCGTGGAATGCTTTTCCATCTTTTTGTGTCTTCTTCAATTTCTTTCATGAGTGTTCTGTAGTTCCTCGAGTACAGATCCTTTACCTCTTTGGTTGGGTTTATTCCAAGGTATCTTATGGTTCTTGGTGCTATAGTAAATGGAATCGATTCTCTAATTTCACTTTCTATATTTTCATTGCTAGTGTATAAGAAGGCAACTAATTTCTGTCCATTGTTTTTTGTATCCTGCCACATTCCTGATTTGCTATCCGAGTTCTAGTTGTTTGGGTGTAGAGTATTTTGGGTTTTCCTTATAAAGTATCATGTCATATGCGAAGGGAGAGAGTTTGACTTCTTCTTTGCCAATTTGAATACCTTTTATTTCTTTTTGTTTTCTGATTGCTGTTGCTAGGACTTCTAGTACTGTGTTGGACAACAGTGGCGAGATTGGGCATCCTTGTCGTGTTTCTCATCTCAATGGGAAAGCTATCAGTTTTTCCCCATTGAGAATGATATTTGCTGTGGGTTTTTCATAGATAGATTTTGTGAAATTGAGGAATGTCCTCTCTGTCCCTATACTCTGAAGAGTTTAGAGGAACAGATGCTGTATTTTATCAACTGCTTTTTTTGTATCAGTTGAGAGGACCATGTGGTTCTTCTCTCTTCTCTTGTTGATTTGTTCTATCACAGTGATTGATTTGCGAAAGTTGAACCACCCTTGCATCCCAGGGATAAATCCCACCTGGTCATAGTGGATAATCTTTTTAATGTACTGTTGGATCCTATTAGCTAGGATCTTGTTGAGAATCTTGGCATCCATATTCATCAGGGATATTCATCTGGAATTCTCCTTTTTTTTAAATTTATTTTTATTATTATCATTTTGAAATTCTCCTTTTTGATGGGTTCTTTGCCTGGTTTAGGGATCAAGGTAATGCTGGCTTCATAGAAAGAGTCTGGAAGTTTTCCTTTGTTTCTGTTTTTTGAAACAGCTTCAGCATAATAGGTATTATTTCTTCTTTGAATGTTTGGTGGAAGTCCCCAGGGAATCTGTCAGGTCCTGGACTCTTGTTTTTTGGGAGGTTTTTGATCATTGCTTCAATCTTGTTACTAGATATTGGTCTATTCAGGTTGTCAGTTTCTTCCTGTTTCAGTCTTGGAAGTTTATAGATTTCTAGGGATGTATCCATTTCTTCTAGGTTGCTTAACTTATTGGCATATAACTGTTGATAATAATTTCTGATGATTGTTTCTATTTCCTTGGTGTTAGTCGTGATCTCTCCCCTTTCATTCACAATTTTATTAATTTAGGTCCTCTCTCTGTTCTTTTGGATTAACTTGGCCAGTGGTTTATTGACCTTATTAATTCTTTCAAAGAACCAGCTTCTAGTTTTGTTAATGTGTTCTACTGCATCTCTAGTTTCTAACTCATTGATCTTACCTCATAGGATTTTAATGCAATGCATGTGGTTTTTAACGATTCCTTAGCAAGCCTTCAGCAAATTGTAGCTATTACTATTTTTTATCATAAGGCTAGTTGGTGATTGCATAGCCTGGAACCTAGTTCTTCTGACTTTAAGTACAAACTTCTTTCAACTGTATTATTTATTTATTCATTTTTATTAAATCCCTACTGTGGATCATATACTCTTAGGTATAGTTCTAATCTTTTCCATCATTCAGCTTTTTCCAGGAGTAACATGTTTTCCTAATTTATGTTTTTCTTACTGGTTATAAAATGACAGAAAAGTCCTATACAATCCAAGATTAGACATATTTTTGTATTTTATTCAGTTTCCCCATGTTTTGAAAGGTTAATTTTTCATACTTTAGATTTTTTGATACAGACAGATCAATGTATAATGGATTAGCAATGTATTTTTGAATTGTTTTATATTCTCCAGTGATAAATAAAATGTTTTATGTGACAAAAACTTACTGATATGTTCTCTGTAGCAAAATTGACTTACCTACATTTTTTTCCAGCAGAATATTAAGAATTATTACTTAAGTAAATACATTGGCACCTACTTAATTGATGAGTTTAAACAGGGTCAGGGCAGTTAGCCTCATATAAAACCTGAATTTTCACCACTAGCAATATTTTAGCTTTTAAATCAGTTAACTTCCTTGGCATGTCTCCCACTCCATATTCTACTCTTGGCAATAGGCCACCATGAAATGCTAAGCACCATGGAAATAATTGGACTGTCATGTTTGCTAATAGAGTGTATTTGAGATACATTGGGAGAGACAGTTATTAAAACGTTGGCTGTTAAAATTTGATCATCTAATCCAGGCTTTAGGCTTTGATCTGCTATCAGATTAAGTGTCAGTTCTTTATTGAATAACACATTTATATTTAGTCTTTACCTAAAATGCTAAAGTTCATCTTTCTTAGAGCATCTCTAAAATCCTTTCTCTTACAACATCAAATATAATTAACTACAGTTTCACTGGAAATCATTAGATAATGGAAACCAAAATGCTTCTATTAGTCAAATGATCTCCATATTATATCAACATAACTGACTCCATTTTAATTTTCCTTAGAGCAAATTTCTCAAATTAGTATTTTTCTTACTATCATGAAATTATTTTTGCTTAAAAAGATATTTATTAGAATGGATGATGGGTACAGCAGAGACTGCATAATGTTCCACAATCAGTTTCTTTTTCCTGGGCTAAGTACATTGCAGGGCATTTAATCAGCTTCACTGATGTTAAGTAAGCTATCCAAGGCATAAAGAGCAGGTGTGCCTTCTCTATGAGATTTCTCTTTCCTGGTGCCCCTGGAGCCTGGATACTTGAATTTTTGAAAAGCAAAATCCCCCTACCAACCCACGTTGGACTGTGACCTGAGGAAGAAATCAATCTTGGATTAAATAATTACTAGTTAATTGAAAAAATTAAGATTAAGAGAATCTCTACCCTCAAGGAGGTTATGACTGAGAGTGATAAAACTTGTACAAGAAAAGATGAGAATTCTAGTACATATTTTCTAAGCCCTGAAGAGTATTGAGAGCAATTGTGATAGGGAGACTCAGAGGAAGCAGGTATTACCTCAAGCTAAGTGACCATGGAGGTAGCAGGATTTTCATCCAGAACAACAGAAATAGAGCAAAACATTAGGAGGAGAAGTAGAGGGCATATTGAGAATAGCCTGAGCAGAGTAAGACTACAAGAAGCAATGAAGGAGTTTGTGTAAAACCCTCTAGCTAGTGTGGAGGTTTTGTTTAAGGGAATATACTGGAAGATAAACTTGACTGGCCAAATAATTCAGACTTTCTCCTGTAGGTTGTGATTAATACTGAAGATTTTTCAACAGAAGAGGAACATGATATAGTAATTAATCTTGAAACTTAAAACAAACATCTTTAAATATTCTGGTAACTACAGATCTAATTTGCTTTATTTAAAATTCTCTTTAAAGACTTCTCTTTGAAGAATTTCTAGCTTAGCAATCACTTTTTATTCAACAAATTTTATGAAATATATTACTCTATTATGACTGAAACGCTTTGTTGAAAACTGCTTAAAATCAAATTTTTCTATTCTTTATTCTTTTATCATATACCATATAACTTATAGTTATTTACCAATAGTGCACATCTCTAGAACTTCTTGAACTGTGATTTATGCTAATAAGGAGCATCCTTCAAACTGACTTAAAGCAGGATTTTTTAAATTTCTCCTTAAATGGTATTTGAAATGCAATTCTGTAAGACACATGAAGGTGAAGAGGTTTGCATTCAGAATAAAAGGGCAAATAAAACCTTCAGCAACTCTAGAACAAGAATCTATTCGAGAGAGAATGAACACTGCTAAATTTTTCTAATGAAGTAATTATTTCAAGCTGTGTTTCTTAAGGAATATTAAGTAATTAAGTTTATGAGTCCTTAATGAGAGTAAAGCTAAAATAAAGCACTGTACAGAATCCTCTTGACTGTTAAAACACAGCCGTAGAGAGCAGATGAAAGGATGTAACCTTGAAAGGCCACTATCCTTTCTTTGCTTTTTTTTTTAATCTTTTTTTTTTTTTTACTTTTTTAATTTCAATTCCACTGTTTTCACTTTGTGAGGGTTTAATGCTGTTTTTAAATGCTGTATGGACATTGGCCCTGGACAAAGCTGTTGCTTAGGAAATGTACCTCTTCTTCATCATTTGCCCATAGTTCCTTAGGGAATCAACTGTTTCAATCCTTTCTGATCTCCTCCCAAGGTACCCCTGTTCTATATTCCACAGTCTAGAGCTTTACCTAACTTTAATTTCCTTTCAAATTTAATTATATTACATAGTGCAGTGAAAATCACTGAGAGAGAATTGTTAATAGTGTGTATTTTAGTATTGGTACCATGAACAACAAACCATGTCATCTCAGCACCTGAATGTTTGTGGGCCTCATTTCTTCTGGCATAAAATAAAGCTACTAAATAACTAACTTCTTGGGATCATCCTAGTCTAACCTTTGGTTCTAAGGTTCTAATATTTTGTACCATGTTACTGAAGCTTAATTCAGGTAATCTCCTACCTATGTCCCACTAGCATTTTCAAAATAAGCTTTTGTTTAAAGATTTTTATTTATTTGATAGAGAGAGATCACAAGTAGGCAGAGGCAGGCAGAGAGAGAGGGAAGCAGTCTCCCTGCTGAACAGACAGCCGGACATGGAGCTCGATCCCGGGACCCTGAGATCATGACCTGAGGCAAAGGCAGAGGCTTAACCCACTGAGCCACCCAGGCGCCCACAAAATAAACTTATTAAATGTTATTCTAAACCAGTGGCCATACTAGGCACTTCAATATGAACTGCTTTTGTGTTTCTCATTAAAAGAACTTTTTTTTTTTTTAGACTTCATTTATTTATTCGACAGAGAAAGAGAGAGCCCAAGCAGGGGGAGAGGCAGGCAGAGGGAGAGGGAGAAGCAGGCTCCTCACTGAGCAGGGACTCAACATGGGACTCAATGCCAGGACACTGGGGTCATGACCTGAGCTGAAGGCAGACGCTTAACTGACTGAGCCACCCAGGCACCCAAGTTAAAAGGACTCCTGATGAGAATTATAAGTGATGAGGAATACTGATGGAGATGATATACTTACTACGTAGTCTGTGGAAACAAAGTATTGTATAAATACACATACACTTTTCAGTGTAAATAAGAAAACATTATTTTAGATAATTTGTGAGACTACAATAGCCTTGACCTACTTTTTTTCTACAGATATATCACTGAAACAAGTCTGAACTCTTTTTGAATCTTGTCTATGATCATAATTAGCCAGTATTTAATGAGTATTTGATACTTCAAAAATGAGAAGCAGGTACTGAGGAAGACTGTCTTAAAACAGTTTGCCTTTGAATATGAACAGTGAAAGACTGCTGCCTATTAGAATTCCTTATACTGAGAATCCATTATGACTGAGATGTTATTATGTAGCTTCATCTTACTCCCATTCTCTTTAATTTCAGTTTAAACAAAATCCCTAATCAACAGTAAAACCACTTTTAGCACAGAGAGGGAGGAGAGCTAATTCTTTACTTGAATGCTGCAAAGGCAAGATTTGAAACCATTACAGTAACCTTGGCAGTAAACTGCATTCTAAGAATATTACGTGCCCAGCAAAATAGTAAGAAAGGCCATCTGTTTGGGTTTCTTTGTCGTCGTTTTTAATCTGATGGCAATATTGCTAGTGCAGATAAGGTTGGGAAATTAGGAGAAACTCTAGTGCTTGGATTCATAAACTTTGTATTGAACAGTGTTTAATAAAAAGCAATATTAATTATCAGCAATAATTCATCCTTTTAAAGTATTCAACACCTGAAATTTATTAGGATAGAAATTATAAATTTTGTATTTTAAAATAAGAAAGACTTCTAAAGCAATACTTTTATGTACAGTTGGCAGAGAAAGTGTTTGCAAGCATTCTGGCAAGATCTATTAAAATTCAAAGTCCATATATCTTTAGACCAGTAATCCTTCTCCTTGGAGGTGATTCTCACAGAAATAAAGGCGTCCATATGAAAGACACTGGTTTGAGTATATTTATGGTAGCATTGTTTCTAATGATGAAAAACCGGAAACAATGTGGATACCTGTTATTAAGAAAGGGGTGACCAAAGTACAGTAAGTCCACATACTGTGCAGTGAAAGTGCATGACTTACAGCTTTCTCAGCTAACCTGAAGGGTTTTCTTGAAGTATTTTTGAATGTAAAAATCAAGATACAGAAAAACATGTGTATGAGACTATTTTTTTTGTTAAACAAAACCTGTGTGTGTGTGTATGTGTGTGTGTGTGTAAATTCTTATTTGAGCCCCCCAAAAATAAAGTGAAATAGAAACTAGATTGTTAGTATGAATGTCGAGGGTGCAGGGATACTGACGTATGGGGAAAAAAAAGATGGGGAAAAAAAGACTTTAGGAGTGGAGCTTAAAAATGTCAAGAAACAAAATTCACAGCCTCAACTCTAATTTTGTGGTTCAAATTTATCACAGATAAATTTGCAACCTTTTAAACCATAAAAACCATAAAAATTCCTGTTTTGAATGACCAATGTTAAACCATTGAGAATTACCAGATCAGTTTGGCTCAATAAATCTTAACCTTTGGAACAAGATGAAAAAATTAAGCTACATGAGGCAAAAGAAGGCAATGAGGGGTCTGAAGTCAGAATAATACAGTATGAATAAAAAGGGGATTGATATCTTTATGTGAATAACCCAGTCTAATAATATTATATTCATAATATTATTCACGGTTGCTTTCCAAGATTAAAAAAAAAGGAAAAACTTGTGATGCTAAAATAGTTTTAGTGATTAACAAAATAGTATAGTTACCATGCTACTCAATTGGAAAACTTCTAAACACATTGAGTAGACAATGGTAATGCATAACTATTTAGCTTACTCTAGAGGACATTCATTTCAGGAAATCTGGGTCATCTTAGCAGGCCAGTGAAGTATTTTGTGCACAAGATTCCCCAGGGAGTTTGAAAAGACAATGAAGGAAAGACTGGGCGCCTGGGTGGCTCAGTGGGTTAAAGCCTCTGCCTTCGGCTCAGGTCATGATCTCAGGGTCCTGAGATGGAGGCCCGCATCGGGCTCCCTGCTTAGCGGGGAGCCTGCTTCCTTCTTTCTCTCTGCCTGCCTCTCTGCCTACTTGTGATCTGATCTCTCTCTCTCTCTCTCTGTGTCAAATAAATAAATAAAATCTAAAAAAAAAAAAGACTAAAACTAGGATCATGTGTGCAAATACAGGTTTCCCTTGTTATCTAAAAGTAGAGTGTTCCTATGAAAACATTCAAAGCCAAAATGGTATAGATCAAAGAAGCAATTACCATTAATTTATATGGAAAAAAATTTGAGCATTCCCTGACCCCAAAAATAACCTCTCAGGCTTTTCTAACACCTTAGGACACATCTTGCTAACAGATGCACAAACACCACCACCACCAAAAAAATGAGATAAAGCACAGATCCTCACACAGTCAAAACTCTGGGGGCTGGATGCTGAGATGCTGAGTGTAGCTCTTGGGGAAGGGGGTTGGAGGTGCCACTCTCACTGCTTGGGGTGCTCTGTCTCTATAACTGCTTGCTGCAAAACAAAGGGTGAGTTCTATTTTCACTCTTCAGCTTTTTGGTAAAAGCAAAAATCCTCTTCAGGTTTCCTTCTGTTAATGAAAATAGGTACTAATGTAGGTCTCTGGTAAAAGAGTAGTGACATAATGCAAACTTTTGAAAAGTGGGGGATACTAGTATCGGGATTAAGGGTCTTGAGTAATCGAGTGTGGCCAAGACCAGAGCAGCTCTGCATGGCTCAAATTTCAGTAGACTCTCAAAGATCTGTGGCCTCTCAGGACACAAGGTAAATTTTTATTGAGTGAGTCTAAACATGGGAGGAAGGGGTATGTCACACAAATACCCCCTCAGCCTGATCCTTGAAGAATGTTTCATAATTTACTAAAAGAATATAGCTACTTTCAGTGGAACAAAATGTAATCACTGGGAAATCAATTATCTAAGGTGACTGAAATCAGTGTTAGCACAGGCAGAAATTTCTCTGTTGAAGTAGAAGGAGCTATGGCTCCCATGGGATGAGTTGGAGAAAAGATGGTAGCACCTAGAACACTGAATAATCAGGTGCAACTGGAGAGGAGTCATAAACTACAGTAATGGCTGAAGCTGCCAAGTAGAAGGTTAGGAACACTAGTGAATTGGTAATGGGGGTTGGGATAGTGTGAACACTTGAAAAAGATTGTGGTTAGGGATTTTCTCCTGATTGTTATAGTTTCATTTGAGGAGTGGGTGAAGTTGAAATGTCTGTAACTCTGGGTCTGGAGTTAATTGCTTCCAGGATTACAATTCAGTTAATTTATTTGCCTCATGGGTGGTAAATAATAGGAGTAAACTTTCTGCATTCATTTATTAATTTGTTCATCAAAAATGTTTTAAATTCATCCACTGGCAGATTCTACTCTGTGCACGTATGAACCAAACAGGTAGACTGACTATGTCTCCCTACCCCCAGTCTTGGAGTCCTAGCCCTTCCTACATAAAATGTTCCATGTTTTTAGAAAGTACTCAACTTTGATTTCTGTCCCAATTCTCTGTCCCAATTCCTTCACCCTCCATAACTGATGACTGTACCAGGAATAGCTTTTGCCTTGGATTCTTCTCTCATTGTGTCTATTCAAGAATTACCTCCAACCCTGGCTTATCTGTCAATACAGTTCCTTCTTTCCACTTGCATAAATTTTTTTTGATAGTCTCAATTTCAATCCTCAAAGCTGTTATGGATTAGATATCTTTTTACCGATTTTCTATTATTTTAATGGGATTTTGGAAGGTGAGATGATAATGTGACAGAAGATGTCTTATACAGAAAACAGGTGGTAGTCAAGTGAGTAGGGGCAGAATTAAGTGTAGGTGAAATTAGATTAGGCTACTTTGATAGTCCAAGACAAAAGATTTTGCTTTTACATTTTGTATTTGAAATAAGTTTTCCTTTTAGTATTTCAAGGGAAAATTAGAATTGGAAGAAGTAAAACAGTTACAAAGAGTAATTTAATAATTTACCAAAATCTTGAGTCTTTATTTCTAAATTTTTAGCATTGGATTTAATTTTTTTTCATTGAATCGCCTGTCCCTCTTAGTTGACATGTTACTGGTGATGCTATACTTTTAATAGCATATTAAATATTTTGAAAATATTTTTAATATCTGAGTTTATATGATTATCTCAGACTTCTACTTTGACAGTTTTTTTTTGGCAGTTGCACAAATGCCTGCAACCATACCAGATAGATTCATATTTATACAATTGACAGAAAGAAATACAAAAAAAAATAAAGATGCACTCACTAACAAAATCTAAAAGGAAAGCAAAACGTAAGCTGAAAATTTCAGAAGTTGGGCCTGAAAACATAGAAACTCAGGTAAGGCCCAGCTGGAAACATAGTCACAAGGCTTCATATTTGATCAGAACCTAAACCCTACCTGCAAAAAGTGTGTGCTGCTTTCTTTTGGCTATTTAGTCCAAATTTCATTATATTCACCACAGGTGTTTGAAGAAAGAATAGAAAAGCCCAAACTAATGAGTTTTTGTAGAGCCGTAAATCTGTACAATGGCCAAAAGCTATTGCTATGTTGTTTTCTGTAGTGGCATATACCACTTTTCCTCTGGGCAGTCACTGCTTGAAATAATTACTGACATTAATGATGCAAGCTCCTGAATTTAATAGATCTAGGTTTATGTTGTCATCCATCACTGTGCAAACATCTTCTATCTTCTCTACTATTACTAAAAGTTGCCTTAAATGCTTTAAGATACTTTACTGACCCAGTGATGCATTTTAACTACAAGAAACCACCAGGCAAAAATTCCACCTCTCTGAGTTTTATGTATATTATAGTAGTTATATTAGTACAATTTTTTTTGCCAAAACTTCAACACAATTGATGCAAATGAGGTCCACACAACACATCATCTTAGTCTCTCATATACAGCCTTATAACACAGTTTACTGTGTTATAATAAAAGTCAATAAAGATTTTTTCTAGTCTTCATAAAAGAGAGAGTTTACATAACCTTGTTACATAACTGTTCAGATTTGAGTACTACCCTTTTCTGTTGCTGAAGTATATGTAAGATATAAGTAAGATGGATTTTCCTGAACTCTTAGTAGGAAAGTGTGGGCCAGGAGATACTGCTAGCTTCAGCTCTAGGGTTCCCTTTTCTAAGGTTATTTTGAAGTGTACAGAAATATGACTTTTCTGTGTCCCCTACACTCCTTCCCCATTTTTTTAAAAATATTTTATTTCTTTATTTGACACAGAGAGAGAGAGATCACAAGTAGGCAGAGAGGCAGAGAGAGAGGAGGAAGCAGGCTCCCTGCCGAGCAGAGAGCCCGATATGGGCCTCGATCCCAGGACCCTGAGATCATGACCTGAGCCAAAAGCAGAGGCTTTAACCCACTGAGCCACCCAGGCGCCCCCCCATTTTTATCCATACCAATCTGTCCTGTGTCTTAGCCAGTGTGTCCCTATCTGGCTCAACTTGGATTCTCTGTGTAAATTCTCCTCTTTTAGGGCTTTTTTTTTTTAAAGATTTTATTTATTTATTTGACACACAGAGAGATCAGATCACAAGTAGGCAGAGAGGCAGGCAGAGAGAGGAGGAAGCAGGCTCCCCGCCGAGCAGGGAGCCCGATGCGGGCCTCGATCCAGGACCCTGAGATCATGACCTGAGTCGAAAGCAGAGGCTTTAACCCATTGAGCCACCCAGGTGCCCCTCTTTTAGGGCTTTAGCCTGGAAGATAGTTTGTGTTGGCGGTTTCAAAAGTTCTTACAGCCTGTATCACCCCAGCATTAACCGAATTTTGTGCTTTCCCTTCACTCTTACCTATTATATTATATATATTATATATATTATTACCTGTTATAACTTTGTCTATTCTTCTGAGATTGGCCTACTGAGCTTTCTATGTTCAGTAGGGACTCTGTTTTAGAAGTGAATACCTGTTGGCATTTCAGATTCTGGGATTCTTACAGGTCTTTTTGCTTTACCTTTGCTTCTTGTTGGGCACTTAGATGCCACACCTATCCTATTGCTGTTGCTGTTTGTCCATATCCACTTAATTCTGGAGTCTGTGGAGATCACTTGCCTCTTAGTTTATTGTAGGTATTGTCTGTGGATTTTTTTCTTTGCTATCTTAATTAATTTGATTTTATAAGGGCTTGGGGAATTTACCCAAGTACGCTGCCTACTATAGCTGCAGTCTTGCTCCAACTTCCCTTTTTATTTCTTCTTGAGTCTTTTGTGCTTACTTTTATTTTTCTAGAAATTTTTCCTTCTCATCTTAAGTTTTATTTTATTGACAAATATAACATATATAGAATGGTACACAAAATAAAATGTACAGCTTGTGAATTTTCACAAAGTAAATCTCTGTGTAACCATCACTCAACTCAAGAGATACAATTAGCATTTTCTAATTTCCTTTTGACTTCCTCTTTGACCATTGAGGTAATTAGAAGTGTGTTATTTAATTTCCAAATATTTGGAGATTTTCCATATATATTATGATTATTAATTTCTAGTTTAAATCTATATGATCAGAGAATACCTTTTATATGATATTAATCATTTAAAATCTGTTAAGTCCTTTTAAGGCCTACTATATGGACTGTACTTGGTGATTATTTCATGTACAATTTATGACTGTATTCTGATGTTGCTAGTGGAGTATACTATAAATATTAATTATGTTGGTTCATAGTCCTGTTTAGGTCAAACTAATTTTACTAATATACTAACTGATTTTCTGTCTATTTGTCCTGTAGATTACTAAGATAGAGTGATAAAATCTACAACTATACTTGTAGATTGCTTATTCATGCTTCTAATTCTATTAGGTTTTGCTTCATGCATTTTGAAGCTCTGTTGCTAGATGCATATACATTTAGGACTTTAGAGTCTTCTGGATAAATTAGCCCAATAATGTGTATGTAATATCCCAACTTTATCCCTGGTAACATTCTTTGTTCTCAAATCTACCTTGTCTTTTATTAATAGAGACATACCAGTTGATAACCTGTTTGCATGGTATATCTCATTCTATCCTTTTAACTTATCTATGTCTTTGTATTTAAAGTGGGTTGCTTGTAAACAGCATGTAGTCAAGTCTTGCTTTTTATGAAATCTTTCCTTCAATTGGTGTTTAAATCTTTTATGTTTAATGTAATTATTGATATAATTAGATGGAAACCTATCATCTAATTTTATTTTCTTACTTCTGTCGTTTAACTTACGTGTTTTTCTGCTTAATTTTGGTTGAATATTTTTCCGGCTTCACTTTATCTCCATTATTGCCGTATTATTATATCAATTTATCTATATCTATATATACATAGTTATATATGCACATGTGACTACATAACTATAGTTACAAATAACTATATGTAACATGACAATAGTTATATGTATATACATATATAATACGTTTTATCTTTAATCTTTAATCTACCTTTTTATCTTTTATCTTTAATCACAATCTACCTTCCAATTATATCACACTGTTTTACATAAGTATAAAAACTTTACAGTGTAAGTTTACAACTGCTTATTTCCAATTCCTCCCATCCTTTTTGCAATACTGTCATACATTCCACTACACTGTTACTACTTTTACTAAAGGTGGTCAAGTACTGTTTTTGGTCCTTTCACTAGGAGTCTGGGGTTTAATAACCCCCTCTGCTGCGTAATTTCACAAATGTGCTCATATCTAGGGCCAAGTGCTAGAAAGACAGAAAGAAAGCAATAGGGGTTGGCCTCCCTTTCTTACAACCCTAGCTTCACCAACAAGAGAAGTTTCCCAATTTCAAAATTTGTGTCCTGTGAGTTCTCCTTACCAGTCATTGCCACCACCACCACCATCACGATGGAAGTGCTGGGGGGCTAGGATAACAGATGATGGACAGGTAAAGAGAAAAAAAAGTACCTGATACAAACAAAATGCTGGTCTCTCTGTGATCATTATAAGTTTTCTTTCCAGGGGCACCTGGGTGGCTCAAGGGGTTAAGTTTCTGCCTTCAGTTCAGGTCATGATACCAGGGTCCTGGAATGGAGCCCTGCATAGGTCTCCCTGCTCAGTGGGAGCCTACTTCTCCCTCTCCCTCTGCCATTCCCCCTTCTTGTGCTCTCTAAAAAATTAAAATCTTAAAAAAAAAAAAAAAAGACATTCCCTCTCCAGCCTCTGGAGCCAGAACTAGAGGGATTCTCTGACTTTTGGCCATTTTTTAAGTCACCAGTACTTTGAGTTCAAGTCAGTTAATACTGAAAGAATAAAATGTCAAACTCACTGACAAATCCATGGCACTTTTAATTTTGGTCTTCTGCAATCCTCCTCTGATATTGAATTGTCTGTCTTCTAACATCTGTTGCCTGCATTCTGCCAAGGTTTTATAGCTGTATTCATTGAGGGAGATAGGGTGGAATGTATTTCATTTTATCCCAAAACTGGAATGGTATATTGTGGTTTTAATTTGTATTTCTCTGATTACTATTAAGGTTGGAAACCTTTTCATAGATTTACTGGCTGTTTGGATAGTCTCCTTTGTAAGTTGTGTGTTAAAGTCTCTTGCCCTTTTTGCTTATAGTTGGGTTGCTTATTATTGACATATAGAAATTATTGTGCTCTAATGTGATGTTTTTGTCAATTATCAAGTGCTATGTCTGTTTGAGGTCTGTTTCTGAGATCCCTATTTGATTCCTCTTGTACATTTGTTTATTCTTATACCGATACCACATGGAGGTAATTATTACATTTTAATAATCTTGATATATAGCAAATCATTTTAGTTCACTTTGTTCAAGATTTTCTGGGATATTTTTAGTTCTTTCCATTTAAATGCAAATTCCAGGATCAGCTTATTAATTCCTGTGCCAGGCCTAAAATGAAAATAGATAAAGCTCTGTTTGGGATGCATTGAATGGATAGATTAATTTGGAAAGAATAGACATCTCATAATATCGAGTCTTCCAATCAGTCCATTTCTTTAAGATTTATTTTAAAATTGTTTTTGTTTTCTGTATTAAGGTTTCACACAACTTTTAATATATTTGTAGGTATTTAATATTTTCATGCTGAAATTTTTTTAATTTAATTTTCTGTTTGTTGCTGGTATGTAGAAATGTAAATTACTTGTGCAAAGCAATCATCTATCCAGTAGTCTGTTCTAATAATTCATTTGTGTATTCTTTTGGATGTCCTTTATACACAATCAACTTTGATATGATTAGAACTGAAATTTCACTTTTAACCTTCCAATCTTCACACTTTTTATTTATTCTTACTCTATGCTAGGCCATCTAGTAAAGTTTGCTAAAGCATCTAATATAATGCTGAATAAAACATACAACAATAGAGGTCCTTGTCTTGTTTCAAATTGTAAAAGGAAGTCTTTTAACCTTGCACTATTTAATAAAATATTTTTGAATTTTATAGCTATATTTTTTCATATTGAAGTCATCTTTCCCCTAGTTTGCAATTTTTTAAAAAAATCAAAAATGTACTTTTCATTTTACCAAGTTCTTCTTCACCAACTGATATGATTCTGTGATTTTTTTTCCTCCCTAATTCTGTAAATCTGGTGAATTATACTGATTTATTTTGAATACTAAACCATTCTTGAATTTCTAGAAAAAATGGTATTTAGATATAACATATTATTTTTTCAATAAATATCTAAACTTGGTTTGCCAATATTACTATTTGTGATTTTGCATTTATGTTATGTGAAAGATTGGCTGGGATTTTTTTCTTTCTTATAATGTGCTTTCTCAATTTTATATTAAGATTATTCTGGATTAATTAAGTGAAACGGTGTCATTTTTACGGGTTTTTTTTTAAGTGTGTAAAAAATTGAAATGGTTTTTCCCGAAAAGTTGGTGGAATTTCCTCTAAAACTCAGGTATTTTCTTTGTGGGAAAATTTTTAATGACTGCCTTTAACTAAAAAAAAATGTTTATAGTACTACTCTGGGTTTCTATTATTTCTTTTTTAAGTTTGTAAGTAACACTTTTAAGAAATATATCCATTTAGAATTCTTTAACTATATTATTTAAGTAAGTATATCAGTTAGTTTTGTCTTTAAAAATATCTATTTCTTTAGTCATGTCCCATTTTACATTAAAAGGCTATTTACCTGTGCCTTCTCTCTCTTTTCTTTCTTTTCATGAGATTTTATCAGATGTTTGGCTAGTGTATTACTATTCTCAAAGAACCAACTTTTGATTTTGTGGATCATCCCCATTGTGTTTTCTTTTCAATTTTTTTAAATATGCTCTTAACTATATCCTTTCATTCTATTTTATTTGGATTTATTCTACTTTTATCTTATTAAATTCTAAGTGAAGGATTTTACTTATTAATTTTCAGAATTTCTTATTTAAAGTGTACATTTAAGGCTAAATTTTTCTTTGCAGGTCATCTGTCACTATATCTTTAAAGATTTGGTATGTTAGTATTTCATCATTTACCTTTATGGATTTGAAAGTTTACATTGTTAGTCCGATTACTGAGTTCTTTGAAAGTTTTTATAATCTTTCAAATATATAGATTTTTAAAAACTCGTATTTTTGTTATTAACTTCTACTTCAATTATCATTCAAGAATGTGATCTGCACTTGTGTGTGTATAAAATTATACTTGTTGGTAATTTACAACTGTATTTTTAATTTCCTTATGTGTCATTTTATGACATAGTGATACAGAGCTATGTTAAAATCACCTGCCATGAAGGTGGATTTGTTAATCAATTCCTACAATTCAATTTTTGCTTTATATATTTGGAGGGTATTTTATTTAATGCCTGCATATTGAAAACAGTTTTGTAGCTTCTTGGTTAAGTAAGTCTTCTAAAAAGTATTTAGAGACTCTTATAAAGTTTGGGTTTAAAGTTGTTTTGTGTGATGTCAGTAGAGCAACATCATTTGGTCCCTTTGTTCCAGATACTTTTCCATTCTTTAACTTTCAACCTTTGTATCCTTCGTGGTATCCACTGTGGAGAGCATGTAGCCAGATTTTTAAGAATTCCAGGCTGATTTTTAACTTTAAATCAGTGTAAATTGACAATGGTTATATATTTGCATATTTTTAATCTTTTTAAAATTTTTCCCATTCTTCCTATGTTTTTCTACTTTCTTGCCTATTAGGATGTTAATATTTACATTTCTTTTATGTAAGAACTTTAACATTTTTACGATATGTCTATTTTTTCCATATCCTCTCCCAAATGATCATGACTATTAAGTAGGTTTTTTCTTTAGGACTCTATTTCAGCCTTGGCATTTTTTGGCATTCCTGTTACTTAGAATGTTATTCATGTTATTTAGAATTCACTTTGCTTCCTATTAGCAATCCTTTGCTACCCTAATCTCCTATAATTAACAATTTTTTATCTTGCCTTATTCAAATTACTATGTGGTTGGGAGTCTGAAAAAAAATTTAATCCACAACAGGATGGAGTAAACTTAATGTGAGATGCAAATGAATCTGAATGGTACAAGAGGTAGATTTAAGTCGCTAATGTTAGTGCTCCAGTCAGATCCCCTAGTATTTTGTGGGTTTTCTTTTCTAACAGCCAGCACCAACAGCTCTTTTGTAGAGAATGGTTATTAAATATTGAAGTCCATTACCTATGGAGATCCAGGAAACCTGCAAATTGCCTCTTCGCTCTCTCTTAGTCCCCGTAAACAACATGAGTATACAACTCCTGCTACTGGGGCACCTAGGTGGCACAATCAGTTAAGCATCAAATTCTTGGTTTTGGCTCAGGTTGTGATCTCAGGGTCCTGATCTTGGGGTTTGAAGATGAAGCCCCACCTCAGGCTTAGTGTGGAGTCTGCTTGTGACTCTCTTCCTCTCCTTCTGCCCCTCCGCCCACTCTCTCAAAATAAATACATCTTAAAAAAAGGGGGGGGGGCGCCTGGGTGGCTCAGTGGGTTAAAGCCTCTGCTTTCTGCTCAGGGCATGATCTCAGCGTCCTGGGATCGAGGCCCGCATAGGGCTCTCTGCTCAGCAGGGAGCCTGCTTCCTCCTCTCCCTGTCTCTCTGCCTGCCTCTCTGCCTACTTGTAATCTCTCTCTCTGTGTCAAATAAATAAATAAAATCTTAAAAAAAAAAAAAGTTCCTGCTACTTTGGCTTGAGTCAGGAGAATGCCCAGATGTGGTAACTTTTAAAGGATCAGACTGAAGTTACAATACCAATAGTACTTTGCCCTGGTTACTGTCCTTGTTACTTCCCCAACTGTTCATAAGAATCTTCATCTCAGGTTCTCCTTCTGAGGAAGTTGATTTAAGACACTTAGTCCATCTGTTCTACTAGTTCTATTTCAGATAGTGTATGTTTTTCAGATTGTAATATTTGAGATAACTGTACTCACTACAATTTTGGCCTGTGTACTCCTATCTACCTGGAGATACTAGCTTCTGTAAATGATGAAATGTACTGGGGAATCACAAGGGCCAGACTGTAATGTGTTTCCCCCCTAGTGAAATCAAGGATAAAGGAGGTTAGAAACCTTAGGACAGAAGCACTACTTTCCCCAAGACAGTGGGTAATCTTTGCCATTTATCTTTCCATTAAGCATCTCATTAGGTGAGGGTTTTTCTTTGGAATACATCACATTTGGGGGAGGTTATTCTTCTAGTTTGTAATCTACGAGCCCCAGAAGTTTACAGATGGAGGGGCAGAGAATTTAGTGCCCAGACTGTCAATTCCAGTGGTTATTTTAGTCAACATTTTAAGCAAGTATAAATTTTGCATGGCCATTATATTATTCTCACAGACAACTTCATGAATACATGATCATTTTCCCTTTTAGTGAGAGTGTTTGATTCTAAACTGGCATGATTCCAAATTAATAGCCGGGAGAGACAAAACTAAAGTTTAAAAGATGTTTCCTAATCTATTTCTTTTTCTTCTTTTTGGGATTTTGGTTATTTATTTGACAGAGAGCGAACACAAGCAGGGGAGCTGGAGGCAGAGGAAGAAGCAGGCTCCTTGCTGAGCAAGGGGCCCTAGGCGGGACTTGATCCTTAGATCCTGGGATCCTGGCCTGAGCCGAGGGCAGACACTTAGCCCAGTCACCCAGGCACTCCTCCAAGCTATTTTCTTACTGCGCCACAAGCCAAACTACTTCGGGCTACTCTGACATTTAGTATAGTTGAATTCACTTTCTCTCTAAAGAGTTTTCATGGATTCTACACTTCACTCCCCCTATTTCTAGGTATCTTGTTTTCCTCTATGGCTGTTTAACTAAAAGAATCGAGCATTCAGTGCTCATTTTTTAAAATTCTGGCAAGAACCGAAAGCCGTGCTTTGGCACACATTCCATAATTTAACCAGAATATTAACAGTAACTTCGTAAGAATACTGCCACTCTGGAGGAAGAAAAAACAGATCCTCTACATGCCTCAAACCTGTGGTTCAGCTATTCATAACCTTTTGGGAGAGTCTGCTTTTTCTCCCAACATAACTTACAATTCTGGTAAAAGGGAGAGGGGCAGATAGAAGACCGCGCAGGTGAGTCAGAACCAGGGAGGACGCAATGGGATCTCCCTCGGTGTCTGCTGAGCGCTTTCTCTACCTCGCTTGTTTGAGTTCCAGAAGAAATAATAACAGCGATAGTCTAGGAAGGGCTCAAAAACAAAGACCAAGTGCTTCCTATCCGGAACCGGTGTGCAATTCTCCAAAATACGGACACGGAGCCGCAGAACCGGACACGGAACCCGGGGACTGCCAGCGTCTGACGTGTAGGCGCAAAGGCTGCTGGGTACCGCGCAGGCGTGCTGGAGTCCCTCCCGCCGAGGGAAGTGGGCTTGAGGGCAGGGTGGCGGAAAAGCTCTCCGTGGAGGTAGTCCTCCTCCTCACTTTCGCTTTGTGGTTCCTGCGGAGGAAGAATGGGACTGTCATCTGGGAAACAGTTGCTGCTGCCGGTAAAATTCCACACACCCCTCAAAATGGGCAAAAGGACAAATAGAAGACTGCCAGACGATGCCTGGATTCCTTGTTACCTCAAGATTCTATTCGAACAGCTGTCCAATTTGATTTCAGCGGATGTATTCTTTAATTGTTTTTTTGAAATTCTATTAGAGCAAGTTGAAAGTGTAATTAGCTTTCCAGCCAACCAAATTTATGCATCTGAGTCAAACATATTTAAGTGGTACTGTGGCTTCAAAGAAGCTATTGATTTCTGAAGTGGTGTGGTTTGAATGATTCTTTTTTTTTAAGTGTTTGGATTTAAGTTATGCTGCAGAAGTCTTAGTAAGAAACATTTGATTTTGTACAGACTTGATATCCATTAAAGGTCATATCCTGACAGCCTTCCCCACCTCCCAAAACTAAGAAACAAACCGCAAATTCTCACCAACATGTTGAACACCAGTGAAGAATCAGTGACTCTTGTAAGCCAAACAGTTGGTTTTTGGACTTGTCTTCAGCTCTTGGAGTCCTGGGTCTGACTGGCATTCCCTGTATTCATATCAAATACTGAACTAGCTGTGGGAAAGTCAAGGCTTACTCTCCTCATGACCCTCAGTGGAGCACTCACTTCCTCCTGTTGGCAGGCCGACCCTTATACTGTTCCTGGTACAGCCTCTAGAAAAGAGCAAATGTTGAGGACACTAAAATTGGCAATATTTTACAGAGATAACTGGTGGATACATAGTTAAGAGAAAGTCGAGAGGGCCATGATCAATTCCCTAAGAAGAAATTTTTATTTTTCTCTTCTAAATGCAGAAGAAACCTATCCAGCAGGTAGGAACACTTCCCCCCACACCCCCACATACTGCGGCGGATTTTTTTTTCCTTTTTAGGTAAGACTTGTGCAAATATAAATAATCCAGAAGTAATTGGGTAGTATTACATGGTGGTCAATAGTTTTAAGACTAATGGGGGTAAGAAGTGGCAGCAGTCTTAAATTAGCTGGTCAGCCCTCTGCTATTTTAGGAGTATCTAGGTAGTTCTTTCTGGTGTATTTAGTGGCCCACATTTTTATAGAAAATAGAAACCAAAAAACACAGTAAACTTTTATTGTACATATTTGCTTTAGATATGCCATGAATATTTAAACAAACTCAAATTTCAATTGGAGCAACAAGAAAAATCTCATACAGTTTTGCCTGAGAATGATGTGTGTGCTTCATTTGATTTTCTATTCAGAATGAATACAGACTCCTTTCATCTGCTATTCCACCCATTAGCAATAATAGTAGCAATAAAAGGTTAATCAGTTCCTACTGAGAATAGAAATTATATGTGAGAAAAAAGCTGCATAGTTGATAGCAGTCCTTTAAAGAACAAAGACCAAGATATCTTCTCTAATTTACTAATTCTTTTCTCCATATCAGTTGCATTTTTCATATTCTTTTATTTGAGCACTGCTGGGGTATTTGTTTTAAGAAACAATATTTGATATCTTGGTGTAATATCCACTCTTTTACACTGTACCCAGTGTCTGAACACATGGTAGAGTTTTAATAAATGTTAAATAAATACTTAAGAGAATGTTTAGCTATGCCATGTTCTATAATACTTAGACTTTAATATGAAGAGAAAAACCTTTATATAGGCTTAATATTACACTTTGCCAAATAATAATAATATTGAAACTTGCACTTGAATTCTTACAAATATCACAGGATCATAGCAGGTGACTGCATGGTCTTGATTGATTTTTATTTTGAACGAAACAGCTGTAAAACATATTCTTATAACAATTGGATAAATTCGAGGACTAGTTGTTGGATAATATCAAGGGCTTATTGTTAATGGAGATGAGATAATACTAATTTTACATAAGAAAACATCCTTATATTTTAGAAGTACGTAATGAAATATTTTGGGGTAAAATGTGGTAATGTATGTAATTTTAAGTTTTTAGCAAAAAATACATGAATATAGCATAGTGTAAACAATTATTAAATCTAAATTATATGTACTCCTCTCTGCTTTTCCTTATGTTTGAAATTTTTCATAACAAAAATTACATAAGAAACCACCAAAGAAAAAGGAGGAGGGAAGGAAGAACACTAGCATTGTGCAATAGAAAAAAACAAAACAATGAATATAGAATCGGGACACCAAGATTAGGGGTCATAGCTAATACTATATATATAATTATAGATAAACCATGTAATTGCTCTGAATTTAGTTTTCACATATTTAAAATGAGGATAATCCACAATGAAATATTACTACATATCCACCTGATGGTTGAAATTAAAAAGAGTGACAGTATGAAGTGTTGGCAAGCATATGGAGCAAATGAACATATGTTGCTGGTAGCAATATAAAGTTGTATAACCAGTTTGGAAAACTGTTCAGCATCTTCTCCACATATATAGGTAACCTATGGCCAAACAATTGTACTCCCAGTTACATACAAAAGACAAATGAGTGAATGTTAATGAAAGCATTATGCAAAATGTTCACAGTTTTATTAATAATAGCAACAATATCAACAGGAGACTGGATAAATAAATATTGGTATATTCATACAATGAAATGCTATGCAGCAATAAAAAAAATAACCAGCTCTGGTACATGATACAATATGGATGAAATTTATAGATATTATATTGACAGAAAGTAGTCAGGCACAAACACATTTATTCTATGGTTCTATCTGTATGAAGTATGAGAACAGACAAAATTAATCAGTGATAATAAATAATAGTGGAAAACTTATGGGATTCTGGAAATGTTTTATATCTTGAGTTGGGTGTGATTACTCAGGCCCATATATATGCCATACACTTAGGGTGAGAGTTCTTTATGCTCTTTCCTGAATCTTTGCTATCCTTCAAATAAATAGAATAAATAAAATACAGTATTAATACCCAAATCCCAGGAGGGAAGAGTAAATATAATAATGTATAATTGATTACTAAATTATAAAACACTATACAAATTTCATATATTTTCATTTTCTAAGCTAAACTCTAAAATTTTTGCTATAAGTTAAGAGTTTAATTTTAAGTCGTGACCATTATTATTTGTCTGTTTGACCACAGCTTTTCAAAATCCAATTCATTTTGGACTAGGCCTTGCCACAACCTAATTCTTAAATTAAATCATTTTCACTGTTCCATTGGTAGTGGAAAAATTTATTTGAGAGAAAGAGAGATAGTGAGAGAGAGCATGGGGGGCAGGGCAGAAGGAGAGAAAGAAGGAGACTCCCAGCTGAGCAGAGAGCCTGATGGGGGGAACTCAGTTCAGGGGTCAATGAGCAGGCTCAATAAGGGATGTGGGAGGCTTGATCTCAGAGCCCAGGAATTATGACCTGAGTCAAAGGCAGATGTTTAGCCAACTGAGCCACCTAGGCACCCATGTGCCTTTAATATTATTGAAGAGACATACTAGCTGCTTTGGTAAGGTTTAAAGCCAGTTTTTTTTTTTTTTAAGATTTTTTATTTATTCATTTGAGACAGAGAGAGAGATTACAAGTAGGCAGAGAGGCAGGCAGAGAGAGAGGAGAGAGGAGGAAGCAGGCTCCCTGCTGAGCAGAGAGCCCGATATGGGCCTCGATCCCAGGACCCTGGGATCATGACCTGAGCCGAAGGCAGCGGCTTTAACCCACTGAGCCACCCAGGCGCCCTAAAGCCAGTTTTTAAATAGGAGATTTTAGTGCTCAGACCTTTAGATTTTACTCATCAAGAATACTTGAATATAAGTACTCACCTCCCATGATTCCTGCCTTTCAAAACATCAAGTAAAAATTGGTCTTTAAGAAGTGTGCAAATGACACATAATATGCTGAGCAGCATGTGATCATTTGAATAGAAGATTTGAAAATAGTTAAATCACTCTGAAACCTCTGGAAACCTTCTTATAATTCAGGCACAGAGAGCCCCCATTCTGAAAGGTAATATATCTTTTTAAACACCCAGTTTTTCTGTTCTCATCTTCCAAGGTTTCATTTCATAAAAAAAAAAAAGAAAGTTAGTTGACATTATAAACAGATGCTGGAAAGCACTCATCCAACTCATGAAAAATTCAGCATAAGTTTTAAGCAAACATAGCAAAATCACTTATTAGGAAAAAAATGCATGGTCTGATAGATGACCATGATTATCAGGTAAATTATTCATTTTTCTTCACAAAGCAATCACCCAGTGAAGACTCACTCATTATTCACAGGTTGTCAGGGAATACAGGGTGAGAAGTGAGGCTGTGGTATGAGTTAGCATTGCCGTGTAAGTTGCAGAGAAATGCTAGAGTGCCCCAAAGCTACCTGAGTGCAGTAAGAAGTCTAAATGAAGCCAGGGTAAACATGAAGTCTTAGGATCACAAACTTACAAAGGATCCATTGTCAAGTTAGCATGACAGTGCTACAGAGACAGACTAAACCCACAGAGAGTCATCAGAGCCCAGAAATTTTTTTTTTTCTAGAAGCCAAAATCTAGCTGCATTAAGGATGTAAACACAAATTCATGACAGTCCTATGTCCAAAATTCTCAAAAACAAAAACAATTATAAATCTGAAGCAGCACTGAGTGGGTTCCATGTTAAGGTATTTCTGTCAGAGACTAAACTTTGAAATAATCATTATTCCATCTATCAGATAACTGTATACGTTGTTTTGCACTCTGTAAGCTTTAGAAAATTCTAAATGTTACATATGAATTAGATGGTGCGACATTTAACTTGCTAAGTAAAAATACTGATTTCAGTGTGTATTTTTTGAAAATTAAAAATTACTTTATAGTTTTATCTAGTACAATTGTTCAAGAGAAATTATTTTCCTTTTGAGCCAATTGCACACCTTTACATTCAGACCAATCAATCAATATTTATGGCGTTTGTTGTCCAGTTGTATTTGAAGTTGGTTTTGAGGATAAGTTGTAGTCAGAGAAGTTCTGCCCTCCTATGTCTGCAACTAATCATGGAGGATATAAGACAGATGTCACCTATTTTAACCCAAAACTCAGGGTTGCCTTCTAGCTGGAAAGTAATGTTTTCACAGCTCATCATATATAATTCAATCCTATTTTCTTTCAAGGTTTATCTGTATTACAGAGTTGTTATGTGGCTTATAGTTAGGACACTGAAAAATTCTAGTTTATTTTGAAATATAGGGCTCAACCCTTACCACATATTTGGAACTGGCTCATATTCAGAAATAAATATATATCTTTCATACATAATCCACAATCCAATAGGTTTTAGTACCACATAGATCCAAGAAGAGATCCAGTAGGAAATATGTATTTATATTGAAAGTAAATTTGGAAATCTAGTACCATCTCAATAAAAAGTAACTCCTTTTGGGGGAAACTGGAGTTATGACAGATCAAGTTATAAGATTAAATAGCAAGTCACTACAAAGTAATATTCAGTGTAAGGAAGCTGAACTTTGAGTTCAGTTTGTTCCCTCCATTGAAATCCTATAGGCAATCTGGCCCAGAGTTATGGAATCAAAGGAGCCAAAGGCAGGGGCATTAGGAGTTGGCCTGGTCTGTATACCCACCTTGATATTTGATTACAGTAAAAAGGCCAGGTGAAAAGTTGGTCTAGAGTAAGTTCACTAAAAAATCTACTTCTTATAAATGAGTACTTACAATCACAAAGACAAAGAAAAATGTTATACTGAGAGATCTTGGACTGGAATTTCTCTTTCTGCTTATCTTTCATTTCCTGCTTTGCACTCACTTTTGAATTCTTAAGTACACAATAAATGTCCTTTTTCTTAATGATTATTTTGCATATAGTTGGCCTTTTAAAAGTTTTAGCTTCTTTTAAAATGATTTGTGTGAGGTGCACATTTATTTATACCCTTCGCATTTAGAAGTGTCCAAAACTAGATGTGTATTAAAATTTAAGAATTGAACAATGAGTTAGGGAAGTCTATGGAGTGACACTGAAAAGTCAGCAGAGGAAAGAGCTGTTGAAAGTTGGAAAGCTAGGTGGAGATTAGCAGGAGGCCATGCACCGTGGACTGGTCACAACAGGTGGTTCTACCAGCTCTGAATAATTATTAGTGAATAATGAGTAGGAAGAAAGTTTTGAGAATGAGTGGGCTAAAGCATAGGCAAAAAGCAAACCAACCCTCTGCATACTGCTGACCCTGTTTAACCCAATTATTCATGGACGTTTTCTCCATTTTGGCAGGTTCCATTCCACTAATTGATAATGTTCCTCTTATTCTCTCTGGAAGGTTTCTTTGTCTGGGTTATTTTAGATATTCTACAGATGGTATTAGGTTCTATATCACTGAAAGATTTTAGTTTCCTAATTCCTCTTTCCTCCCTTTCTCCATTATTTCAGCAGTTACTATAGCTCAGATAGAGGAGTAATATAGGTGCTAGGATATACCTGATTGAATAGAACTCCTGCCTTGAGGTTGCTTGTAAGACTAATGTGTGGATCAGACAAATGATATACATATTTTTATTTTTTCCCACATTTACTAAGGGTTTGGTACTCAATCTAATTAAGTCCTGAAAAAAGTGTTAAATCACCTATAATAGTAATACTAGTTCAGTCTGGCCATAACAAAGTGCCATAGACTGGGTGGCTTAGAACAAAAGAAATTTATTTTCTCACAGTTCTGGAAGCTGGAAGTCTTAGATCAGGGTGGCAGAATGGCCAGATTCCAATGAGGGCCCTTTTTCTGGCTTATAGAGAGAACTACGGTGTTTCTTCCTCTTGTTATAAGACCACCAGTTTTGGGGTGCCTGGGTGGCTCAGTGGGTTAAAGCCTCTGCCTTTGGCTCAGGTCATGATCTCAGGGTCCTGAGATGGAGGCCCGCATTGGGCTCCCTGCTCAGCGGGGAGCCTGCTTCCTCCTCTCTTTCTGTCTGCCTCTCTGCCTACTTGTGATCTCTCTCTGTGTGTCAAATAAATAAATAAAACTTTTAAAAAGAAAAAAAGACCACCAGTTTTTATTACATCAGGATTCCACTCTTAGGACCTTATTTAACCTAGTCACTTCCTTAATGGTCCCATCTCAAATATAGTCACATGAGGGTGGATGGGACTTCAATATATGAAATTTGGGGGATATAGTTAAATTCATAGTCTACCTCAGTAATATCTACTACAGTGATCCCTCCCTTCTAGTTTGAATCTACCTAAGCTGTCTTTCTCCTAGGTCTACCTCTGGCTAATTATTTAATATTTTAAAATTTCCAGTTCAAGGTGCATATGGGTGGCACAGTCAGTTGTGTGTCTGACTCTTGGTTTCCGCTCAGGTTGTGATCTTGGTTTGTGAGATTGAGCCCCAGTTGGGCTCCATGCTCAGTGCAGTCTGCTTAAGACTCCATCTGCTCCTCCCCACTGGTGTTCTCTCTCTCTCAAAACAAACAAACAAACAACCAAACAAACAAATTTTTCCAGTTCAAAAAACCTTCTTCCCTCTCTTTGCTTACTTTCTAGCTCAAAGAATTTGGTACATAACTAATATAGCATTTTGACATTTATATATTTTATCTTCCCTATGAGTGCCTCAAGGGCAGTGTCTCAATTATCTATTTCTGTGTAACAAAACACACCAAAACTTAGTGACTTAAAATGAGGATCATTATTTTATTACCTTTCATGGTTTTTGTGGGTTAGGAATTTGGGGAGAGTTTGACTGTATGGCCCAGTCTTTATATTAGTATGCTCAGACTGCCATTACAAAGAAGTTCGAGATCAAGGTGAGGTTTCTCTTCCTGGCTTGCAGAGCAGGTTTCTTGTGAGGTCTCTCTTCCTGGCTTGCAGTCATCTGATTTCTCACTGTGTTCTCACATGCCCTTTTCTTTGTGCAGATGTGAAAAGAGAGAGCTCTCTGGTATCTCTTCCTTGTCTTATTAAGATATCAGTTCTGACATGGATGGAACTGGAGGGTATTATGCTGAGTGAAATAAGTCAATCAGAGAAAGACAATTATCATATGATCTCTCTGATATGAGGAACTTGAGGGGCAGGGTGGGGGGTTGTGGGGGGTAGGGAGGGAAAAATAATGAAACAAGATGGGATGGGGAAGGAGACAAACCATAAGAGACTTCTAATCTCATAAAACAAACTGAGGGTTACTGGGGGGTGGGAGGGTAGGGATAGGGTGGATGGGTTGTGGACATTGGGGAGGGTTTGTGCTTTGGTGAATGCTGTGAAATATGTAAGCCTGATGATTCACAGACCTGTACCCCTTGGGCAAATAATAAAAATAAAATTAAAAAAAAAAGATATCAGTTCTGTTGGGACCAGATATCAGTTCTATTATGACCTCATTTAACCTTAATTACCTTTTTTAAAAAATATTTTATTTATTTATTTAGAGAGAGAGTGAGCTTGAGCATGAGCAGGGGGAGGGACAGAGGAAGAGGTAGAGAGAGAATCTCAACCTACTCCAAGCTGAGAGAATGGCAGTGCTCGATCCCATGACTCTAGATCATGACCTGATCCAAAATCGAAGGTTGGATGCTCAGTGAACTGAGTCACCCAGGTCCGTCTAAACCTTAATTACTTTCTTAAGGACCCAATTTCCATATATAGTCACTCTGGGGGTTAGGGCTTCAACATGCAAATTTTGTGCAGGTTATGATTCACTCCATAATAGTTGACTATCTCACATAGGTGGAATTGAAACACAGGGGACTGGAGGACCTGGAGCTCTTTGAGTCTCTTTCTTCATATATTCTTAGGATATCTCTATGTGGTCTGTTCATGTGAATTAGTTTTTCTGTTTTGTTTTGTTTTTATTTTAATTCCAGTTAAACATACAATGGTACATTAGTTTCAGGTGTACAATATAGTTATTCAATTCCATACATCACCTGGTGGTCATCACAGTAAGTGTGCTCTTTAATCCCCATCATCTATTTAACCCATCCGCCCACACACTTCCTTCTGGTAACTGTTACCAGATTCCTTCTGATTACTTCGTTCTCTACTGTTAAGACTCTGTTTCTTGACTGCCTCACTCTCTCTTTTTTTCCCTTTTGTTTGTTGTGTTCCTTAAATTTCACATATGCGTGAAGTCATATAGTATATTTGTCTTTGACCAACTTATCTTGCTCAGCGTTATACTCTCTAGCTCTATTCATGTTGTTGCAAATGGCAAAATTTCATTCTTTCTTATGACTGAATAATATTCCATTGTATATGTATATACCAATTCTTCTTTATTTATTCATCACTTGATGAACACTTGGGCTGCTTCTGTATGTTGATTCTTCTAAACAATGCTGCTATAAACACCAGGTTGCATGTATCCCATTGAATTAGTGTTTTTGAATTCTTTGTGTAAATAGACTATGATTATTAGATAGTAGGGTAGTTTTATTTTTAACTTTTTGAGGAACCTGCCTACTGTTTTCCAGAGTGGCTGCACCAGTTTGCATTTCCACCAACAGTGGAAGAGGGTTGCCCTTTCTCCATGTCCTCCCCAACCTCTATTGTTGATTTTAGCCATTCTGGCAGGTGTGAGGTGATAGCTCATTGTAGTTTTGATTTGTATTTTCCTGATGATGAGTGAGGTTGAACATTTTCTCATGTGTCTGTTGATCTGGTTGTCTTCTTTGGAAAAATATCCATTCATGTCTTGTGCCCATTTTTAATTGGATTATTCATTTTTTTGGTGCTGAGTTATATAAGTTCTTCATATATTTTGGATATTAACCCTTTTTAAATATGTCATTTGAAAATATCTTCTCCCATTCTGTAGGATGCCTTTTAGTTTTGCTGATTGTTCCCTTTGCTATGCAGAAGGCTTTTATTTTGATGTAATCCCAATTGTTCATTTTTGCTTTTGTTTCCCTTGCCCCAAGGAGAATATCTAGAAAAAAAACGTTATAACTGATGTCAGAGAAGTTACTGCTTGTACTCTCTTCTAGGATTTTTGGTTTCAAGTCTCATTTAGGTATTCAAAATAATTTGAGTTTATTTTTGTGTAATAGTGTGAAAACTGGACCAGTTTCGTTCTTTTGCATGTTGATGTCCAGTTTTCCCAACACCATTTTTTTTAAAAGATTTTATTTATTTATTTGACACACAGAGAGAGATTACAAGTAGGTAGAGAGGCAGGCAGAGAGACAGGGAGAGGAGGAAGCAGGCTCCCTGCCGAGCAGAAAGCCCGATGCGGGCCTCGATCCCAGGATGCTGAGATCATGACCTGAGCCGAAAGCAGAGGTTTCAACCCACTGAGCCACCCAGGCACCCCTTCCCAACACCATTTGTTGAAGATACTGTCTTTTTTACATTGGGTATTCTTTCCTACTTTGTGGAAGATTGATTGACCATATAGTTGTGGTTTATTTCTGGATTTTCTATTCTGTTCTGTTGATCTGTGTGTCTATTTTTGTGCCAGTACCCTGCTGTTTTGGTCACTATAGCTTTGTAATATAACTTGGAGTCTGGAATTGTGATGCCTCCAGCTTTTCTTTTCTTTTTCAAGATTGCCTTGGCTACTTAGGGTCTTTTATGGTTCCATACAAATTTTAGGATTTTGTTCTAGCTCTGAAAAATTCTTTTGGAATTTTGATAGGTATTGTGTTAAATATGTAGATTGCTTGGGCAGGGTAGATATTTTAAGAATATTTGTTCTTCCAATCCATGAGCATGGAATATCTTTCAATTTTGTTTTGGTCACCTTCAGTTTCTTTCATCAGTGTTTTATAGTTTTCAGTGTATAGGTCTTTCACCTCTTTGGTTGGGTTTATTCCTAAGTATCTTATTATTTTTAGTGCAGTTATAAGTGAGATTGTTTTCTGAATTTCTCTTTCTGCTTCTTCATTATTAGTGTACAGAAATGCAACAGACTTCTGCTCATTGATTTTGTATTATATGACTAGGGAGTTTAATTGATTTTATCAGTTCTAGTAGTTTTTTGTGGAGTCTTTTAGGTTTTCTATACATCATATCATGTCATCTGCAAATAGTGAAAGTTTTACTTCTTCTTTACCAATGTGGATGCTTTTAATTTGGTTTTGTTGTCTGACTGCTGTGGCTAGGTCTTCTAATACATGTTGAATAAAACTGTTGAGAATGGACATCATTGTTTTGTTCCTGACTTTAGGAGAAAAGCTCTCAGTTATTCCCCATTGACAATGTTAGCTGTGGGTTTTTCATCCATGACCTTTATTATGTTGAGGCACTGTTCCTCTAAACCTACTTTGTCGAGGGGTTTTGTTTTGTTATTGTTGTTGTTAAAGGTTTTTTAAATCATAAATGAATGTTGTACTTTGTTATATGCTTTTTCTGCATCTAGTGAAATGATCATGTGATTCTTATCCTTTCTCTTATTGATATGATATATCATGTTGATTGATTTGTGAATATTGAACCCACCCTGGCAACCCAGGAATATATCCCACTTGATCATGATTAATGATTTTTTTAATGTATTGTTGGATTTGGTATGCTATTATTTTGTTGAGGGTTTTCACATCTATGTTTGTCAGAGATATTGGCCTGTAGTTCTCTTTCTTTGTGCTGTCTTTATCTGGTTTTGGTATTAGGGTAATGCTGGTCTCCAGAATGAATTTGGAAGTTTTCCTTCTTCTATTTTTTTGAAATAATTTGAACAGAATAGGTATTAATTCTTCTTTAAGTGTTTGGTAGAATTTGCCTATGAAACCATCTGGTCCTGAAATTTCTTATTGGTAGTTTTTTAATTACTGATTCAGTTTCTTTGCTAGTAATCATTCTGTTAAAATTTTCTATTTCATCCTTTTTCAGTTTTGGTAGGTTATATGTTTTTAGAAATTTATCCATTTCTTCTAGGTTTCCAATTTGTTGGCATAGAGTTTTTCATAATATTTTCTTATAATTGTTTGTATTTCTGTGGTGCTCATTATTACTTCTCTCTTGTTTGTGATTTTATTTATTTCAATCACTTTTCTTTTTTTCTTGATAAATCTACCTAGAGATTTATCAATTTTATTGATTTTTTTCAAAGCTCCAACTCCTGGTTTCACTGATCTGTTCTGTTGTTGTTTTAGTTTCTGTATCATTTATTTCTGCTCTAATCTTATAATTTCCTTCCTTCTGCTGATTTTAGACTTTGTTTGTTGTTCTTTTTCTAACTCCTTTAGTTGTAAGGTTAGATTATTTATTTGAGATTTTTCTTGCTTCCAGAGGTGTGCCCGTATCACTATAAACTTCCCTTTTAGAACTGATTTTTCAGTATCACAAAAGCTTTGAACCATTGTGTTTACATTTTTAGTTGTTTCTGCACACTTTTAAAAAATTTCTTCTTTTATTTCCTGGTTGACCCATTCATTGATTAGTAGCATGTTATTTAACTTCCATGTGTTGTGGTCTTTCCAGACTTTTTTCCTTGTGGCTGACTTTTAGTTTCATAACATTATGGTCAGAACATGTTGAAGTTTGTTTTGTGGCCCAATGTGATCCATTCTGGAAAATGTTCCATGTACAGTTGAAAAGAATGTGTATTCTGCTGTTTGGGGCTAGAACGTTCTGAATATATCTGTTAAGTCCATCTGGTCCAGTGTGTCATTAAAAGCTATTGTTTCCTTGTTGATTTTTTGTTTAGATGATCTATTGCTGTAAGTAGATTGTTAAAGTCCCCTATTATTATTGTATTATTAATTAGTTCCTTTATATTTATTATTAGCTATTTTGTGTTTGGGTGCTCCTGTATTGGATGCATAAATATTTGGAATTACATCTTCTTGTTGGATTGCCCCTTTATTATTATATAGTGTCCTTCTTTGTCTCTTGTTACAGTCTTTGTTCAAAGTCTAGTTTGTCTGATATAAATATTGCCACTCAGGCTTTCTTTTGACATCCACTTGCATGATAAATGTTTTTCTATCCCCTAATTTTCAATATGCAGGTGTCTTTAGGTCTAAAATGAGTCTCTTGTAAACAGCATACAAATGAGTCCTGTTTTTTTTTTCTTTCTTTCCCATTTGCCACCCTATGTCTTTTAATTGGAGTGTTTAGTCCATTTACAAGGTAATTATTGATATATACATGTTTTTGCCATTTTATTCCCTGTTTTTTGGTTGTTTCTGGAGATTTTGTTTGATCCTTTTTGTCTTTCTCTCTTTCATGGTTTGCTGGTTTTCTTTACTGATATATTTGGATTTCTTTCTTTTTATTCTTTGCAAGTTTATTAAGGGATTTGTTTTGTGGTTACCATCAGGTTTGTGTATAACATCTGATACAGGAGTCTATATTAAGTTGATAGTCATTTAATTTTTAACCCACTCCTGTCTACTTCCCATGTTTTAGGTATATGTCATCTTTTACATACTTTTATTTTGTGATTTCCTTTACTGGTGTTTTTAAAAAAATTCCATTTTTACTGCTTTTGTGTTTCCTACCTTTATATTGTCACTTTTGATCTTTCCTTTCCATTTAAAGAGTACCCTTTAGTATTTCTTGCAGAGCTGTTTAGTGGTCTCATGACTGCTCCTTTAAATTTTGTTTTTTTGGAGTTCTCTTTATCTCTCCTTTTGTTATGAATGATAGACCTGCTGGCTAGAGTTTTTTTGGCTGCAGATTTTTCCTATTCAGCACTTTCAGTATACCATGCCACTCTCTTCTGGCTTGGAAAGTTTCTGCTGAAAATCCCTTGATGGCCTTACAGTGTTTCCCTTGTATGTAACTGCCTTCCTTCCTTCCTTCCTTCCTTCCTTCCTCTCTTTCTCCCTTGCTGCTCTTAATAATTTTTCTTTATCACTATATTTTGCCATTTTAATTAGAATATGTCTTGCTGTAAATCTGTTTTTGTTGATTTTTTGAGGGGGACGGGGTTCTCTGTGCCTTCTGGATGTGGATATCTGTTTCCTTCCCCAGAAGAGGGAAGTTTTCAGCTTTTACCTCTTCCACTAAATTTTCTGTCCCCTTTTCACTCTCTTCTTTTGGGACTCCTATAATGTGAATATTACTATGATGGAATCACTGCTGCTGAGGTCCTGAAAAACTCCTGTGTTGGGAGATACATTTAGGCAGGGGTTTGGGCTGAAGGGGAGGGGCTCACCACACTGGGAGTAAAACAGGCATTGCTGGAAAGGGTGGTTCCATTAGATCTCAGTGAGGGCAGGGCTTGGTGTAAGCCAGGTAGATAGCACGTGAATAGTGCTATGCTGGTTCCCATAGGTGGCCCTGTGCTTATGCTAAGGTGTAGGAGGAGGTAAATTGCACCTGCCAATTTCTTTGTTCTTGGAGAAGTCTCTGTGAATGCTGCCTCCCTGGGACACACTCTAGATGAGCAAATAACCTCTCCAACATGTGCCCCAGGTGCTCTTTAGATCACTGTTTCCACACTGTAGGTCTTCAGGCTGTTTGCCCTGTCTTCTCTTCAAAGCCTCTGGACTTCCCCTGAGCCAAGCCCACTGATCTTAGAACCCCAGGCTGTAAGCCCCACTGGCTGCAAGAACTCATGAAATTTGGCCCCTCTCACTTTCTAAGTCAATTGCAATGGGGACTCATTTTCCCTGTACCCTTCTCTGCAACTGTGGTCCCCCTCCACTGTGGTGACCATAATCCATTTCTCTCCCAAACCAGGTCTTCACATTCCCCCCCTTCTTCAATATGGCCTCTTTTCTATCTTTAGTTGTGGAATTTGTTTGGCCAGACTTCAGAATTGTTTGTTGAGGTAAAAGGTTGTCTAGATTCAAGAGGAGACAGACTCTGCCTCCCAGTGGGAGGAATATCAAAATTATATAGTAAAAGAGCATGAGGGTTAAAAGGTATTGTTACTGCTATTTTTGGAAAATCTGACCATAGATAGGAACCACATTTCTACAAGCTTTGTATTACTCATACTTAGCACAGTGCCCAATATGAGATGTCCAATAAGTAATTTTTGTGTCATCCTTGCACAGGGGCCATGGTAATCTTCTGTGTATTGTTCCAGTTTTGGTTTATGTGCTGCTGAAGTGAGCACCCAGTAAGTAATTTTCAAAAAAGGTTTATTGCTCTCAATTCATGTGCATATGTTTTTCTGTTTGAGCTTTCTGGGGTCAGCCTTTTAAAATTTTAACTCATTGTTTATAATTGTGATTGAAAAGATGAGATAAATTTAGATACAATAAACAGCAGCAGGACTCATAAAGAACAACTAAACATATTTCTATGACAAGTGTATTAATTCTAAAATGAACCTAGGATGCCATTTTACTTGACATTGACTAATTGGTAATGGTATGTTTTTTCACATTTGATCTCTATTAGGACCTGTCTATTTATTTTAAAATGGGCACACACAAACACACACACGATTGAGAAAAAGAGAGAGAGAGAGAGAGAGGGACTGATCATAAGGATTTGGTTCACATGATTATGGAGGCTGGCAAGTCCAAAATTTGCAAGGTTGTGCAGTAGGCTAGACACTCACAGAAGAGTTGATGCTGAAACTGAATCTAAAAACAGTTCGATGATAGAACTCCTTTACTTCAGGGTAGGTCATTCTTTTTCTTAATACAGTCAAGTGATTGGATGGGACCCATCCACAATAAGGAGGGTAATTTGCTTTACACAAAGTCTACTGGTTTAAATATTAATCTCATCTTAAAAATACCTTCATAGCAACATCCAGATATGTTTGACCAAATAGCTTGGCTCTGTGGCCTAGCCAGTTTGCCACATAAAATTAACTATTATAGACACTAATGATAAAGTTGGTCATTGTTTTCTCTAAGAACATTAAAAACCTTTAAACCCACATCAGACAGAGATTTTTCTTGTGAAATTATCTCAAATAGTTGAAGTCTGTTTTCCAAATTTTCTCTTCATTGAATTTACTCTGTTTGTGTGGAATTCTCAAGGATATATGGTGTGAAAAGTTTACGTTAACTGCAATAGTAAACAAACCCAACATTTTAGTTGCTTAACTCAATGAGACTTTATTTATTTTTTTATCTAAGTTTTATCTGAGAAATTATTACTGAGGAAAACCACTGTGTTAAAAGGCAGTAAATTTTAACATTTACAGAATACCTATTATATGGCATGTGCTAGTATGGTATTGCATTCTGTAATTGAATAGTATTTATCAAAAATTGCATATAGTAGAATGTATGAAGCTAATTTTTTAGTATTTTAAAGTTTAAAACTAACTTTATTGAAATGTAATTGGTATACAAAAACCTTACATATTTAATTTCGCAAACTGTAAATACAGAGAACAAGCTGATGGCTGCCAAACTTAACATCCATGAGGCATATTGAGCATCCAGACTGTTTATAGCTGTACCTCTCCCCTCCTTTATATTCTCAGCATTATCTCTACTCAGTTTGTATAAGGGAAAAGGAGAGTAAGGAGAAACTCTCCTTAGGTGGAAGGGAGCTGAGAAATGCAGGCTAGCACTGTCTCAAGGAATCAGAGGAAGTTATAGATCTTGGTGAGAAATCTTAGGTTCAAACATAGGGCATCATCTAGGGGCATGAGAATTTTGGGGACTGCCCTCCATCCAGCAGTGAAAAATTAACTTAGGAATAGCAACAGAACAGGAACCCTAACTAGAGGTACCCACATTCTTTTTAGAGTACCCTGTTTCTTGATTGTGATGTGACATAAGGTTTTTTACTTTCCATTGTATAAATATACTTATAGTACCTCTATTTTAAGTGTATATTTTAGTTTAAATCTTTTGGAAGAGAGAAGATTTTGTAAAATTTCTTTTTGCTGGAAAACAGGAGATTAAAAAGAAGACTCAGGGCTTTAGATCAATCACTGTTTCCATCTGGTGAATGTTCTCTTTGATGGCCTCATTTAGAACTTCAAGAGGTTTTGCTCAAATTTAAAATTCTCATTACAGTCCTTGCCAAAGCATCTTAAATGCAAAGCAATGTTAACTTTAAAAAATTTAGAAATTGCTAAAGGAGACATACCATTTAGAACCAATGACTGAAAACAATGAGATAAAACGGGTCAGAGAAAAAAGTGCTAGCACATTCTATATAGGACTGCTGCTCTGAAAATAAAAGTAACAAGACCTTCATTATGGTTTAAAGGTTCTTTTTTTATATAGAGCTATATTCTTTTTTTTTTTTTTTTTGTAGCCTGTAAGTCCCATCCCAATTTACAGGGAGATGTGAATTATAGCTGATAGAGAGTTCTCCTAACATTTGCCACTTTTCTCACCTTTGGAATGAATCCCAAATGGACTTGGTTTTATAAGTTACATGTTTCTTCTGTTCTTCAACTAATATTGATCTCCTTCAAATCCATTTCTTTTTCTTCTATAAAAGAAGCAATTTTTAGTGGACCAAAAAAAATGTACATTCATTCACCATCCCCCCGCCCCCAACAAAGCCCTACATTTTATCATTAAATTAACTTTGGCCTTACCTTAGAGCTCCTCAGTGGCTACCAATTTTAAGCTTTCTCCCTACCAACATCTCATTCTTACTGCATTTTAGAGATATCTTGGTAACTTAGCTATTTTTTCTATGAAGGCCTTTTCCATATTTTATATGGACTTCCAAAACATATGTATTTTTAAATTTTAGCGTCCACTAAATTCTCTTAGGCATAATTTTTCTTGCACACTTTCCTACTTGGATTTTTAATTTTACTACCTTCTCTATAGTTAAAAAAAGTATAATATTTCTTTAAATTCAATAGAAAAGAGAGAATAAGCAGCAAGAAAGTATGCAGAGCCATCATAGTGATAGATTGGCAATTTCTTTATAATTATTTTTATCATAACTCCTACACTGATAGTATACAATGACTTCAACAGAAGATACATGTATTTAAGTTTTCTTGGGAATATCAAACACAATATGCTGGAGGTATAAGGCATATTACCATAATATATTCATAATGCCAACAAATTATAAACAACCTGATTTAAAGATTGTTTTTCAAAATTTCAAAAATTGCTATTTTTGCTATATAAATGAAGGGTAAAATAGACAAAGAGAAAATAGTCCCAATTTGCAATGGAAATGGAAGAAAGGGAAGAAAGACCAATGTTTAATGAGTACCCTCTTTAGGCCAGGCTCTTTCATACAAATTATCTCATTGATTCTCATAATATTCTAATTGAATGCGTATGTCATTGTTGCTACCATATATATGAAAAAGTGACTTATTTCAAGTAGTAAACATAAGGTTACACTGCTAAGTAAGAAAACATGGGGTTTAAAACAACTCTGTGGGACACTGTGGGTAGTTTTGACACTATGACTCTGGGGACTGGAGAAGACAAAGAAGTGTAGGAAATCCTTAGGATGGCTTTGAGCACATGAATAAGTCATTTGTAAAAATAATATTCAGCCATCTTCAAATCTACCTATTCCAGCATTTGATAAAAGATGAGAAAATTTTATTTAATTGGTTATAATATGGATCATGTGCAAAGTGATAGTAAAGACTATGAATTTGAACTTCCACCAATTTTTTTTTATGATTTCATGGATGACTAAATTAAAATAGTTCAAGGATCATTAAACACACAGGACTGATTACTAAAGCAGCTAGCTGAATTGTTTTCTTCAGCTGTCTGAGAATGAAGGAAAATGAATGATCATCTTTTCCAAGTTAAGTAGATAAGAGAATTCATTTTCCACAGGTTCTTCAACACATGGCTCCTCTGAGAAATCTACCTTAATGAATTACCTTAATAACTGAATCTTCTATCCTGTGCCTCCTCAAACACTTAATGTACCATAGTGCTTTGTATAGTCATTTATATCTGGTCACTGTAAATTTGGTAAATGTGTTTGGAGTGTTGTGCATAGTATTGCTCAGTGAGCTGGTTAATAAACTTCAGGATGGTCATCAGCTCTTTAAAGTTTTTGTATTGAGGTGCATGCAAGGGAGAAATAATGAGAGATAAGGGCAAGGAGACCAATATTTTAGTAAAAAAAATAGGACAGTAAATAAGACTGAGAAGTGGGGGACTTAAGAAATTAGAGGAAAGCCAATAAGAATAGTATCATGAGTCAGAGAACTTGACTCTAGAATGAGAAAAAAAATGAAAACCACAGAGAAGTTGAGCAGGATGGGATTGATAGGTGGCTGCTTGTTCTCAGGAAATTGATTAATGGCAATTTTATTAGATTAATGAGAGAATAAGGTAGACTGTAGAAGACTGATGGATGAATTGGAGATGAGAAAGTGGAGGCAGATAGGGCATACATCTTATTTTTCTAAGGAGCATGATCATAAAAGAATAGAAGAAACCAGAATGGTTTGAAGAGAAATCAAGACTGAAGAATGGTAGTTTTAAGATAGAAATATTTGAGCATGGGGACACCTGGGTGGCTCAGTTGGTTGAGTGTCTGCCTTCTGCTCAGTTCATGATCCCAGAATCCTAGGATTGAGGCCCATGTTGGGCTTCCTGCTTAGTGGGAGCCTGCTTCTCCCTCTCCTCCCTGCTAGTTCTCTCTCTTGCTATCTCTGTCACTATCACTGTCTCTGTCTCTCAAATAAATAAATAAAGTCTAAAAAAATAAATGCTTGAGCATGTTTAGAGATCAAGAGGAACATGATGGGAATAGACTGAGGTTTAACAAGAAAGAAGGAAGTCTTGGTCAAGGCTAATCTTGGATGAGTTGGCACTAGATCACTAGGGTTTGTAACTTGGATTTATCTTTTATTAGCTGTATGAACTTGGGCAAACCTCAGTTTTGTCACTTATTAAATGGGAATAATTAAGCACTATGGTGAAGATTAAATGTTGCAGTTGATTTAAAGTGCTTGTCCTAGTGACTGGTGCAGGTGAACATTCAATATATGACAGCTATTATTGTTGCTGTTTTTAGAAACCTCCTAAATAGGAGATGTTGGTATGCAAAAGAACAGAAATATTGTTTTTTCTCACTGAGGAAGATTAGGACTGATGATGTTATAGACTACATGTAGAAGGTAAGCTGAAGCTGAAGGAGAAGATCTCCTCAGATGAGCTTGTATTGTTTTTGCTTTTGCTTTTTTACAAAGAAAGGAGTTTATCTATTGAGAATGAAGAGTTGATTATATTATATTTGGTTTGAAATCTAATTGGTATGATCATATTATATTAGACTGGGTCTGAAGCAACTTTATTCCATTGACAAATAGAATTATGAGAAATCGGTGAATACAGTGGTGAGTAGAAAACTTTGAGTACACTTTGAAGATGAAAATCACAAATTTTATTATAGTTGATTTCTACTGTTACGTGAATGTTCACCAGCAATGTACAATAGTCCAAAGGAAAGAAATAAGAAAAACAATTTGATTTTTTAGTGTTGATAAGAGAAGTTGTCATGGTAAAAGTTGGGAAGCCCATAGAATTTGTGAATACTTGTAAGAAAAGAGTTGAAATGGGTTTAGACTGGATAGGGAAAGAAATGAAATCAGAAGTGAACATAGAATCAACATTAAATTATGTTGAGGTTAGAGTAGGATCAGTTGATCAGGTTGTAGGATGAGGAAGTTGAATCCGAGAAGAGAATTTCAAAAGTTCAAAATTTTAGGGGTGTAGATGTTAAAGGTAATAATGATTTCCAGGTTTATTGTTCACATTTAGTAAAGCAGGCAAGACTCTGCACGTCTCTATGTCAAGGCTCTAATTGGGAAGGTATGGAATCCTGAGATTTGGGATAGGGACGTTTGGGTCAACACACTTGAAAACCTTGAAGCCTCACATTCCTTTAACTTTCTGAACCTACAGAAGTGGTCCACTCTTCCTTTTTGAAGAGAAGCACTATAATTCTTCTTAAAGATAATATAGACAACAAATGTTCTCTTCCGTTTCTCCTTTTGTCAAGTAATAACATAAACCAACCGGGGTAATGGTCAGCTTAGTATGTAAGAGAAGGGACTTAGCCAACATGAACCAGCAGGAGTCTGGAGAACATGTGTAGAACTGGATTATGGGAATAACTGAATCAAGGGAGAATAGAACATTATTAAGTTGGATAAAGGAGTACTCTCCTGATATGAGGGTACCCTCTTCTGATACAGAATTTAGCACTGTTAAAGGTCTCAGGAAATGCTACTAAAATGGAATTTAGTTGGCTCTTATAAGCTTGGCCCATACTAAGTGATGTAGAAATGACAGAGTTGCCATGACAAACAATAGAGGAGGAAGAAGAAATCAAAAGACACAGATAAGTGAGCATGCTGGAGAGATGTTCTTTATGAATACACAGGGGACTCCCATTTTCCAAATTAATAAGAAATGTTCTGGTGAAAGGAACCAGCATTGATGAATTTCTCAGTTGTAGCTGTCCTCCACAGATCACAAGTGATGAGAGGAGATGGTGATAGAGTTGGGCTCCCTAATAGCAATGGAAGTGAAGTAATAGAAAGTAATAGAAACCAGGTCATAGCACTTAGCCATCTGAAGCCATCTGAAGTAAGGTAATGAGTGGCAATATCCAAAGGGTGTGTGTGTTCGTGTGTGTGTGTGTGTGTGTGTGTGTGTGTGTGTGTGTGTGTGTGTACTGACTCACAGAGATTTGACTCACAGAAATTTATGGAAATGGTTAATAGGTTATGACATCCTTAGAGATGGAATTTAAACCCTACAAAAATTTATTGGTCCATTATGTCAATGAAATTTTTACATAGACAGTGGTCTGGGGCCTGCTGGGTCATCCCCTCCAAAGTATAGGACAAATTATTTTATCTCATAATTCTTAAAATTTGACCCACTCGCAAGTGACTGGAAAGTTTTAGTTTGGGTGAGGCTCAGAGCAGGTCCAGGATGGAAACAACATATATTCTGAGTATATATTTGCATTTGTTGCCACTGAGCCTCAGCCAGCATCACTATTCATGGGCTGATACAATGTATGATCTATTGACACAGTATCCCATATAACATCATATGGGACTAAGTGACTCATGTTACAACAAAGAAAGTTCTAGCTTTGAAGCCTGCTGGCTCTATAGAACAATGGGACAGCATATTAAAGCTGCATCTGAGGCACCTGATGGACACTATTCACTCAAAGGCAACTATCATTATAGGAATGTAGAATTCCAAGAAACAAGATGTGAAAATAGGAGTGACCCAGTTTATCATTATTCCAAGTAACCCAGTTGGGGAATTTGTGCTTTCAACCTCATATTTTTTAGGTTCTTAGAAACTAGAATTCTTGTGTCTTAGAGAGGAGATGCATCTACCAGGAGACACAACATGAATTCTATTCAATTTTAAGCTATAGATGTTCTCTGGTCACTTCAAGTACCTTGTGGCAAGAGAACAGCAAACAAAGAAAACAGTTACTTTGTTGGCAAAGATAATTAGCCCTGATCACAATGGGGGAGGGAAGGCTACTGTTATATAATGGAGGCAAGAAGAATGCATTAGGCTTTCAAGTGTACCTTAGGGGCATTTTGTGGTATACAGGCAAGTTTTTATGCTAAGTATAAAAGCAAAGCAGTTACTGTCTGAGAAGGGCATGATGACCAGTGACGCAGAATCTTTAGGGATAAAACTCTGGGTCACTCCAGTAGGTGTACTAGATGAAAGTGAGGAAGAATTGGGTATTGATGGTAGGTCTAAGATCAGAAGCAGTGGTAGGGGCTATAGCTTTTCTCTACTAACTTCCCTCTTGTAAGTTTTATCAAGAAAAAGGTACATTTGAACTGTTCTTAAATGGGGAAAACTTATTATACAAAGTAATTGGATCCAAATTATGTTGAGGATGTGCTATAGTGGATATTTTGGTGTACTGCTCAGGTCTCTTCTTTGATGATCTAAACACTCATTTCCCTAGCTATCAGGTGTATTGGTTGCCTTTGGCTCATAGTCAAGTCCCTCTCTAGCAATTGCCTTTAACTAAAAGGACTTGCCGTGCAAAAGATCAATACCCCCGTCCTCGTTGTGGGGTATCAAGGACTCAGTCCTTTTGCCTCAGTTCCAGGCACATATGAAAAATCATCCTGACTCTAGAACTTCCTGTATGATCTCATAAGTCCCCTGTTGTCACTGTAACACAGTTCAGATTTTCTTTCTGCCCAGTTCTTCTTCCTTCACTTCCTTAGAAATCTTGTTCCTGAGTATACTTCAGGAAAATATCTACCTGTAAATTCCTGTCTCAGAGTTTGTTCCCCAGAGAACCCAAACTAAAACAATAATGGTTCAGAAAAGGTGAATACATATGCTCTTCTTATAGAAGCTTAGAATGACCTTCTGTTTATCTTGCATCTCTCCACTTTTCTAACTTTAAAATATGGATTTCAGTAAAACTTTTTTCTGGAATATTGCATAAAATATGAAAGTGTAAATTTAGGATATAGAGAAAATAATATTAAAATAGATTTATACAGAAATTTGACTTACTCAGTTAAGGATTATTTACAGGAAAAGTTAGGCAGAGAGATAAGTAAGCCTTCATGTCATTTAGCACGGGTCCAGGCATATAGTGGTCATTCTATAAATGTTTGTGGCTTGAATGGGTAAATGATATTTTTTGGTAGAATGTTCTAATTCTTATACTGCTGCTAATGTTCAAATTAGGTGAATTTAGACCAATTATAGCTCTCCAGAAGACTCAACCATCTTTAGTTATATGACTGGGGCATAATTTAACTTCTTTCAAATGTTATTACTTTATCATTATAATGCCTGCCTTCATGTAGTTTCCAACTGAACTCAGCCTTGAGGGTAAATTGTCATTTTCCCATTCCTATTACTTACATGATATGACAAATGGAGTCATCAACATGAGGAAACACCATTATTTGCTTTTAGGGGTACCTTTCTCTTATAGTATTTTTTTCATTCTTGCTTTCTTACAGTTCAACTTAAATTAAGTATACTTTTATTAAAATAATAAATCTTTGGGTTCTCATAAAGTTCATGTTTGTATTAAATCATAAATTGGAAATGAAATTATACATATATTCAGTATGGACATTGGGGAGAGTATGTGCTATGGTGAGTGCTGTTAATTGTGTAAGACTGAGGATTCACAGACCTGTACCCCTGAAGCAAATAATATATTATATGTTAATAAAAAAAAAAGGAAAGAAAAATAAGGAAAAATCAACACACATACACACAAAAAGAAAATAGTTAAATTGTGAACTTTAAGTTTTGTCAGGTTTCTAATTTTGCTGTAACTATTTTGAGGCCACGTTTGTAATTATTAAGCCTTAAATATGGTGACAGCAAAAATAATTGATAGAATCAGTTGTGATTATAGATCAAAAGATACATGTCCAAAACCTTTTATATGTATAACTGAATGGGAAAAAATTATATTTTTATTCACTAGAAATAAAGTTCCTTTTAGAAAAGGAACTATCTTTGCTTAGAAAAATAAACGTAAGTGACTTTAATAACTAAGAATTGGAAGGAAAGATATCAGGGAAATTGGACTGAAGAAGACTTTTTTAAAATGCTAGAGCAGAATTACTCTGTTATTTAAAAAAAATAAATAAAATTGTGCTAGCATTTTGGGTCTTGAGAGTAGCAGTGAGAGAGGGAAAGAGATGGAATGAAGCAACATGGAGAGAGGTCCGAAATGGCAAAATTGTCCTAAGGACTTTTAAAAAAACAAAGATATCAAATGTGAAGGTGTTCTCTTTTCAGTGATATTACTTCTTTCTCTCCAGTTAGGCAAATTTTCTACAAAGAATGGCTTTTTAATATATATGGAATGGAGTTTCTTTTTGTGAACACTAAAGAAAAGAGGTTGAGTTTCCTAACCAGTATAGAGTGTATAGGAAAGAACAACCTCATGACACAGAATAAAGACTAAAAATTCACTAGACAGCCAGAGGTGGCTCTGAGAAAGTCTGGGCTTTTGGCTCAATCTTATTTAGATTCTGAGAGGCAGGGTGAGCGAAGCTGACTCTAGGTTACACATAGTTTGATCTCAAGGTACATAGTAATCATTTCTACATTACTAGTTGCATGACTTTGGTCAAATTACCTGTCTCAGTTCATTTACAAAAATAAAATAAAAACAGGACCTATGTCAATGGGTTGCCCCAATGGGAATGAAATATTAAATAATGTCATTGCAGTTGTTATTATTACTATTTGATATTCTCTTTTTTCTTTCTTCATTTCTTTCATTCCTAGGAGATAGCATTATTGTAATAGTCCAGTTAAAGATGAAGAGGAATTATAGTCATGAAGATGAAGAAGAATTAAAGTGGACATATGTAAAATTAATCTTTCTTCCCCTACTCATCCAAAATTGTAAAAAAAAAAAAAGAGTCTGTATTCACTTTCTCCCTTTTTTCACTCCTATTCACTTTTCAACTGACTAGTTTTCTTTCTACTACCAATTACTGTTCCTAAACTGCTGCTCTCATGAAGAATGTAAATGTACCAATTACAAAAACTCAGTTGTTACATCTCCTTATTTTCATTGGCTCTTTCTTATGTGGACATTATGATCACATACTCCTTGAAATATTCTATACTGTTCTGTATCCAGCTCTTCCAGTTCGCCTCATGCATCTCTCTCTTTTCTTTTTTTGGGGGGG
>LNAC01000060.1:3503401-3548319 GCA_002007465.1 Ailurus styani | reverse complement strand
TTTGTTTGTTTTTTAATCTCAGTAGGTGTCTATAGACCATTAGAATCATCTTTAAAGAGAAATTTGGATTTAAGAATTTTAAATGACAGCAGTATAAGCTCCTTTACAGTTTTCTTGGTGGAAATGAGTTAACCATTAGGAATGCAATTGCCTTACTACCTCCTAGAAGGGAGAAAAATATTAATTTCCAAGGATAGATCAAATAGATCTCTCAGTTTAAGCAGGGAAAGTAGTATACAATCATATATTCGGAAATGTATGTGTACATATTTTTCTTGCAATCTTCGGGATCTTTGCCCTTGCTGTTTCTCTGTTTGGAATATTTTCAATAGGACTTTTTCTTATTTTTTTAATTATTGCATCCCTTAAATCCTTCAGATCTTCCAATTATTATTCCTAAAGAGATTATTCTTTACCTACCATAGATAAATCATCTCTTCCATCAATCTCTATATAATACCAAGTATTATTATCTTCATGATTCATATGAGTATCTAAACATTTCTTATTGATTTATTTGTTCATTTACTTATATGGGTACAGTCTTTCTTAAAAGGAAACTAAATTTATCAAGGGAAGATATTTTATCAGGTTGGCATACAAGTATATGAATTTCTAGCACCCAGATTACTGTTTGGCTTACAGAAGAACACAATAATTACTTAATACAGGGATCATAATTTTTTATAGTTTGTATTGAAACAAGGGACCCTGAAGATACAGGACATCTAAAAGGGATGTTTCTCCTTTTTATAAATTGCTATCCAGATATATTAAAATATGGTCCTATTAGAAGGATTTATGTTAGTCAAAAGTATATATGAACACATATGCAAGTATCAAGTTATGATAAAATGTACATTCCATATTTTATTATTTGACTATTGAGAAGAATACAGAGAAATATGGCAAACATTACAAAATAGTGGATAATGAAAATAGTTTACTTTGGGATTTGAAATCAATTATAGGATCTGGGATGAGGGTTGTATATTCACTTACCCCAGACTCTATTGTACTTTGGTTTATTGAGGTTTTTATTTATTACTGAGGTGTTTGATAATTATTTCAGAAAAATGATGGTTGATAGGAAGAAATTATTTGAAATTTTAAAATTGTGTCAGATCATCCACAAAGTGGATATTCTATATATAGATAATTGAGAATTGTTTCAAGATAAATGCTTCTAATTTTGACAGTGTTTTTAAGAAAGGAACACTTGTGATATTCATCAGGTTGAAGAACCTCATTTTAATATAATTTCTGTATACTAGCATATTTTTCTAATCCATTTCACAAGAAAAGTGTCCACTGTTATAAAGATACATTGTCTGCATGGCTTGGTACATCAGTGTCACACTATTAACCTTCAAGTATTATAAAGACCATTGCCAGACTAAGGGAGATTGAAATCAAGACATTTTAATTATTTTTGTTATTTTTGATACATATATTAGGTAAGGTGCTTTAGTTGGACAAAGAAAAAAATTGTTATTTTTTTTTTTTTAAGATTTTATTTATTCATTTGACACAGAGAGAGAGATTACAAGTAGGCAGAGAGGCAGGCAGAGAGAGAGGAGAGAGGAGGAAGCAGGCTCCCCACTGAGCAGAGAGCCCGATGTGGGCCTCGATCCCAGGACCCTGGGATCATGACCTGAGCCGAAGGCAGTGGCTTTAACCCACTGAGCCACCCAGGTGCCCAGTTTTTTTTTTTTTTAATTGCTGATATTATGTGTGGAAAATCAGTAAGAACTAAGGTAAATAGTGTTTATGTCTTGAAACGGTCAGACATCTTTTCCTATCAGGCCATTAATAGTATTGGAAATTTGATTAATTTCAGTAGTTTCACTGAATTTTGTTATTCACCACAGTCTTAATGTGGAAAACTGCTACCATGCCATTTTTTTCCTTAGTGCAGGTCTGGATTTTACATTGTGGAGGTGGAAGTGGTGGTGTTTCTGAATGTTTCCCCTTTATTTCAGAACCATTGGTAGTTTTTGGTAGGCCTTGCATGCCTGCATCACAAATGGGCTTCTTTTAGCTCTTTTATCTCCTCCAGTAGTAGAGAGCTATTGTTTCTCACCTGCTTCAAGGCTACCAGTAGTGACAGGGAAGGGGCCTCTGTTTTTCCTCTTCACTCATATACTTACCTTCTCCTATATTCCAGCTGAACTCTACCTGATGATGTCTTTGAGGGGTCTTGGGTACAACAAATAATTTGCTTTTCCCTTAGTGCAGCAGACCTCTGCTTTGGGTCAGCTTAAGTTCTTGAGTATCAGTGCATTTCTGGTCCTTACCTCAATGACAGATGGTTTTGTTTAGGTTCAATGCAGGGTGGGGAGTGTCGATTTTCTACCAGTCCTCCAGCAACTGAAGTCATTTTCATGGGATTTGCAGGTAGGAGTGCTTTCTGGCCTTTTCCTAACACTGCATAGGATTTATTTCTCACCCTTTCCTAGGGGCCACCAACATTTTTCTGGGGTGGGGAAGGAGAAGTCAGTGTGGGGGTTTTACTCTGTATAATGAGAAAAGTCTAGAACTCTCCTAAGTTTGTGCTAGTTACCCATGCTACAGCAGATTGCATACCCCTGTGCCTATGCCCAAGAGAGCAGTTCTCCCAGTTTTCCTGTACTACCCCAATCTTTCTTGTGAGTAACTGGCAGAGAGTCTTAAATTGCTAGTAAGTGTTTATAGGTTCTTTTTATGTCTTTGACTCCTAAAGATTCTAAATGTTGATGGTAGCCTATAGTAAGCCTTTAAGATTTGTTAAAAGTTTGTTTTCTTCCATGCTCTGCCAAAATCAAAATAGTTTGTAATTCCCAGTTTTCTTTGGAAGAGCTTCGGAATTCTGAATTCTTGGTTGTTTTAAAATCTTGGCACTCTGATAGGCTCAAATAAAGATAATATTATATAGATTTTCTGTCTTTTCATCATAGGTACGTTGGGAGTAATAGTCTTTTTATTTACATCCCAAGTAGAAGAACTGCTTTTTCTCTTTTGTATTCTGGTTTAGGACTCTCATTATGGGGAACATCTACAAATATCAAAGGATCTTTAAAAAATGTACTTAATCTGCAAGTGCCTCTAGAAACACTGTGTAATTTTGGTCTTGGTGAGAATTCCATTTTAGAAATATTCTTTTGGTTGGTGTGCCTGGGTGGCCCAGTTGGGTAAGTGACAGACTGTTGATTTTAGCTCAGGTCACAACCTCGGGGTTGTGAGATTGAGCACTGTGTTGGGCTCTGCACGGGGCGTAGAGCCTACTAAGAGTCTCTCTCCCTCTGTCCCTCCCCTCCCTGCCCCACTTGTGCATGTTCTCTCTCTCTCTCTCTCTCTCTCTCTATATATATATATATATATATATATATATATGTATATATGTATATATATATATATACATTCATATTCATTTGGTTCAAATTCCGTTACCTCAGTCAAGTCCCCAGAATACAATATAAAACATTCCTGGTAGCCACCTGGAACTCTTGCAGGGTGTCAAGTTTGGACACCATCAACTTCTTTTTCCTTTCAGGACCATCACATCCAGCTCCTCTGCCTGGATCTCTCCTTCCCACTCTTGCTTCTTGTGTAAATTCCTACATCATCTTTAGCTCACAATTTAAATTCCACTACTTCAAAAATGCCTTCCCTTATTGGGCATTGTGTTATGTCTTTTTGTAATAACCTCGATAGATTTGAATCTAAATTTTGATTTAAAAGTAAAAGCTACGTTAAAAATTTAAAAAAATGCCTTCCCTAATTTCTAATCTAAGTGAGGCCCCCTCCTCCCCATTATAGTCTTACATAGTACCTTATAGATTTCGTTCTCAACACTTAAGCACAGTTTTCAATTTATAGACATGTTTAACTATTCGCTTAATGAATTTATTCCTCAATGTTAACTCCATTGGGTTAGAGACCCTGTCTGTATTTTTCACAGTTGTTCACTATGGTGTTGATACAGTTTAACTGGTACTTTACACTTTGCTGAATGTTAACAACTGTTCAAAATTTGTTGAATGAATGAAATTTTTATGAAGTAGAGTGTCAGAAGGGAAAGATGCAATAATAGCTAGACAAATAGAAATGCAGGACAGACTTCCAAGTAAATTTGGGCATAGAAAACACTGAAGGCCACTGCTCAGAAATGGAATCCAAAGCCAAGGCCAAAGTAGGTTCTGTTTAAATCTGTCATTTCCCCCCCACCCCATATCATAACAACAACATTTATTGAGCACAGACTACTACCACCACTTCCACCACCATTTATTGTTTCTTTTTAATTTTATTTTTTCAGTGATCCAAGATTCATTGTTTATGCCCCACACCCAGTGCTCCATGCAAGATGTGCCCTCCTTAATACCCACCACCAGGCTTACCCATCCCCCCACCCCCCTTCCCTCTATAACTCTCAGTTTGTTTCTCAGAGTACATAGTGCTTTTCAAGGTTCGTCTCCCCCTCTGATTTACCCCAATTCACTTTTCCTTTCCTTCTCCTAAAATCCTCCATTTTATTCCTTATGTTCCAGAAGTAAGTGAAATCATATAATAATTGACTTTCTCTCCTTGACTTGTTTCACTCAGCATAATCTCCTCCAGACCCATCCATGTTGATACAAAAGTTGGGTATTCATCCTTTCTGATGGCTGCATAATATTCCATTGTATATATGGACCACATCTTCTTTATCCATTCATCTTTTGAAGGGCATATTGGCTCTTTCCACAGTTTGGCAATTGTGGACATTAAAGCTTTCACCAAGGCAACATGGTACTGGCACAAAAACAGACACATAGACCAATGGAACAGAGTAGAGAGTCCAGATATGGATCCTCAACTCTATGATCAAATAATCTTTGACAAAGCAGGAAAAAATGTCCAGTGGATAAAAGACAGTCTCTTCAATAAATGGTCCTGGGAAAGTTGGATAGCTATGTATAGAAGAATGAAATTCAACAATTCTCTCACATCATATACAAAGATAAACTCGAAATGGATAAATCTGCCCTTTAAATAAGCAGACCAACCTCTAGGGGTGAGAAGGAAGGTGAGATGAATATTTGCTTTGAGTTTATTCTTCCATGTGAGCTTAATGAAATAAATGCCCATATAAATTTCAGATGAGGTGATTAAACATGAAACGTTAGGGTACATACCTGACTCAAAGGGCTCTGTGATCTGCTTAGAGAGAAATATACAGAATTGAACACTATAATAATCTCTATATAGCAGGCATCTAGGATTTGGCCATGTAGTGTTTCATAGAAATTATCTCACCCCAAATTTTTAAGGAAAGAACAGATTGCATAGTAAATAATGTTGGAAAAACTTGTCTTACTCGATGGAAAAATAAAAGTAAATTTCCACTTAGTACTACAAAGTTGAATTTCAGGCATATTAATCCTACAAAATAGATAGATTTTAATATAGGAGACTATTTTTATCACATAAGGTAGAGGAAAGAACTGATAGAGAAAAACTTAGAAACACAAATCATGAGGTAAAAAATGGATTAGTTTGATTACATAAAATTTGAAGATTTCTTTTTAATTGTGGACATTATAAAAAACAGATACAAGAATGGGAAAATTATTTGCAATGTCTAAAACTGACAAGACAGATATCTATAACACAAGGAACTTAACCACAATGAAATAGAGGCAAAAGTAAGGATAGAGTACTCACAGAAAAAGTACCACAAAGTTATCAGGCATCTAAAGAGATGTTCAGTCTCATTGGTATTTAGAGAAATGCACTTGAAGCAGCAGTGAAGCATCACTTTATAACCATCAGTTAGGTGGTGAGTAATGCAAATTTAGGAATGCAAGGGTGCATGAATCCTGTGTTACTAGTGGGACTGTAAAATCTGGGTCAGGCCACTATTCTGAGTTCCACCTGATAAAATATGTATGTGACTTGTAATCTAACTATCCTGCTCCTGGGAGTATACCACAGAAATATATTTTTTAAAGATTTTATTTATTTATATGAGATAGAGAGCAGGAGAGAGGATGAGTGTGGAGACGGGCAGAGGGAGAGGGAGATGTAGGCTCTCCCAGGGAACCCAATTGAGCAGGGAACCCAACTCGGAACTTGATCCTAGGACCCTGGGATCACGAAGGTAGACACTTAACCAATTCAACCACCCAGGCATCCTCCACAGAAATATTTTTACAAAGGCCCTTGGGGGCATATATGAGGGACATTGTTTATGATGGTGGGGAGTTGGAGACAGTTTAGCTGGAAGAATGAAGAAATGGAACATGGTGGACACATACTATGGGCTAGGATACAATAGTTAGAAGTAACAGCCCAGCTGTACATAGCAGCATGGATAGGTTTTATGAAATAATATCATATAAAAATAGCAATCATCTTAATAACAATAGGTAGCACTTATGTAATAGTTACTATCTGCCAATTACTATTCTGAGATCATAACAATCCTGTGATGTATTATTATTATCCACAATTTGAAGATGAAGAAATTAAAGTGCATAATGTCACACAGTAAGTGTATGTGCTGAGATTTGAACTTCAGAAATCTGACTGCAAAATTCTTGTTCTCAAGCAGTCATTATATACATTAGGACTACAATGAGAGCAATAGAACGATTCTATTAATGGAGATAAAAAATTCATACACATGAAACTACAATACATATTTTTATAGAATACATTAATACTAAAGCATTTAAAATCACATGAGAATGGAAACAAAAGGAAATAATTAAATAAATACATCAATAGAGGGACCTTGTACAATCTGATGATGAAATTGTGCTCTAGATGGAGGAGTAGGATTGTTTTAACCCTTTGGACATGTGAGAGCAATAAACTTAAGTTGTAAAGATTTTTTACTTAAGCATGGTTTTTCAAGCATTGATATAAAGAGAGACCAATCTCTTTAGCAAGAATCCTGAAAAGCAGCTATGATGGAAAGATGTTAGTGAATAAGGACAACATGGGACCCAAAGAGAAATTAAAAAAGTAGAAGCAGCAACAAGATGTTTACAAAAAATATTTTTTTAGCTACTTTGGTGAGAAGGAATAGGATTTTTTGTTGGTCTTGTCTTGTTTAATATACAATAATGAGGAATTCACAGTTGAGACTTTAAATGATTTTACCTTAGTCAGAAGTCAGTCTTATAATTTGGTATTTATGGGGTACCAAGAGCAGGATTTCTTATCTTTTCTGTACCTAATTTTAACCTTAACATAAGTCCTGTCCTCATTCAACAGCCATAAACATAGTTCAAATAAAGAATTGTTCTGTGTTTAAATTCTTGTCATATGTGCGATAAAAACATGGATTTTGAATTGAATTAGAGGTTTTGAAACACAGTGAATGCAGTTTTTAGCAAGATAAATCTAATCCTACATAGGATGGGTTTGGGGCTAGGATATTAAGTAGTTAGGAAAAAATGTTCACAACAAATTGTGATATTTGGGCATGGGGCAATGAGAGTCTAGAAGGGCAGTGATTGTTTATAAATGAGAAAGTAGTGATTCACAGGGAGATTCTGGAGAGAAAATAATGGATTGTTATGAATAATGATGATGATGTTGATATTAGCAATGGAGATGATAGTTTATATTTGTATAGCAGCTTACAGTTTATATAGATTATTTCAGAGTGACGAATGCAGATTTCACTCATGAGAATCAAGTGAAGTGATGTGATAAATAATCATGTGTTAAAGTAGTGAAATACATGGAATTCTTGTGGGTTTTTTTTTTTTGAAAAGTGTTAGCTTCAAAGTTGGAAAAAGATAAGTAACACAGAACATGTTGGCAACTTAGAAATCAGGTTAATCATGGCAATTTACAAATTGCTGCATTTCTCCTGCTCATCAGAAGATTTATCCAAGAAATAGTCTGAAAAATCTGTTATAGCAAGTATCTAATAATGAATTACAAATTCCAATGTTATTTTTAGCAAACATTTATTTAATGCCTATGGATTTATTGGAGGCTGAATTATTCCTCCAGGAGGATGGAGACAGTACATTAAGTAATAGTTCCTTCTACCTAAGGAGGCATTGGCTTCCAGCTTATTATATTTTGGGGCAAAAGCTAAAATGAATGCCTTTGCCTTCTGACGGCAAAGACCACAGGGCATTTTTTTTTATTTTTTACCACAGGGCATTTTTAAAGGTTGCCACTGGGTCACTTGTATTTGTACCATAGGAACCCAAAGCTATAAAAGAGCTGACTTCAAAATCCTCAGGACCAGAGTACTTTCTTCATTATTGTAAGGTTATATATATATCATGCACTGTGTTGAATGTCTTACTATCCTTTTAAGCAAATTGATTGGAATACAAAACACCATGTGCTTAACTGGTATCTACTAGTATTTTCCATTATCAGCTAAAAAATAAAGAGCCTTAATGTGTACACACATTGGATTGGACTAGTTCCATTTTTGCTGTATTTATTTACAGATAAATAAATTGTAGCTAGTTAAAAAGGAAGAAAAGATTTTTGTTCAGGTTAGTTCATACTGAGGTTGATAGCAGGATGATAAACTGATTGGAAATAAGCTATCCTTTGAGGTAACATTTCTGAATATCTGCATGAGGAGCAGCCCCCTTTGTGTTATAATGGGATGTCATAGAAAGGGACCTGTTGAAATGGTCACTCAGTCATGAAATATTTTATTTTTAGAAAGTTTAGCTTCTTTTTTTAATGGTTAAGATAGTAAATTTTACTTATTTATTTCCAACATTATTAAGTTGTTATTGATATATAGCATATGTAAGTTTAAGCTGTACAACTTGATGATTTAATACAAATATTATTGCAAAATGATTACCACAATAAGGCTAGTTAACACCGCTATTTTCTCGCATAGATACCGTGTGTGTGTGTGTGTGTGTGTGTGCGCGCGCGCGCATATGTATGTATGTATAGTTACAACATTTAAGATCTACTTTCTTGGGGCACCTGGTTGAGCANATCTGAAGAGTCTGATAATTTGCTGCAAAAATCCTCCCCTTTTTATTTGTTTTGTTTTTTTATTTGACAGAGAGAGAGATCACAAGTAAGGCAGAGAGGCAGGCAGAGAGAGAGCCTGATGTGGGCCTCGATCCCAGGACCCTGAGATCATGACCTGAGCGGAAAGCAGAGGCTTTAACCCACTGAGCCACCCAGGTGCCCAAGCATCCAATTCTTGATTTCAGAATCATGAGATCAAGCCCTGCATCCGGCTCCATATTCAGCAGGGAGTATCCTTGGGATTCTCTCTCTCCCTCTTCCTCTGCCCTCCCCCCACAGTTTCTCTCTAAAACAAACAAACAAATAAATAAATCTATCTTAAAAAAAGAGATCTACTTTATCTCTCTTTTTAAAAGATTTTATTTATTTATTTGACAGAGAGAGATCACAAGTAGGCAGAGAGGCAGGCAGAGAGAGAGAGAGGGGAAAGCAGGCTCCCTGCTGAGCAGAGAGCCTGATGCAGGACTCGATCCCAGGACCCTGAGACCATGACCTGAGCCGAAGGCAGAGGCTTAACCCACTGAGCCATTCAGGCACCTGAGATCTACTTTATTAACAGTTTTAAAAAATATCATGTAAAACTCTTAATTATAGTCACTATGCTGTTTATTAGAGTCCCAGAACTTATTCATTTTATAGATGGAAGTTTGTACCCTTTAACCAACATGTTCCCATTTCCCTCACCCCCTAACCTATGGTAACCACCACTTTTCTGTTTCTATGAATTTGGCTTTTTAAAGATTATACATATAAGTGATATTATATACTGCTTGTCTTTCTATGCCCGACTTATTTTGGTCAGCATAATGCCCTGAATGTCCATCCATGTTGTTGCAAATGGTAGGATTTCCTTTTTTTAAATGGTTGAATGATGTTCCAGTCTGTATGTATACCTCATTTTTTAATCCATTTATTATTGATGGATCCTCAGGTAGTTTCCATGTTGTGGCTGTTGTGAATAATGCCTCAGTGAACATGGGGGTGTATACACCTTTTTGAGATAATGATTTCATTTCCTTTGGATATATATTGAGAAATAGGATTGCTGGATTATCATAGTTCTATTTTTAATTTTTTGAGGAACCTCCATACTGGCTTCCATAGCGGCTGTACCAATTTACATTCCCACCAGTAGTGCATAAGAGTTCCTTTTTCTCCATAACCTGGTCAGCACTTGTTAGTTCTTCTCTTTTTGATAATGATCATTCTAACATGTATGAGGTAAAATCTCATTATGGTTTTGATATGCACTTTCTTGATGATTAGTGATGTGGAGCATCTTTTCATGTACATGTTGGCCATTTGTATATCTTCTTTGGAAAATGTCTGTTTAAGTCTTTTGCCCATTTTAATCAGATTATTTTTGCTGTTAAGTTTCTTAGATATTTTAGATAAATGATTTGCAAGTATTTTCTCCCATTCCATAGGTTGCTTTTTCATTTTGTTGCTTTTGCTGTGTAGAAACTTCTTAGTTTGATGTAGTTCTACCTACTCTCATGGTACAAAAAATATGATAAGGCAAATTCTGTAAAATACTAGAATTTTGTGGATCTGGAGTAAAAATATTTTGGAGTTCTTTGTACTGTTCTTGCAACTTTTCTATGCCTAGAAAGATTTCTAAAAAAACATAAAGGGGTGGTCCAAGATGGTGACATAGGAAGATCCTGAACTCACCTCCTACCACAGATACAACAGATCTACAACTACATATGTGACAGTTCCCATTGGAAAAGACCTGAAAACTAGCTGGAAGCTTCTCCACAAGAAAGAATAAAAGGGCTACACTGAGTTAGGTAGGAGAGGCAGAGCCACAGTCTTACTGAAACCCTACTCCCAGCACAGGATCTCCCAGCACAAATATGGAGCATCTCCCTGAGAAGTGATGAGTTCATTTAATACCTGTCTTCCTCAGACTCTTCCAAAAAATTGAGGAGAGAACACTTATAAACTCATTTCCCGAGGCCAGCATTACCCTTATACCAAAACCAGAAAAAGACACCACTGAAAGAGAGAACTACATTCCAACATTCCACATGAACATAGATGCAAAAATCCTCAACAAAATATTAGTAAATGAATTCAGTATTGTATTAAAAGGATCTTACACCATGATTAGGTGGGATTTATTCCAGAGATGCAAGGATGGCTCAATATCCACAAATCAAACAATGCAATACACCACATTAACAAAGTGAAGGATAAAATCATATGATCATCTTAATAGGATGCAGAAAAAGCATTTGGCGAAATTCAGCAACGAATTATGCTAAAAACTCAACAAAGTGAGTATAGAGGAAATGTACTTCAACATGGTAAAGGGCATATATGACAAGCCCACAGCTAACATCATACTCAGTGGTGAAAAGCTAAAAAGTTTTCCTGTAACAACAGGAATTAGACAGGTATGCCCACTCTTGCCACTTTAATTCAACATAGTATTGGTAATACTAGCCAGAACAATTAGGCAAGAAGAAGAAATAAAAGGCATCCAAATTGGAAAAGAAGATGTAAAACCATCACTATTTGTGGACATGAGTATATATGTACAAAACCCCAAGGACTTCATCAAAAAACTGTTAGAACTAATAAGCAAATTTTGTAAAGTTGCAGGATACAAAATCGGTATACAAAAATTGGTTGTTTCTATGTACTAACCATGAACTATTAGAGAAACTAAGAAAACAATCCCATTTATAATTTCATCAAAAAGAATAAAATGCCTAGGAATAAATTTAACCAAGGAGATGAAGGGCTTGTACACTCAAAATTTTTGTTATATTTTGTTATATTTTTTATATAGATATTGTTTAAATATCTATATTGCGCAAAGCAATCAACAGATTCAGTGCTATCCCTAATAAAATTCCAGGGACATTTTTCATAGATAGAATAAAGAATCCTAAAATCTGTGTGTAAGCACAAAAGACCTCACTAGGCAAGCAGTCATGAAAAAGAACAAAGCTTGAGGCATCATACTCCCTGATTTCAAACTACATTACCTAGTAATCAGAACACTGTGGTATTGGCATAAAAACAGACACATAGGAACGGAGCCCAGAAATAAACCCATATATCTATGGTCAATTAGTTTACAACAGAGGAGGCAAGAATATACAATGAGAAAGGGCAGTCTCTTCAATAAATAGTGCTGGAAAACTGGACAGCTATATGCAAAAGGATAGAAGTAGACCACTGTCTTAAAACATTCACAAAAATTAACTCAAAATGGATTGAAGACTTGAATCTAAGACTAGCTTTCAGAAGAAAAATAAATAGTAAGTTTCTTGGCATCAGTCTTGGCAGTGGTTTTTTGGATATGACTCCAAAAGCAAAGGTAATAAAAGCAAAAATTAACAAGTGGGACTACATCAAACTCAAGAGCTTCTGCACAATGAAGGAAATAATCAATAAAATGAAAAGGCAACCTGTGGAATGGAGGAAATATTTGCAAATAATATAGCCCACAAAGGTTTAATACTTAAAATACATAAAGAACTCCTACAACTCAATAGTGAAAAAACCAAACCATCTATTAAAGAGGACTTGAAAAGACATTTTTCTAAGGAAGACATATAACTGGCCAATAGGCACATGAAAAGATGCCCAACATCACTAATCATCAGAGAAATGCAAATCAAAACCACAATGAGATATCCCCTCACACTGGTTAGAATATTTAATATCAAAAAGATAAGAAGTAGCAAGAATGATGAGGATAGGAAGAAAAGTGATACCTTGTATACTGTTGGTAGGAATGTATATTGGTATAGTCACTATGCTAAACAATATGAAGGTTCCTCAGGAAAACTACTAGAACTACCATATGATCCAACAATTCCATTTTTGGGAGGGTGTTGAATAAAGCTTAGCATTCTCCTTGGCAAACTCTATCCAGGACTATGCCACCCAGCAGAATTTATATGAAGATGCTATAGAAGCTACTTGTTTGAAAACTAAACTTGAGAAAACACAAAAAAGTAAACCAGACCAATTTCTCTCGTGATTATAGATGGAAAAATACTGATAAAATAATGCAGTGGAAAAGGTGATGCAGAGACCTGGGTGGCTCAGTCAGTTAAGTGTCTGCCTTTGGCTTGGGTCATGATCCCGGGGTCCTGGGATCAAGCCCGGCATTGGGCTCCCTGCTCAGTGGGGGGCCTCCTTCTCCCTCTCCCTCTGCCTGCTGCTCTGCCTACTTGTGCTCTCTATCTGTCTAAGAAATAAAAAACATCTTAAAAAAAAGAAAAGGTGATACATATTAAATATGTATCAGGTTATGACCAAGATTTTATTTCAGGGTTAAACAGATGGTCAGTACTAGAAACACATAACTCACTTTATCAATAGATCAAAGAAAGATTAAATGTAATTATTTTAGGGCGCCTGGGTGGCTCAGTGGGTTAAAGCCGCTGCCTTCGGCTCAGGTCATGATCTCAGCGTCCTGGGATCAAGGCCCGCATCGGGCTCTCTGCTCAGCAGGGAGTCAGCTTCCTCCTCTCTCCTCTCTCTCTGCCTACTTGTAATCTCTCTCTCTCTCTGTGTCAAATGAATAAAAAAAAAAAGAGTGGGATAAATGTAATTATTTTAATATAGTGCCAAGTATACTTGATAAAATTTAACATTAAATCCTGATATAAACATTTTTTCTTTTTTTTTATAAAGATTTTATTTATTTATTTCACAGAGGGAGAGAGATCACAAGGAGGCAGAGAGGCAGGCAGAGAGAGAGAGGGGGAAGCAGNAGCCCGATGCGGGCCTCGATCCCAGGACCCTGAGATCATGACCTGAGCCGAAAGCAGAGGCATTAACCCACTGAGCCACCCAGGCACCCTAAACATTTTTTTTCTAAAAATATATTTCCTTAACATGAAAAAGCCCATACTCAAAAATTAAAAGCCCAGAGCATTCCCATCAGAATCAGAATTCTCCCATTCAATAGTGGATAAAATAGTGCTACATTTCAGAGTTGCTATGAGAAGAAAGAAATGCTAAAAATAACTAATAAGCATAAGTGAAATAAGGTGGAAGTAATGAAATCAAGTATATAAGCCATTACACTAAATGTGATTGTAGAGATTTTTCCTATTACACACACACACACACACACACACACACACACTCACACACTTGAACTATTGGCAATTTGCTGTTATGAAAGTCAGGAAATTTCAGTTTGCGTATCAAACTGTATTTGATCTAGAGATACTCAGTGCACATCATAAAAGCTCCATAAGTGTTATATGCTTCTTTAGTTAAAGGCATATAGTCATAAGAGCTTTCGAATATGTATGAAATTATGGGCTACTTTATCATTATGATTATTATTAAGACTATTAGTTACCTAAATAGAGACATAAGCTCAGTACACACCAAGGAAATATTGACACATGTTTAATGTAGATAAGTTATGAATGATGTAGTATGTAATGACCAGGTAGAGGCTAATTTTTACTGGCCAGAAAATAATTCCTGAAATACATAATAATATTTTGCTTATATTGGAAAAATTCCTTAAAAAGATATTTACAAAGTTAATAATTCATATCATCTTCTTGCTATAAAATGCTTGGGAAGTTATAAGTTAAGCTGTTAGGTTTTGAGAAAAAATTTTATAAAGATAAGCCATGAAACTCTGACATAATGAAAGACCAATAAGACATAAAAGAACTGATAAATTGAGTGAGTTTCTCCAACAACATATTTACAGAGCAGAGCATATGCTTATGAAATACAAAATTCAGATATTCTTTAAAAAATATTCTATGACATCAGATTACTTATATGGCTGATTAGTTCATTTCTGATGCAGGCTGTGTCTACTCACATTCTCTTAACTGTTCCCTTTCATAGGCATTTTCTTTCCCTTATAACACTTCCCACAATTGTAGATTAAGTTTTTATGAGGTTTTTTCAACGTCTACTTCTCTTACTAGATTCTTAATTTAAAAATAACATGTTGGTTTGTGCACAGTTGTAATCTAGAAGTTAGCAGAGGTCTTGGCATAGAGTAGTATTCCATCTACATTTACTGATTGATGAACCAATAAATACACGAACTGCTCAAGTCAGTAAATTGAATTGTTAATATATTTAAATAGTTATATTGCTCCCCAGATAGTCTTCACTCGACACTTATTCTTTGTTGATTGACAGATTAAAATAAAGAGATTGCTTATATTATTGTCTCTTCACTAGGAACACACAAAATTGCTGGTACCAGGGTGGAATAGTTTTTATTAAGGCAGCATGGATGAAAGAAGTGATTACCTGGGTGTGTTTAGGCTGGGCATTAGTACGATGGCCATAATTATGGGTTGGGTCTGACAGTTGGTTTAAGTGTCTATTTTTTTTTAAGATTTTATTTATTTATTTGACACAGCGAGAGAGAGATCACAAGTAGGCAGAGAGGCAGGCAGAGAGAGAGGAGGAAGCAGGCTCCCTGCTGAGCAGGGAGCCCTATGCGGGCCTCGATCCCAGGATGCTGAGATCATGACCTGAGCCAAAAGCAGAGGCTTTAACCCACTGAGCTACCCAGGCGCCCTAAGTGTCTATTTTTAAAAAGATCATGAAAAATTCATTACAACTACAGAATAATTAAGTGGCTAAACCCATGCTGTGGAAGGAGAACTATGTAGAATGGCTATAATTCATATTTAATATGATTCTGATATTTTTTTCCCCAAACCTTCTGCATTAGAATAATGGACCTATGTTATAAGTGAGCATTTCTTCAAATCTTAGGAGGGAGCCTTTCCTTTTCTATCATAATTTTACTTTCATATTCTCCACTGTTCTATTTCTGAGTTCTGCATTATCTATTGCCTAACCGCAGCAGCGCTTTTGTACAAATTAAGGTAATTCTCTGTCTCTTTTTGTAAATGACCAAATTTACACACATTAAATTCTAGGTACATAGTTTTTATTAACTATATTTCTGTAACTCTGGATTTCACCAATCTCAACTACATAAGAAAAATATGGAAGTCCCCAACGTTCTTTCAAAGATCCTTGCAACTGGTGAGTTGGTTGCTTAGGAATGGTTCTTGTGATTTTTGCTGTGATTTCTTGGCCTGTATTCATCTTTTCCCTGTTGCAAGGAGCTGCAGTGGAAGAACAAAAAAGGGTTTATTTCTTCCCCATTCCCTTGGCATTTTTGTTAGAAAGAAAAGAGCATCTTCAGGACTGACTATAATCTGAATATTGCTCTGATTTAAAATGTGCCTGAGATTTTGTTTTTATTCAGGTCTGGAAAGGACAACAGATCAGGAAATGATGGCTTTACTCAGAATTCCCAGAGGAGGGGGAATGCCATGCCATGCAGAGTTAATGAGGAAGCAACAGTGTTGGTCAGGAAGCAGAAGGAATGAGGAGAAATCATTTGTCAGAATTTTTATTGTGGTTTCCATGGGAAGGAATAGGTGAGGCAGGGTAAGCAGCTTAGCAGGCTTGAAAAGCACTGGATAGTTTGAATAATTTTGGCAGTCTCTGGACTATCCAGGTATTCCCTAATTTCCAGTTTTTGGCCTTGAGGTGATTTAGAGCATGGGGAATATTGGCTTGGTGTGTGAGAGTTAAATAAAGAAGGTGGTCAGAGGTATGGGCTCTGGATGGGTTGGTTTGAAAATCAAAGGTGTAGCCTTGTTAAGTTGTTTGCTATCTCTAAGAATTGGAGTCATGTGAGGGTTAGTCTCTCCCCAGTCAGCAAGACCCTAGATGCCAGAAAAACAGAAAACAAGAAAATATAATAGCTATATACTCCTTCACTACATACAGTAATTGCAAGGTGTTCCTGACCCATAAGTCTCCTCCCCATCATGCATATCACTACCCACTGCAACAGATTCATTAATTATCTCTTAACTCTTTCATATCCATTATGCATTGGTTTCATGCCCATGCCTCAGATTTAAGAGATAAAATATTATAGTGCAATCAACCTGGCTATATACTTTATGTAGACTGATAAAAAGTTGTTTTAAAAAGTCGAATCTTAAAAAGAAACCAAAAGCATTTAAATTATTGCTTCTGTCAGTATGTAAAATCATCAGAGTCATTTTAGTTCCTCATGCTGTAAGAGCTCTGACCTACGGGTCTAAAGAGCAAATTCTTCCTCTTAGTCCTTTGATGAACTCAAATTAAATAGCATAGTATAGAGCCAGCCTCACATTAGATGTTCAGTAAAGGTTAGTTCCTTTCCCCCTTTCAGCCTAACTATTTTATTTATTTGACACACAGAGAGAGAGATTACAAGTAGGCAGAGAGGCAGGCAGAGAGAGAGAGGAGGAAGCAGGCTCCCTGCTGAGCAGAAAACCTGATGCAGGGCTCGATCCCAGGACCCTGAGATCATGACCTGAGCTGAAGGCAGAGGCTTTAACCCACTGAGCCACCCAGGTGCCCCCTAACTAACTTTTTGACATCAACAACCCAAACAACGTAAGTATCTGCCATCCACTTGACAGTACTCTTTAAAAGATCAGATATTCTGAAAAACATTAACAACAAAAGGTACAGTTTCCTTGAATGCTTTTTTCCTTGATTGTTTTATATATTAGCTATTGTAAGCTTTTTAAGAGGATAAAAGTTTCTGCTACTCCAAGAAATAGAGGAATTAAACATTTATATAGTTCAGTTGTTTAATACTCTTCAATTTAGATTTGATGTCTATGTGCTTATTTACTTACATATAAACAACTCTTAATTTCCTTTCATATCAATGACTGACTTAATGAATATATTGTTTATTATCTCCCATGATGCACCCTCTAAATGTTTTCTTATAAATCACTGAATATTCTAACACTGCATGACTGTGTCTTTTTAGTATCTTAATGTATCTGGAAGTCTGGGAAAAGAAAAAGATATTAAACAATGCCCTCCATTCCTTTTAATAGCATGGCCACAAATGCTCATTTTGCTGTAACGTCAAAATGATGAATAACTGCTGTACTTAGTCATATATTTGCAGTGGCAAATTAGGAGTCTTTGGATGTAAAAAACATTAAGCTTCCTTCAAACAAGCTTCCTTAATCTTTAATTCTAACTGTAATGGAACAACTAGTGTTAGCAATAGGAAGTCACTTCGAAATGATGGTATAGGAATGCTACTCTTCTGTTTATGATGGGACACAAGGTTAATGGAGTTCTTTAAATCCCCAAACTTCATAACCAAATACTATTCAAAAGCCAGTTCTCTAAAAGGAATACATAATGATGAACACAGTCTACCTAATAAAGGAAGTTATGATTGTCTATATTTTAGTTTAATATTTTAGGAAAATTAGGATAAAATACTAAAATGAATCATATTTGATATATCATCTGTAATAAAAATTCAATTATAAACGAATAGTTTATATCCAATAATTTTTATAAATTATTTTATATGTAATCCAATTACAAAAATCTTTTTACATGTTGGTTTTCTCTTGAGTGTCCTTATAGGCTAGACCTTGAAGATATTTAATTTCTAAAAATTGTGAGGATGATATATAAAAAAATTTTTATGTGCTGTTTCTGTTTCCTCTGTCTCTGTCACTCTGTTTCTCTCTCTCTGCCTTTATTATACAGTAAATTAATAAAATAGAAACTCTAGTTTGATTTTTCCAATGAAAATCAAGTTTGTTTCATTCTTATTTTCACTCCTAATATTGCTTGGCCAGTGATCTTACAAATGACAAGATGGACTGGCTAAAAGAGTTTGGTTGGAAAAAGCTACAGGAATTAGAGCTGTAGGAATCTTTATAATCATTTAGTCTAAGCTCTAATTTTAGAGTTGGGAGAGAAAGTGTGATCAAGAGATGTCATCTATTTAAGAGTGTTGAGCAATTTAATGGTGAAACAGTCCTCATGATTTCAAGTCCAGTACTCTATCTACTAAACTCAACTGTTAATATCATCACTACTTACTGCAAGTGCTGAAGAAGAAATGTTGCTCTGTGGCAGTGAGTATAACTGCAAGGGCTGTCTGGGTAGGCAAATGAGGAATGAGGAATTAACATTTCCACATCAGACCCCTATTTAAAAAAAAATCTGTGGCTCTATCAGCCTGTATCTGCTTCAGACTCTATGTTGTTCACTATCTGTAACAAATAAGTTCAATTATTTGATCAAATGGGTAGCCAAATCAGTTCAAAAACATTAAAGTAGAACAAACCCTTTGTTTATTTTAAAACTTAACTGTCTTTTGATTTATTTGAATTGATAAAAAAATAGTATAAACTTAGAGATAGTTGGTAGAATCTATGAAATTATTTCTGTAGTTTCCTAAATCAATATTTTTTTATTTTAATTTTAACTTATGAAATGGAAGAGTAACCAGTTGAGATGACTATATTAACAATTAGAACATTAGAAAAGAACATTTTTGCTTCTGCTAGAGAAAAAATTTGATAATTTTTCTGTTTCTAAATTCTAATTAGATCCTAATTTTTTAATGAAACAGTTAAATTAAAACAAAAGAAAACACTGGAATTCCAAAAAGAGAGATGCTACTACACTTTTCTTTATTATTAGATATAAAAATAGAAAATTTGCAACCATTTAAGTAAAGATCAATTAGCACCAATGGAATCCTTATCTAGAATCTAAATTTTCATTTAATTTCATGGTGGAGAGTGGTATATAATTCGTTAGCATATGTTACCTTCATACTGTCAATAAATTATATTATTTGAACATCTTTAAAGATCAACTTAGTATATAGATTTTAATTTTCTTTTTTTTTCTTCTTTTTTAGATTTTCATTTTCAATCTGATTTGTATCACAAATGTAGTCCTTTCGGGCTCAACTTCCAAAGAATCAATAAAAGGAAAAAATATTTTCCTCTTTTAGAAACATCTTAAACATATTAAACACAGTATTTTTCTGAATGGTAACAGCACTATTGCCTTGTATTTCTTCCTTTTGCACAATAGAAAAGAGAGACATTTATGATAAATACAATCAAATGATTTATTCATTGAATTATTCCCTGTCTATTTATGCTTGCACGTTTTGGGAACGAATAGAATAATTATTCTTTAGGGAATCCTAATTTATTTTCAAAATAAAAAAATGTATTCTCGAAAATAATTGCAACTACCACTTGGGCACATACAAAGTTCAGGCACAGAGAGAATCCTGAAAAGCAATCAGTTTTTATTTACAGTTGATAAGGTAAATTTTTATCCACAATAAATATTTTATTCTGTAAGCATAAATTAACAAAGCATATAATCCAGCTTCCTAGAAAAGAAAAAAATCTGAATATATGTATATGTGTATATGTGTTGTGCTTTCTTAAGCCTTTAATATTTACTTATTTTTAGCTACAAATCTTTCCTTGCACCTAAAAGAACTCTTTCATTATAAATGTTAAACAGTAAGGTGTCCTTGAAAGAGTTTTAATCTTCAGGAAATTATTTCTTAAATGATCTCTTTCCATGTTAGTGATGTTGGACGTGGAGAAAAGAGCAGAAAAGAGATTAGGATCTAGATAAATTTTTTATTATGAACAAAAATCCAAGTATCTCTTGAAAGCGAACTTTGTAGTTGCTATTCAGTCAGGCCAAGAAATTCAATATAAAACTTCAGACTCAATAAACCTCACACAGTTCATGCTAAATTCCCCTAATTGCCAATGAATAGTACACTCCCGCAAAGAAAACCAGAAAGGTCATGCTAAATTACACAGGCTCATGCTGTTCTGCAAATCCATTGTACCTTGCATCTCTGTCTTGTTGTGTCTGCCATGCAATTTTCTGAACTTTACTCAACTTTACCACCTACTGGTTATTCAATTCTAATCAATAGAAGCAAATATTCACATAGCCTGCCCTTCAGTAAACTGTTAAGAACGCTGGAAGGGCAAGAGAATTCAGAGAGGAAATAAAATAGTGACCATGTCTTGTAAGTCACAGGAATAATTTAATTTTTTGTCTTATTTTAACTGGGGCAGGGAGTAAGAATGATAAAAAGAAACTGGCTTATAAGTTTGAATAATTTATAGTAGAGCCCTGGAAAATGCCCATTAATTCAGTTTTTCATGACTTCTATGTGGTTAGAAGGTGTAAACATGTTATAGTAGTAACAAGCTTCTTTTAAAAAAAGTAGGAAGGGGTCACTTTCTGTAATTTGAGGGCCAAGAGAAAACCATAAAGAAAATTGCAGCGGTTCTTTTTCTTTCAGTCTTTTAAATCCTTCCCCCAGACCAACTCTTTTATCTAGAACACCTAAAAAGAATGCATTGAGAAGTGTCTAGGTTGGTGCCTCTTGACCTTCACAATCCTGAAAATGTGCACACAGCTGTCACCCTCACAAGAAAAGAAGTGTTTGAGAAATAAGACAGAGGGAAAGAAAGAGATAGGAAAATGAAAAGGCAGAAGAGGAGCCTTTGTTGGTAAAAGACAAAGTTTGCCTTTGGTTAATTCATTTCCTCTTCAGCTCCTCATCTTCTTTCTTTCCTTACACCATAGCACTCTTTAATTTCTTCTCCTCCTATCTCTGTCAAAACTGGAGAACACAGAACCTCTGGAATCAACCTTTTCAATTTTGTGGTAAATTGAAGTTAGATAGCTACTCTTTTCAAATTATATTTGCATATTTAAACCTAATATATAATTGTGGAATACAAGATTTATTTTGTTAAGGGATTTTTTAGCACCAATATTCAACTAGAAGAAGGTTTATTATTTGGGATTTGTGTAAGAGTATAAAATTATAGAGTTCAGAAATAAAACTTACTGAACTCTACATTGGTTTACCTTAAACTTTCCTGAAAGCATATAAAACTAATGTTGCCACCTGTAACATCAAAGAAGTATTTTAAAGATTAGTAATAAGTTAAAATAAAATAAAATAAAATAAAATTCCAGGGTATAAAAACTGCTGTTTGAATAGGAGATTTTAGCATCTCTGGAAAGTCTCTATGATTGTGTGTTGAAAAATTTCACTCAAATTCTTTTGGTAAGAGAGGGATAAGGAATGAGAATACTGATTTTCTGAGTATCTGCTTAGTGCTGAAGACTCTCCCAGACGTTTTCAAATACAAATTTTTTTTACTCTAATATTGACTTCTTTTAAAAAATGGCGCAATTATTTTTGAGGATTTTGGAAATTAAAGTTTTAAAAAATATTCCTTTTGGTTCTCTGAAATTCTCAAGTAAAATCTTATAGACTGTATAAAATAAGTAGCCTTTTAAAGGCATCGCATTTTGCCCATACATCATTGGGTCTTCCAATAGAGAAAAGTACATATTATGGATTGTTTTCTAGGAACCTGTGTGATATCTGCAAACTTTTCTTATTATTTAATTATTTTTAATTTGTAAAAGAGTAAATTTTTTAAACATGTAATATATTGGGAGGAAAACTATATTCCTTTTTTCGCAGATATTTGTGATTTCATTAGTACTGTGGATGTGTGGGTCCTTGAATAGTATTGCATTTGCCCATCTTATGGAATTTGGTGTTGATTTAAGTAATTCCAGAGAGTGACTTTATACAAAAGAACAAAGGTTCCTTTTTTTTCAATTTTTTTTAAAGATTTTATTTATTTATTTGACACAGAGAGAGAGAGATCAGATCACAAGTAGGCAGAGAGGCAGGCAGAGAGAGAGGAGGAAGCAGGCTCCCTGCTGAGCAGAGAGCCCGATGTCGGCCTCGATCCCAGGACCCTGAGATCATGACCTGAGCCAAAGGCAGAGGCTTTAACCCACTGAGCCACCCAGGCGCTCGGAACAAAGGTTCCTAACCACAGACTAAGAGCAGGCAATAGGCCCTAAAAACTCCAGGTTGTTATATGGAGGATGATGTAATGGTAAGTGCACTCAGCAATTATCGGGGAGGATGCATGATGTCAGGTGGTTGTCAGACCCTGGGAAAGTGAACCACTATCGTGTTTTGTAGTGGATGATAAAAAGAATTAGATGTGCTAATTTAACAAGATGTTTTGACTCCATGGTCACACAGTGAAGTGGTTGATAATCTAGTTATAACTGGCAAGAATATGCAACTGGCTTAAATATGTTTATTATGAAGTGATAGGCACTTCAAATTCTCATAAACTTTCATGCATTTTCCATAGAATGGATTTGTCATATTTATCCTCATTGACTGTGAAGTCTGATTAACATCCAGACTTTTTCAAAACTTTGGCAGGATATTCTCTTAAAAATAAACCCTTCATTAATTTTAGAGATGACAGCTGTGTCCATAATTCTTTAAGCAGGTCAGAAATGTTTTTGCAATGCAACAAAAGGTCAAAGATAGAAAGCTCAATTTTAATAGACCATTTCTTTAACCATGACCGTTTCTTTAACCATGTTTTTCTCAAAAGTTTATATTAAAATGCAGTATACCTATTCCTTCTACTTCAGGTATTAATTATTTTGACAAGCAATGGGGAAGTCTCAGGAATATGTGAACTGATGAAAACAAAAGCAATGATGTTTCCAAGGATGCACCTGACAGCTCTTAGGGGATCTAGAGAAATGAGAGTAGAATTACAATGATTTCAAGTGTTTTAGTAATACACTCAGGCAATTTAAAGTTGCAAAAATTCATCATCTTTTCTGAATGCCTAGTAACTCTCTTCTGTAATTTTTAATGCTATAAATTTCTATTATAATGATTTGACTTTCTATTATGAAAAAGTGTATTTAGTATGGATTTATACATTGAAACTTGGTTTTATATGTAGTAATAACTGTGTCTTGATCTAATCTATAATATACTTGTTTGCATTACCCAATCTTAAATTTGGAGAGTTCTGTTAACTGAGTTTCCTTTGTAACTCAGTTAATTTTTTATAATAGACCTTTATTTATTATTTGGTATATTTTTCTTAGATTTTTATACTTTCTTTTAATACTAGAATTAAATTTCTCCTATAGAAAGGTAGATGCACAAAGCTAAATTATTTGATTACTCAAATAAATTGACAACATTAAGAAGCTTGAAAAACTCATGGGAATTTCTGGGGATCCTTTCATTTACTAATTATAGTGGGATTTTTCACCTATTTTTCCATTATCCTGAGGTTGAAGTAGTATCATAGATTTCACTATTATTACCATTATAATTGTTGTAGTGACTTCTGAATTATATTGAGATATTAAGAACAGCCTGTTTTGGGCACCTGGGTGGCTCTGTTGGTTGGGCGACTGCCTTGGGTTCAAGTCATGATCCTGGAGTCCTAGGATCGAGTCCTGCATCGGACTCCCAGCTCCATGGGGAGTCTGTTTCTCCTTCTGACCTTCTCCCCTCTCATACTCTCTTTCTCTCTCAAATAAATAAATAAAATCTTAAAAAAAAAGAGAACAGCCTGTTTTAATGCTACCAACCCATCCATATGTTCTAGATGGCTAGAACACATTCTATACTGAGGCTTTAAAAAAGGAAGAAAAGGCAAATTTATTAGCATACCAGACAAACAAGGAAGTGTCATTAACAATCTGCACATTCTGTTTCCCAGGACAGGGTATTCTCAGGTAATAGGAACTCTTCCCCTAGAGGTGGATTGGACTGGCTGCAAAAGAGATTGGCTCTAGAGGAAAAAATTTGAGCCTAAAGAGGTACCCACAGAAGACAGCAGCAATTCTGCTTCATACCAGAATCCTTCTACAGTATGTTTTCATTCCTGTCTGTTAGGGCAAGATCAGCTTCCCATTTCTTCATCTCCCCAAGGCTGCTACATCAAAAGCTAAGGCTTACTTTTCATTTTCCCTGAAGATCTTTTAAAGAAATGTGGGTCTATTTATGAATCAAATCACTTTATTACTTAGGGATACAAAATTAATTAGTTAGTTGATCAGTTAATTAATTATTTAAAATGTTAAATTCCAGTATAGTTAACATACAGTGTTATATTAGTTTTAGGTATACAAGATAGTGATTCAACAGTTCCCTACATCACCCACTGCTCATTGCAAGTGCCCTCCTTAATCCCCATCACCTATTTAACCTATTCTCCCACTCCCCTCCCCTCTGGTAACTATCACTTTGTTCTCTATAATTAAGAGTCTATTTCTTGGTTTATCTCTCTCTTTTTTTTCCTTTGCTTGTTTTGTTTCTTAAATTGCACACATGAGTGAAATCATATGGTATTTGTTTTTTTCTGACTGACTTATTTCACTTAGCATTATACTCTGTAGCTCTATCCATGTTGTTGCAAATTTCATTCTTCATTATGACTGAATAATATTCCATTTTAAATATATGCCACCTCTTCTTTATCCATTTTTCTATTGATGGGCACTTGGGCTGCCAGAGAAAACCCAGAAGTAAAACCCACAAGTATGTGACCTTAAATTAATTTGCCTATTGTAGATAATGGGGTACATATATCCCTTTGAATTACATACAGGTGCATGTATCTCTTTGAATTAATGTTTTTGTATTTTTGTTTAAATACCTGGTAGTGTGATTACTGGATCACAGGGTAATTCTATTTTTAACTTTGTTTTATTTATTTATTTATTTATTTATTTATTTATTTATTTATTTATTTATTATTTTTTATTTTTAACTTTGTGAGGAACCTCCATACTGTTTTCCGCTGTGGCTGCACCAGTTTGCATCCCCACCAACAGTGCATGAGGATTTCTTTTTCTCCATATCCTCTCCAACTCTTCATTCTTGTATTGTAGATTTTAGCCATTCTGACAGGTAGTCAAGTGATATCTCATTGTAGTTTTGATTTGCATTTCTCTGATGATGAGAAATGTTGAGCACCTTTTCATGTGTCTGTTGGCCACATGCATGTTTTCTTTGTAGAAATGTCTGTTCAGGGATGTCTGCATGGCTCAGTCAGTTAGCGTCTGCCTTCGGTTCAGGTCATGATCCCAGGGTCCTGGAATTGAGTTCTGCATCAGGCTCCTTGCTTACCAGGGAGTCTGCTTCTCCCTCTGCCTACAGCTCTCCCTGCTTGTGCGTGCTCTCTATCTCTCTTACGCATAAATAAATAAAATGTTAAAAAAAAAGAAATGTCTGTTCATATCTTCTGTCCTTTTTTAAATTGGATTATTTGTTTTTGGGGTGTTGAGTTGTATAAGTTGGATACTAACCCTTTATCAGATAAGTCATTTGCAAATATCTTCTCCCATTCCGTAGTTTGCCTTTTAGTTTTGTTGATGTTAAGGATATTACTGCCTGTATTCTTTTCTTGGATTTTTAGGTTTCAAGTCTTACATTTAGGTCTTTAATACATTTTGAGCTTATTTTTGTACATAGTGTAAGAAAGTGGTCCAGTTTCATTCTTTTGTATGTTTCTGACCAGTTTTTCCAACACTATTTGTTAAAGAGAACATCTTTTTTCCATTGGATATTCTTTCCTGCTTTGTTGAAGATTAATTGGCCACATACTTGTGGGTTTTACTTCTGGGTTTTCTATGTTATTCTATTGACCTGTGTGTCTATTAGTGATACACAATTTATATGGGTGCCTGGGTGGCTCAGTTGTTAAGCGCCTGCCTTCGGCTCAGGTCATGATCCCAGGGCCCTGGGATTGAGCCCACCCCCTCCAAGTCTTGCTCCCTGCTCACTGGGAAGCCTGCTTCTCCCTCTCCAACTCCCCTGTGCTTGTGTTCCCTCTCTTGCTGTCTCTCTCTGTCAATTAAGTAATAAATAAAATATTTTTAAAAAGTGATACAAAATTTAAATAATATTGGGAACCTTAGCATTTTTGAATTCCTATCACATGTACCAGAAAAAGATTATCTTTAATTTTCCAAGAGAAATAAATTTCAAAATCTATTCAACATAACTCTCAGTTTTCTTTTTCTCAAAATGAAATAAAATTCCTTTTTAATCATTAAGCACTGACTAGATATGACTTTTTCTCCATGCAAATAACACCAACTGCAAAAACAAAAATACTCCAGTTGTAACTTTCAGACAAGAAGACTAATACACAATTCATTTATAGATAGGAATTAAAAACTCTTGAAACGTGCTATCATCATCTTTATTAAGAAGAATGAAATATGATTAACAATAACAGAAAATCATTCATGTCTTCCAAAAAATTGATCATGAAAAATTTGTTCATATAGAGATAATTATCTTCTACATAAAAATACTCATATATGTCTCCTTTGGAAGGAGGAGGAACAAATCTTCCTGGATATCTTGTTTACCAGTGAGAAAACTTCTCCAACAGCTCCCTCATGCTTTCTTTTAAAGAAAGAGGAGAGAGAGGGTAAATTTGGGGGAGCCAAACAATGATGTCCTCTGTTATATATAAGGTTAAGTAAAGCAATAATCAAGAATCAGTCTCAAGTTACATGTTGGGGTAAAAGAGTTTATAGATGAACAATAAGGAAGTATAGTCAAGAAGGTAGTAAGTGTTCCTAAAATGGCTAAGCTAAGATTATCCAAGGAAAAATAGAGGTAATCATTTAGAGGCTAGGTCAGGAAGTAGTGGTATTTTCAGAAACAGAACACCAAAATTTAATATCTATTAATGCCCAAGGATGACTTCTACCCACCCACCCACCAACCCCTGACCAAAAGTGAAAACCTCTTTCTTGCAAACCTTTTTCTTCTCTTCTGGTTTATAATAGTTTATAAAATATTAGTTTGAATTATCATAAATATGGTTTAATGATATCCATCTTTCTGTCCTAGTTGATCTTTCATTGTAAGGACTCTTTGTCAGAGGAGAACTCTAATCTATATTACTTTACTTATGGTCATTAATTTACTCATTCCACAAACATTTGTTAAGGACACATTCTGTGCCATGGTTCGTGGTGCTAGGTCCTGAGATTCCAAAGGTGTTCACCGTTTGAGGAGGCAAATATGTAAATTTATAATTGTGGTAGAAAATAATATGTTTTATATTTGTAAAACTACATGGTGGCAGAGCATTTTCTGGAGAGGTCAGGAGTGGCTTCATAGAAAAGGTGTCTCATTTGAATTCTGGTAGTTAAATTTGACTGGTGGAGAAGTTGGGTAGGCTATTTCTGGCAGAGGGATAGCCTTATAAAGGTATAGAAATCTAAAATAAGATGGATTATTCAGAGAACTTTATGATATGATAGCTTCATAGGTACAAGATAAGAAATAGCAATCTGGAGAGGCAAATTTTGATCAAATCAGGACACATACGATGCTACAAAGTGTAGGAAATGAAAAGCCATCTTTGGGTTTTAAGTATGGGTTGTGTTTAAACTGTGGAAAAAATCTCTTTAGTGGCAGTATGAAAAATGGACTAGAGATAAAAAGAAATGAAAGAGAGAAGACCAATTAGGAAGCAAGTATTGTAATACCAAAGAAAGATGAGGAGAGTTTAAATTTGGATGGTGGCAGTAAGACAGGATAAGGGAAAATGTTAGCCAGATAAGACTTGAGGATGAATTGCATTTAGAGAATAAAGGAGAGGGAAAGTCAGAATGAGTTCCATGTTCCTTCTTTGGGAGATTGTGAGGTGGGTGCCATTATCCAGCTAGAACAGAGTGTGAATACATTTTAGGAGGAGAATGGCAAGTTCAGTTTGCACATACTGAGTCTGAGATACCTGTGAACCATCTAGGTGGTTAAACCCATTACACAGGTGGTTTTATGAACCTTGTGCTTTGGAGAACAGTATAGGCTAGATACGGATTTTGGAGTTTTCAACATACAGAAGTTAGCAAATACTTGCGTTTATACCCTTTAAGGGGAGATGAAAAGAGAGTAAGATTTATGAGGATAAGGACTATATTTGTCTTCCTCATTGTTGTATTTCAAGGACATAGCTAAGCACCAGATACATAGTAACCTTTCAATATATGCTTGTTTAAGGAACAAATAGTGAAGAGAAGCCAAAAAAGGAAGTAATGGAGAAAAGTAAGAGACAAAGGAGGATAATTAGGAGGAAAAGCTTGGTATCATGTACACCCAGGAAGGAGATTCAAGAAAGGACTTGTCAGCAGTGTTTAATGCTGCAAAGAGGTTACAGAAAATAGACATTATAAAATTAAAATGTGGGGCGCCTGGGTGGCTCAGTGGGTTAAAGCCTCTGCCTTCAGCTCAGGTCATGATCTCAGGGTCCTGGGATCGAGGCCCGCATCAGGCTCCCTGCTCGGCAGGGAACCTGCTTCCTCCTCTCTCTCTGCCTGCCTCTCAGCCTACTCGTGATCTCTCTCTCTCTCTCTGTGTCAAATAAATAAATAAAATCTTAAAAAATAAATAAATAAATAAAATTAAAATGTGTGTTTTTCTTTTACACAGAAACCCAAATACCTGTATTTTATTTTTATTTACATTAAAAAATTCTTAGTAGTGGAATGAATGTCAGGCCATGTTTTTGGTAGATGAATTTCTTTTTATTCAACTTCAGATTTCCTTTATAATTCTTGGAAGTACATATTAATCAGAACCAACAAATGAACATTAAATGAGACTGTCAGGAAGCAAAATGATGTTTTGTTAAATGTAGGCTAAATTATATAATCAATAATATATAGACACAAATGCAATCTGAGGCCTTAAATGTGAAAACAAGTATTTTTTTCTTAACATGTTATATTCCTGTGAATTCTTATATTACACAGAAAATCAGCTAAGTACTCCTAAGATACAGAAGAAAACTGGAAAAAAAAAAAAGCTTTGACAACGTTAACCCAGGGTAAACTCACATAAGGTATTTTAAAGTAAAATAAGGAAATAGTTGTTCATCAGGGCACCTGGGTGACTCAGTTGGTTAGGTGTCTGACTTTTGATCTCGACTCAGGTCTTGATCTTAGGGTTGTGAGTTTAAGCTCCGCGTTTGGCTCCACACTGCGGGGGAGCATTCAACAAATATTCACTGAGCACCTACTATGTGCCATACACTGTTCTAGGTCATGGACCTATAGAAGTAAATGAAGTGAATCTAGCTCATATCCTCTTAGACCATGCAGTTATAGGGGTTATGAAAAGTATATGATTAAGAAAAGTTAGTGTACAGTATATAACAAGACTTAGTATGTGCCCTTGTAATACCAAAATATATATTGCAATAGTCTTACAGAAATGATATTTTTTAACTGCTTTGAGGAAGTGGAGTTTATTTTGATAATTCAAAAATGAGTAGTTAGCTTGACATATTGGGAGTGGAGAGGTTTGGAGAGATCATCCTGAATGGAAAGGATAGCATATGCTCCCTTGGGTAGAAAGAAGCCAGCATATTGGGAGAACTGGAAGCAGAAGGCTTTATCTGGAACACCAGAGAGAGGAAAGGAATGTGCCCCTTGGAGAGACTGGAGAGATGGGACAAAGAGCCTTAGGACTATGTGAAGAGTTTGATTTTCATCCTTTCATGAAAACCAGTAAATGGTTGTGAATAGATGAGTAACATGATCACATGAGAATTCTTTGAAAACTCTTTGTTTAGAGTATTAAAAAAAAAACGCAAATCTAGGAAATGAAACAATATACAAAGAAAGCAACTGTCATACTTAGGGTATTCTCTTCTGTGATTAGGAGTTTATTCGTATAAAAGTTGGAAATGAGGGGCATCTGGGTGGCTCAGTTGGTTAAGTCTCTGACTCCTGGTTTTGGCTTAGGTCATGATCTTAGGATCCTGGAGTTAAGCCTGGCATGGGTGTAGGGTTCCTCACTCAGCAGGGAGTCTGCTTCTCTGCCTCACTCTCCCTCTGCGTCCCCCCACTCTCTCTAAAAATAAATAAATATATCTTTTTTTAAAAAAGAAAAAAATTGGAAATGATAACATTCTTTTAGGATTCTTGGGAGAATTAAATATATAAACTGATTCACGTGGTTTCCGATACATTATAGGAAATGTTATTTTCCTTCTTAGTCTCTAGATAAAATAAAATCAAGTTAAATTGGCTGTTTACTACTTCGTTTAACAGTAAGTTAATGCTAACTGACTGGCGTTGTTAGGGGAAAAAGTAGAAGCTTTTCAAGAATATGACTTTACATTCTGGGAATATCCTTCATCTACCTATTAAGGAAGGAAGGCTGATATTATCAGAATGACATCCTTGATGGGCATTGGCCTTCAGAGGTGCCCAGATCAGAAAGGCCTAAATCTGGGAGACCACCATGATACTGGATTGCCTTGGGATATTTGCATTTGGTTTGGGGTTAATTATAATTACCTGTAAGTCCCTCAGGAAATCACATCATATTAAAATCTTGTAAGCACCCTGAGTATCCTGCTTCACTAGGGAAAACAACTTGAAGCCATACCAGGCCTCATAATGGAAATTTTCATCATATTTATGTCCTGAAAACCTTGGTTGCTTAAAAACAGTGTTGATAAAGCAGTTTGTAACAATTTATAGTTTTGAAATTTTGAGTGATTTTTAAAAGAAAATTCTCCAGTACAGGTGCACATCACATCTTGAAATTTAGGTTTTCTCTCTCGGATTGAAAATGTACTTAAAAGGAGGATATTATTTCATATGCTTGACAGTAATAGTGCTTGGGAGTGAATGAGAGCCTGCTAAGACTCTCTTTTAGCTTTCGAATGAGTATGGGAGCTATGGCACACAGTATCCACGGACTTCTGAGGAAATCCTTTTGGCAGAGTGTCTAAACACCAAACTCCGAAAGAAGTGCTTTTCTAGAAAAATAAAGTAACAAGAAGCAGCAACCATGACTGTTAACTATTACATTATTTCAAAACACGGAATTCCTTTTTAATCCGGCCATGGTAGGAAAATGTTCCAGCCTCGGTTAGCCATTTATTTTGAAAAGTAAACAAAGCATGTTCATTAGAGCTCATATGTAGATGATAAGCATTTTGGGAAAAGTGCCCCTTCCATAATTCTCCAGGCTTATGATGCTGTGAGCTGTCGATATTTTTGTTTCACTTATTAATTTCTTCTAATACAGACATATAATGCAGCCCTTAGTACTGACCTCGAAATTTGAGTTAATTGAAATTGAACCAAGTGGAGATTGCAAAGTTTTCACATACTATGAGGTTTTATACTTCACTGAAAGATCTGGAAATTTTAAAAGAAACAGAGACTAATAAAGAAAAAAAGTACCATGTACCTTAGAAAGATAACTAAGAAAGGTAATCGACTAAAGGGACATATATTTTTTGAGCAAGAAAAATAGAACTGTTTAGATCAAAAAGATTTGTAGTTTAGCTCTTGAAACTAGAATCCATTAAAAAGAGAAGAGAGTTTATTTTATAAGTACTACCTGTCAATTGCCTTAACACTTTACATTGTTGAAATAATGGAGCACAAAAGCAACCATGCTAGAAGATAGAAAATGACAAATACATTGATTCCTGATTCATTGGCTGCCTAGAATCATAAAAATTTAGACATCATTTGCCACCAGCAACAACTAGTCTTTTCAAATGTTTCGGAGGCTTGAAGAAATATCAGAGGAATTGTCATTAGTAGTGTAGTGATATCATTTTTCATCCTGGCCTTTCAATGTACATACATATATACTAATGCTATGCTTACATTGGCACAAGAAAACATATGGCAGTATTTACAGGCAAAGGTGAATAACCAAGCCTATATCTGATTCTTAAGATCTATGCAGATTTTTCTACTGACAAAAAAATATAATCTGAAGCGAGTCAATTTTGGTACTATTAACATTAATTTAGAAAAGGCATAACAAATAGTAAAAAATCTAGCATGTGATCCAGAAATTGAGAATCTTGAATTTTGAGATAAGTGTCAAAATCTCTGCTAAAGTCGAGAATTCTCAGGGTTTGTAGTTGAATGTTGAGGATCATAAAATCAACATCTCACATGGACCATATAGGATCTGAGACCTCTTATGACAAAATGGCACATCCATGCATTGTTTCTCTTGCTGGGATCACACAGCAGAGCTGATTTTATATCAACCTCATGAGAGTCAGAGATTTTGCCTTGTAACAGCTTTACTAACAACTTCAAAGATACAAGTAATCTCAAAGAATAGTGAAGCATGGAGAAGTCTGACACAGCAAATGTCATTCCCTAAGTCCCTTTTTGTTGCATGCTCTGACCAAGATTTAACATGTGACATCCTGAAGTAATGTATATGGCAAAGTCACATACAAAAAAGGGGCTGTTTCAGTCATGAATACATCTTTATTTTATAAATAATTATAATTACATAGGTTACATGTTATTTCTCTTGATTCACAGATTCCAGGGTTTTTGTTGTTGTTGTTATTGTTATTTGTTTATTTGTATTTTTCCATAGGAAATCCTAGAATGAGCAGGTACATTTTTCTAGAAGCAATCTATCCATAAAGCCTTTCTAGGAAATACAACTAGTATATTTGCCTGAAAGCCTGTCATTAGCATGCTTAGAAAGGAATCTGACAAAATTACCTCCCTTCTTTTCTGTGCATGCTTCCTCACTCCCATGTAAGGAAAAAAACGGAGTGCAAACTGATGAATCCTTTCCTTCCCACCTGATATTGTCTCCTTTGATTTTCTTCTACTCATCAGTGGATATGGGTGTTTATGGAGCAATGTTGATACTGGGGGAAGATGTAACTGGTGGGAGAAAACTTGGTTCCTTATTATAATTTAGAAATATATAAAATCTTTTAGAAGCTTCTCACTTTTGGGGTCAGATTTGACAAGAAGACTCAGATCTCTTATGTTTATGCTGGCCAATTGTCTTGGTCTTAATTTACTTTACCCAGGAAATAATATCAGTGAAATGGGGAAAGCATACATAGTAGAAACCACCTGCTTTTTAACATTAATTTGATTTTGGGCAAAAGAAAGTAAAGTTTGACACCATATAAGTCCATACACTCTTTACCTGAAATCTGAACAAACTAGAGGGAACCCGAGGGTATGAAGAACTAAAAGTAATTGTTGGGTATAACAAAAAACATATGAGTAGCTGATTTGCTGTATCTTTCACTTTTTAGCTATGTTGAATTGGGTAGTTTAAAGTAGGAAAGTTTTATGTAACAAAAGGGAAAATAATATAAAAGTTCTTCCTATAGCTCCTTTAAAATGGAAAAGGAAAAACAAATATCACACTTGGCAGTTGTTCCTAAGAAGAAATACCATCTGTTAGTCTTCATTTATGAATAGGGATAATACAGAATCTACATTTAAAATGAGAGACTCTTTCAAAGTCCAACATGATTATTTTAGTTTCTGATTTACATAGGGTATTTTTCATTTTAAGTATATTTTCAATGTTAAAATCATATCAAGAATATTTTTAAATAGTGAGGCGTGGGTGGCTCAGTCAGTTAAGCATCTACCTTTGGCTCAGGTCATGATCCTGGGATCCTGGGATTGAGTCCCACATCAGTCTCCTTGATCAGCGGAGAGCCTGCTTCTCCGTCTGCCTGCTGCTCCCCATGCTTGTGCTGTCTCTCTCTCTTTCTCTCTGACAAATAAATAGATAAAAAATCTTTTAAAAAAAGAATATTTTTAAACATAAAGATTGATCTGTTTAGAAACTGTATTATAAAATGGAAATGGACATAGTTTTATTTCTGAAAGTTGGTGAATAGTTCTACTTAGTGAAAATAAGTATGATGCTTAATGTTTCCTGAGGTAGGTTAATGGACAAAGACATAAGAATAAAACATAATGAGAAAATATTGTCTCTCTTAACTTTCTTAAATCCACTTGCAAATCCATCGTTCAGCTTTGAAAGGCAATAATGCGATGTGAAGCCAGTGGATCAACTTTGCCCAAAGGACCTGAAGCGGCTCTCAGTTTCCCTGGACCCGCCTTCTCAATAAAGCAGAGCAGCTGCATGACATAGCCCCAGCTAACCTCACAATCTTTCTACATCTGAGAAGACTAAGACAAATCAGATGAGAAATTGAGATGCTGACCCCAAACTCCAGATGACAATGCCTGCTTTCAAATTCACAGTCTTTCTTTAATACAGTTCACCCTTGCTCTCCTAATTTTAATGAAATCTTGAAAGAAATATATATTCCCCCTGAAAATGAGATTTCTGGTTACATCTGGCATTTTATACCCTCAAGGTTTCTGAAAATTGCTAAATATATTACTCATTAGTTGCTTTATGATCTTTTAGGAGAGATGAGACAAATCTCAAGCAAGTCCTATGTGATTTCTTTTAAATCATAGCCAATCATAAATTTTTCTTTTTCTTCTTTTAAATAAAACTGTAGTAGCCTCTCTTGAATTAACAGCTGATTTAATGTGGATTCACTAGATAACAATGACTTTTTAACCCACCGAGCCACCCAGGCGCCCAACAATGGCTTTTTAACATGGCATGGTATCCTGAAATTTTACTGACAAATTAATTTTCAACGAGTTTCTTTGATTTGTACAGAGGCTTTTAGGGAATTTGTATTACTAGACTATCATATGACTCACCTTTTATTTTTAATTTATTATTATTTTTTAGCCAAATAATAAGCAAATAGAACAAAAGTAGTTCACTGGTTTGAGAAACAACCTACCATGTGACACTGTATTATGTATTATGACTCCATAATTGGCTTACACTGTGATGCTTCTAAGAAGAAACACTCACATCTATTTCCTTTGGAAAAAAAAATTAAAAAGCTGAAGGAGCAAAGCATAAAAACACGCTTGTGTGGATTTCGTTATCTCCTAGTTCTATGAAAAAGAATGCCATAATGTGTTAAGGGACAATTTCTAGGTGAGGGACATCAAATCTCACAGGAGATGAATTTTCCAAAGAAAGATGGATTGATGTTTATGGAGAGATACTCCTTTTTGTTGGGAAAAGGACTTTTAGGAAAATCATTTCCTTAAAAAAAAAAAAGGACAGGAAGATATAACAAAAATTAATTCTCCCTTGGGGAGGAATGTGATAGTGACATGTAGATACTCTCTTTTTTTTTCTTTTTTTTGAAAAGGACTTTTCCTTGAGAAAATCATTTCCTTAAAAAAGGGACTGGAAGATTCAACAAAAATTAATTCTACCTTGGGGAGGAACGAGATAGCAACATGTAGAGTCTAAGCACTTAGAAACATGGGGAAAGTTATAGAGAAGTTTTCACACAATTCTGAATGTAGAGCATTAGAGTTAACCAAGGTCAGGGGGAACACACTGTCAACCAAATTGCAATTGGAGTGGGAGAACATCCTGGACACTAGCAATTGCCAAAGAACCAGCCAGGAAATTTATAGGTGGAGAAATACAAGGGTATGTTAAGAGCTAGCTCTGTGTGCCAGTGTTTCACTTTAACTTTTTGAAGAATGTGAAATACATACTCACCATTTTTTCAAGAGCCTAGTTTTATTTTAAAATTTTAGTTAAAAAATATAAGCATTTAGAAAATACAGAATCAGTAAATATAAGAATCTATACTCCTGGAAACAATGACTGTTAATATTTTGTTTTATTTCCTTTCAATCTTTTTCTATATTTTTTGTCTTAAATAGTTGCAATTATATATATATGACCATATATACATGCATATATATACACAGATATAGATATACATGTGATTTTCTACTTGCCTTTTTCACTTAGTAATTATACACAAACTTATTTCCAAATTAGTATTATAAAATAGCCTTAACTCTGAGTTTTTTCCAGTTAGGAGAAAGCAATCTGACAAGATCTATTACCACATTAACATTTGAAAAATGTGATTCATCCTGGGAATATAAATACATTTTAAAGAGAAAACCCACAAGTTAATGAAGTTCTAAAGGTGTAGAATTGGTTTTGAGTCATGGGGTTTTCTTGGTATTCCTCCATGCATTCAGTTTAGAAAATTTCTTCATCCACTTGCATTAGCATTTCTGACAATGCACTATACATATCATTATTGCATCATAGTAATGACAGAAAATTTTTACTTGACTGGAAATTGAGCAATGTGGAAGAAGAACTGAGTTGACTTTCATGATATTCCTAGTAATTCTAGGATCCTTGAATCCAAGGATCTGGTGCTCCTTAAATGCAAGCTATGTACATTTAGGGAGGTTTAACTATATGATAAGATAGTTTATATATTCTTTTCTTCCTGGGTTTGGTGTTCTGATTTCCACTCAAAGATTAAAATGGTTCTCTACTTCTGTCATCTGGTAATCCTCCAACTATAGTTGTGAAGAAGAAATCTTAATTTGACTGCTGATAGAGCGGTATGTTGCAAAGAGGTTTCTAAACTCAGGCTACTGCCTACACTGTTGAGTTAGAGATTTATGAGCAAGGTCAGGCTTGGTAGTCCAAGTATGCCGGTACAATTAGAAGGGCACTGGATTTGTCATCTAAGTGTAAAATACCCTTTGGCTGCAGAGTGAAACCCTCATTTTCTAAGTAAATTAACTGTAATAACTATCAAACTACAGCTGGTAAGCAAACCAGCCATCTGTGAAAACGAAACCCATTGACCACAAAAGGTTTGTTAGACATTCCTTCAGAGATATGGAAAATTTGAACAAACTGAGCTGTTTTTGGGACCATGAAAAGCAAAAGACAACATAAAGGGTCACCTTATTACTTCATCTTTGCAAAAGAAAAACAGTTGGGAGATGAAAGGATAAGTCAGATGGTGCAGTTGTTCATCTTGAAATCATCTGCACAAGCAGATGAAACAGAGTGAGATCACTGTATTTACAAGCTAATAATGGTTATGCAGCAGATATCTTATGTAACTTTCTGCTGTCTCAGTGTGTCTGGATTCTCCAAAGTTTTCTGGGGTCCCTTAATTAATTGTAAACTCTTATTAGTGGGCCATGAGCTGAATTCGTGAATTTTGTTCAACTTTAATTTGGGCAAGGAAATATAATGGAATAATCACTCTGTTTCTTCACTTGGAACCTCCACAAAACAGCATCCATATGTAAAGCTTTTCAGTCCTATGGCACATGGAAACTGGAGTTCTAATAAGACTCTTCAGAATCTCTTTATACTGGAGATCCAAAGAAGGTATGCCACACTTTTTTTGATGCTTAAAGGAATTCCTAATCCTTCTACTAAACATAATGAATCTCACCTAAACCCTTTCAGAGGAAAGAGAATGAATACAGACTCAGAAAAATCTGTATTTGAATCTCAGCTGAAACACATTCTGACACTGGACCAAATACTTTAACCCCTTTGATTCTTACTTCTTCCAATTTTTTCATTTCTAAAATAAAAACAGTATGTCACTTACAGCATCTTATAAGCCCGAAATATCATATTTCTGGATTACCTCTGCTTAGTGACTGTAACATAGAGGATGCTCTATAATTGTTTCCCCTGTCTTCTTTTGAAACTAAGTCAAAGAAACCTGTATTTCCCTATTCTCACTGGCATTCTCTAACTGCCTTAGTTATTTCCTTAAAGGAAATCATGGACAGCGTGGAGAGAAATTACGACTAGTCAAAGAAAGATACTGACAGGAAGATATTTGTTCATGGGCAGCTAGAATGAAGAGACAAAAATAGGACATATATAAAACTGAGACTGGAGAGCTACTATCAAACCTGGAGTTATCTATATGTACTATCAAGTGGGGAGCTGCCTTCCCTGGAAGGATTTATACGATTCTATATTAAGGCAAAGCTAATATATTTTCACATGCAGTAAGTCTTATCATAACAACCCCCCCTTTTTTTTGCCTCTGCTACATGATACACTATAGATCAATTATTGAAAAATCACTTGAGGAGTAATAATACTAAATACATATTTATTATTTATGGCTATTTATTTCACTTGAGTAAAAACTTGTTGACAGCCTCATTATGTCAAGCCTATAGGAAGCTGATAACTTATTCTGTGGTCTTTGAAATCATTTGTTGGATTGTGCTGTATATGAGCAAATGAATGATGGCTAAAAACCCTTAAATAGAACTGTGCATTGAATGCACCATTTTCCCTACTAAATCATATGTACAGAACTCCTGCAAATAGAATGGTATAAAGGGAGATTGGCTTGAAAGCAGTACATACTGAAAACATTTAGGACTTTGGAAGACCACAGTGTCAATATGATACCACGTTTGTCAAAAAAAAGTTAATTCTTTCTTAGGCTATATTACTATAGATAGAACATTCTGATCTGTGAAATGCTTGTATCAATGATATAATGCCTGGACTTTTAAGAGAGTATGGAAAATAGGTTTAAGTTTTATATGAAGAGTAGTTAGTTTCTGTGAATATTAGGGGAAATAATTGTTTTATTCAGTTATTTTTAGATTCTGAAGAATGAAGCATACTTATGTTGTTTCAGTCAGTGTAACTTTGACAAAAGACAAAACATTATAGAAGGAAATTAGCTTGAAAATAGGGTAGAACTTTCTAATAATTAGAGTTTTCCAAGATATAGATGCCTTGAATTAGAAATACTCAGGCAGAGGCATCTGGATGGTTCAGTTAGTTGAGCATCTGACTCTTGGTTTTAGTTCAAGTCATGATCTCATGGGTGGTGAGATCAAGCCCCAGTCAACCTCCCCAGTCAGTGGGGAGTCTGCTTGAAAAGGAAAGAAGGGAAGGAAAAAAGGAAGAAAGGAAAAGAAAAGAAGAGAACTCCTAAAAAAATCCCCACTATGTACGCTTGGTACAAAATGAAACATCATTGTTTATATTCTGCAAGTGGAAATCTCCAAAAATATATATAAAATAGAATTGCCATAGGGTTACATTACTCCAGAAATGTCAAACTTTGTTTCTTCTAAAACAGGATTCCTGTGTGAGGGGTGTGTGTGTGTGTGTGTGTTATTCATTCACTTGATAATTATTCTTAGGCTTCTGTGTCATTGTTCTGTGCTAACCTTTTGACATTTCCTTCCTAACTACTTTTATTTTAAAATATACATATTATCTCTAAGAATCTCTTCTCAGTCTTCCTTTTCTATATTATCTTCTTTTTGTTTTTCTCTGCCATGTCATTTATTGCCATAATTTCAACCATCATCTATATCCAAATATGTATCTATATCCATATATCTATATCCATCTATATCTATGTTCATATATATGTTTAATCTTTATATATATATTGTCCTATGACCTCACATTAATCATTTCTATAATCAAACTTGTCTTTAACAACAAATATCTTCCTCTTTGATCCTTTTCTGGGTTAACGGCTTCATATTTTTTACAATCAACTAAACATGCCATTTTAGAATTAATTTTAATTTTTCTTTCTCTATCTTAGAAATCAAGCCTAACAAATTACCAAGAAAAGTCAGTTCTACTTCTGCAGTTCCCCATCTTCTCCTTTCTGTTAACATTGTCACTGACCTGACCTATACCTTCATTTCCTATAGTTTGTACTACTGTAATAGCTTCTTAATTGGTTTCCCGCCTCTGGCATTCAGCCTCTCCAAATCAACTTTGGTCACGGCCATGAGGGAAGGTTTCTCAAATCACATATCATAACAATCTTTGATTCCATACGAGATTTCGTATGACTTTCACTTGTATTCTTTCTTGGATTTCAGGGTCCCCATCGTCTGATCATAAGTGGTAATGTTATTCCTATTATTCTTTCCACTGCACCCCAAAGCCATACTTAGCATCTGCCATTCCCAGAGCCAAATTGATCTTCCCTGCCACTTTGTTCTTGCTCTCGATGTTCCTTCCATTAATAGTGTCTGTCCTCCCATTTCTGCCTATAAATATCTATTTATTTATTAGGACCCAGTCCTGCATATTGTCTATCTTCAGTTTTTTCTCTTGTGTAAGTTTTAATGGCATTTAATTTTCTTTTATGTTCATAGCATTGTATTAGTTATTCTATACATACTTGATTCTTTTTAGTAAATTTTTAATTTCATGAGAACAAGTAGCTTCTCTTCTTTCCAGTACCTGGTTCAGAGTTTTAAAGATAATAGGCACTCAGAAGAGGTTTATGGTATTGGACTGAAACCAGAAATGCAAATTAAAGATCCTCAACCTATTCAGAGGCAAAATAAAGAAAAACAAAACAGAGATGACAGATACTCTTTATTTATCCTAACCCATTGCTTCTTTGCACTATTACAGTTTGAAAGTATTTGTTATGCAAATTGTCCATCATTTGAGTCATAATCATAGAACTAATTAACAATAGATAGTATTCTCATTAAGCACACTAAAATTTGTGTTTGACATTTAGATATATTAGACTATTTAGCCAATATTTCATTTGACCTTAAGGTGAATTAAACATTTTGAATTTCAAAATGTCTACAATTTTCATATAGTAACAACTATATGAAAAATTACACAAGCAGGTGATTAGAAAATTAGCTTGGGAATGTACAGATATATCTATGTGAAGGCTAACCATTTGTGTTAACTCACACATAATACCTCGTCTACTATTTTTCTCTTTTGGCTTATTTTTACACACATGAAAAATAGAAATGCAATATATTCTAACTATTCTACATATTGATCAAATAAGTTATGCTTTATTTGGTAATGTTAAATTATTAGGAAAGGGTGTGAACAGCTGGCTATGGGATAACAAATAATCATATAATATATAATCATATAATATAAGAAGCTGCATAAGGAATAAGGAAGTTTGTCTTTGAACAGTTGCATTTTAAGAGATGCAGTTTAGGGGCGCCTGGGTGGCTCAGTGGGTTAAAGCCTCTGCCTTCGGCTCAGGTCATGATCTCAGGGTCCTGGGATCGAGCCCTGTATCGGGCTCCCTGCTCAGCGGGGAGCCTGTTTCCTCCTCTCTCTGCCTGCCTCTCTGCCTACTTGTAATCTCTCTCTCTCTGTCAAATAATTAAATAAATAAAATCTTTAAAAAAAGAGAGAGAGAGATGCACTTTAGAGGTCTGAGCATGGATTGGAGCACACTGCTAGTGTTTTAATTGTTGCTCTAACCCTCAGAAGCTCTGTGACTTTGGGCTTAATTTGCCTCTCTTCAGTTCCCTTATCTGTAAAATGGGGATAGAAGTATCTGCTATGTAGGGGTATATAAGAATTAACTGAGCATTTAGTATTATGAAGTCTTTGCACCTATGTTTTCTACTGCAAATATCTATTATTAACTTAAATATTAAATGCATTTATTGTTTTTATTAGCTCTGTGGCATTTATTTCAGCTTTTGATCTGAGTTTGTTTTCTTGCTCTCAAGCTTAGGAGAAACACAGGAATCAATAGGGATTATTTCAACTGAATTTAGAGCTTATCTAAGAGAACTTCAAGGGTTAGGAGACCAAACAAAACAAGAAAAGAGGATTTAAAAGAAGAAAATAAATTAAAAGTTTAAGAGATTAAATGGGTGGATAAAGAAACCCAGCATGTATTTTAGATAAAAGCTGGAAAAGCAGTAGTGCTGCTCTACTTAGTCAATGACTCCTGACCCCATTAGCAATAAATGTTTAATCTTACTCTTATTGTTCTTATTAGTAATGAAAAATGGACAGTTTTTTTTTCTTTTCCTATGAAGAAATGTATTAAGCATGATCTGTGATTTCCTCTCAGGAGTAGTAATAACTAGAAAAGTAAAGGAATGGTGATAATATGAGAAAAATACAGAAAATAATTTGTTAAAGTCCTACTAGATGTCAAGTATAAATAATATTTGCCATGGAAATCAATGTTGGTATCAGATAAATTTCAACTCTTATCTTTTAGTTGCACAATATAAAATCTAGGAACTTTTAAGGGAAATCTATAGAGAAATCTGAAAGCATATCAAACCTGAGAGATTATGGTTCAAATATGTTCATTTACTCTTTTTTTAAATTGAAGTATAGTTGATATACAATATTATATTGGTTTCAGTTTACAATATAGTGACTCAACATTTATATACTTTACAAAATGATCACCAGAATAAGTCTAGATAACTTTGTACATTCACTTTTGGTCATTATTGATTTTACAAAATTTAAAGATTTCAAAAAATGTGATTTTCTATAGTTAAATAATTTAAGCCTACAAGCAAATTTATAATCCACTTATAGTAAGTATAGGAGTTTGTGTATCTATAATCAATGTCTATATCTATATTCATATATCTACCATTATATCTATATATTTAGTCCTACTTCATGTTATCCTCCAATGTTTATTTTACCTTGCCTTTATTTCCTCATCCTTTTTTTTATCTTGTTACACTATAATTGTGAAAGCATCCTTAATCATTTAAAAAATGAAGTAGAATATCAAAAAGACACATAAACACAAAGGGATAAATAAGGCCTAAGAAAGTAATCATTTGTTTTATTGCTTTTTACTGCTTTGGGTAAATAATGATTACATGTCGGGTCTAATAAATACAATTAGAATTATGGCAGAGGTTTTAGTTTCTAGTATTAATAGGAAATCATTGGAAGGTAAGCTATTCTTTCCTTCTTTCCTTGTTTTTCCCTGAAAAAGGGGTTTTCATTTTCTGGAATTCTATTTCATTCCTTCTTAAGACCTATAAGACCTAACTCACCAATAATGATTAAAATCTTAGTCTACTTTTGTTTATTTTAAACCATCTGATATTTTATTGTTGGTATTAATCACATGATTCCTTGATTTTTTTTTTTACTTAATCCTGAGGGATGGAGAAGCCCATTAGATAGTAACTAATGATCAAGGACTTTTTCCTTTTTATGTAAATCAAAGAAAATTTTATTCTTGATTTCAGTATCTTGAATTTTCATTAACTTCCACACATTAATGTACTCCAGTTAAGTTCTCAGATTTTATTTTTAATGTCATGCCATAGAGACAGATGAAATATGCCAAACTCATGATTATCTTGGCAAGACTGTTAAATCAATACTTTCAATTTTCTCCTGTAGGATATACTTTCTTTTCTGATTAAAAGCTATGGTAGCTTTTAAGTTTTTTGAATGTAGATGCTCTTCCAGCACCTGCTGAGTAATTCCGTATGGTCAGAATAACCTATAGACCACATTCAGACCTTTATTTCTATATAAATTCTTGATTTGAACGTTTTTCCCCTAATTCTACTTTAATCCTTATTTCTATAACAACACTCTAAGATGCTAATTAAAAAAAAAGATTCAGAATTATATTCATAAATTAAACCATTATGGACTATAGATAACTACCAAGATTTTGTGAGCTCAAATGAAAGCTTTCATCCTTTTGACTGTGTGCCACTATACCTCTGAGGACTGAATAGAAGTCATTTAGACATACTTATTGTATGTCAACATTTCCAACAAAAAAGTGCTGCATACTGTTGAAAAATCTTAGTATTTACATGTTCATGAAAGGTATATTAGTATGTAAAATTTACAGATGAGAATGATGTCAGTATTTTGAATAAAAATGCCTTAGAGCTTATTCTCTCTAAAATTTAAATGTAGAATGAAATGGTGTTTCTAATAGATTGCAAGAATGGGAGCACTGGGAAGGAAGTGGCGTAAGCTAGGATTTTTTTAAAGCAATAGTGGAAACAAATGTTACCTTTTGAGTACGCTTGGCCAGGATAGCTATCTCCGGTGTACTATGCTCATTTTTGGAGTTGTCTTCTTGGTTGCCTGCTTATCAAGAACTGTAAATATAAGGAAAAGATAACCTTGTGTGTACCAGTGTTTCATTTTTCTCAAACAAGCTATACTTTACAGGAATCAGAAACACTAACCACTTTCCAGTCAGCAGTACTTCAGTTCATAATCCCTTTAATCTTTTTAAAAAATTTTTTGAAACATTTTCACATTTATTCTTTTATTTGATTTTCACCAAAAACTATAAGGTAGGTAAGGTGGTATTATTACCCTCATTTTACAGATAACCAAAAAACAACAACAAAAACAAACAAAACAAAACCACACACAAAAATCCAAAAACCTGAGATGTTGAACTATGTCTAAGTCTCACTGGAAGACTACCCAATAGCTTTTAGCAGAGAACCTGGGTGTCCTGAATCATGACTGAATTTCATTTCAGAAAACATGAAGTTCTTTTTTTTATTTTTTATTTAATTTAATTTAATTTAATTTTATTTTATTTTTATTCTTTGCCCAAGGGGTACAGGTCTGTGAATCATCAGGCTTACATCTTTCACAACACTCACCAAAGCACAAACCCTCCCCAATGTCCATAACCCATCCACCCTATCCCTACCCTCCCACCCCCCAG
>LNAC01000060.1:3408225-3493210 GCA_002007465.1 Ailurus styani | reverse complement strand
AAAAAAAAAAGAGTGGTGTTGGTAGAGTGGTAGGTGAAAACCTAATTAGGGCAAGTTCAAGAGAGCATGGGAAGAGGCAGAAGATACTGATAAATATTTCAAGTTTTTCTGTAAAAGTGAGCAGAGATAAAGAGCTGTAGCTAGATGGGGATGTGGAGTCAACTCTTTTTGTTTGCTTGTGGTTTTGTTTGTTTGTGTTTGTTTGTTTTAGATGACCAAAGTAATGTTTGTGGATAAGAATAAAGTACTTGAAAAATAAATAATCAAGATTGTGGGGAAATTAGTGGAAAGTTACCAGAGTAATGTAATGTCATCCCTTTTGTCTCACTCCAGCACACACTAGAGAACTTGGCTCTAGATAGGACAAATGGTTCATCTATTAACAGAGAGGTGAGTGTAAACAGAGACTGATACAGTTCTTGGATCGACATGAAGTAGTTAGTGGTTAGAAGGAATTTTCTTGTTGCTTATGTGTTTCAGTAAAATTGGAAGCAGGTCATTGTTTGGGATGAGAGTGAATGAAGGCATGTGGGAAGTTTGAGAAGAGAAGATAGGAAACACTGGCAGATTCATCACTGCACTTGGGCCTATCTGAGATTTATGGTCATAAATTTAAGGGTGACCTGGCTGCATGGTACAAGCATGCATGGAGTATACAATCAGATAGATTTAACCAGAATTGAGATTTTGTTTGGCACAGTAAAAGCTTTTAAAGTATATGCATAGGATTTTAATACAGAAACATATATATTTAATAAAGATACATATTTATATAAAGAAACATATTTAATAAAGAAACTTATCTGGATAATGAGTGAAATAGGGAAATAAGAATGATGGAAGCTTGTATCATCAATTTATTGTAGGCCACAGAGGGGATTTTAAAAAGTAATTAGAATTGTAGTACTAAAGGTACCTGGAAACAGACAGAAAGTGGGGTACTTGAACCTAAGATTAAGGAAGAGGTACAGATATTGTTAATGGCAATGTGTAGACTATGACTTGGGAGTAAGACTGTCTGTGGTATTTATATTTGCTTACTTTCTTGATGTTATTTATTTGTATCACAAATCATAATTTTGTGTTCCAGATTTTACCTTAAAAGTTATTATTTTTTATCAAGAAGAAAAGTACTAATTTCAAGTAACACAACAGATTGAAACATTTGCTTCTGTCCTAGAGCCATTTTGAGAATCAATCCAAGAACTAATTTTCAAATAATCTTCTACTTCTATTGTTTCACCAGCTGTTTGCACTCAGAAAGTAAATGAAATGCCAAAGATGTTTACATAATGAAACCTGAATTACTGAGTTCTACTTCCCAAGAGTTAAGTGATGTTAATTCTAAATCAGACTGTTGAATTTTTTTCTGGAATCATATCCAAGGCTGGGCCCTTTCTTTACTAATATGTATTATTGTTTCAAGTTGAGGTAGATATTTCTTTTTAGAAATTGGGTTTAAATTATTGTCTTTTGATGTTTTGCCACTCAACATTCTATCACACCAAGATTAAAACCAATATTAAAATATACTTGTTTTGGGGCACTTGGGTGGCTCAGTTGGGGTTAAGCCTTGGGCTCTTGATTTCAGCTCAGGTCATGTTCTCAGGGTCATGAGATCGAGCCTCATGTTGCGTTCCATGCTCAGTGTAGAGTCTGTTTCTCTCTCTCTTCCTGTCCCTCAGCACCTCTCCCTACTCGCACTCTCTCTCTAAAATATATAAATAAATCTTAAAAATTGTTTTTACAAAAATGTAATTATGTATAACAAAATACTGCAGAGTTTCACTTAATAGTTATTCATATAATGTTGTATAATCCTTATTTTCCAGATAGGCAAATGAAATTAGTTAAAATGGTTAGAGGCCAGAGTTCGGAGGACATTAAGTTCTCCTGAGCCTTGGTTTAGTGAAATGATATTAAACATAGGGTCCACCCACTGATTTCGCCAGTACCATACTGTTTTGACCACTACAAATTTGTAATATAACCTGAAGTCTGGAAGCGTGATGTCTCCAGCTTTGCTTTTCTTTTTCAAGATTGTTTTGGCTCTTTGGGGTCTTTTGTGCTTCCATACAAATTTTAGGATTGTTTGTCCTAGCTCTGTGAAAAATGCTGGTGATTTTTGATAGGGATTGCATTAAAAGTGTAGATTGCTTTGGGCAATGTAGACATTTTAAGAATATTTGTTCTTTCAATTCCTGAGCGTGGAATATCTTTCCATTTCTTTGTGTCACCTTCAATTTCTTTCATCAGTGTTTTATGGTTTTCAGGGTATGGGTCTTTCATCACCTTAGTTAAGTTTATTCCTAGGTATCTTATGGTTTTTGATGCAATTGTAAATGGAATTGATTCCTTAATTTCTCTTTCTGATGCTTCATTATTGATGTATAGATATACAACAGATTTGTGTACGTCGATTTTGTACCCTGCGACTTTACTGAATTCATGTATCAGTTTTAGTGGGTTTTTTTCAGCTGGTTTTCTATATAGAATGCCATGTCATCTATAAAGAGTGAAAGTTTTACTTTCTTACTGGTGTCTTTATCTGGTTTAGGTATCAGGAAAATACCTGCCTCATAGAATGAATTTGGAAGTTTTCCCTTTTTTCTATTTCTTGGAATAGTTTGAGGAGAATAGATATTAACTGGTCTTTAAATGTTTGATAGAATTCTCTTGTGAAGCTTTCTGGCCCTGAACTTTTGTTTGTAGGGAGTTTTTTGATTACTGATTCAATCTTTGCTGGTTATCCGTCTGTTCAAATTTTCCATTTCTGCCTGTTTCGGTTTGGGTAGATTATGGTTTGTGGGAATATATCCATTTTTTCAAGTTGTCCAACTTGTTCTCATGTAGTTTTTCATAATATTCTCTTATAATTTTTTTTGTATTTCTGTGCTGTTGGTTGTTACTTTTCCTTTCTCACTTGTGACTTTATTTATTTGGGTCCTTTTTCTTTTCTTTTTGATACACCTGACTAGACATTTATCAATTTTATTAATTTTTTCAAAGAATCTGCTCCTGTTTTCCCTGATCTATTCTATTTTATTTTTTTGTTTCTATATCCTTTATTTCCTTCCTCTTGCTATCCTTAGTCTTCATTTGTTGTTTTTTTTTCTAGCTCCTTTCGATACAAAGTTAGGTTGCTTATTTGAAATTTTTTTTGTTTCTTGAGGTAGGCTTCTATTGCTACATACTTCCCTCTTAGGACCACTCTTGCTGCATCTCAAAGGTTTTAGACCATTGTGTTTTCATTTTCATTTGTTTCCATGTACCTTTTTTTTTAAAATTTCTTCTTTGATTTCTGGGTTGACCCTTTCATTTTTTAGTAGCATGTTGTTTAACTCCTTGTATTTGTGGTCTTTCCAAATTTTTTCTTGTGGTTGACTTCTAGCTTTATAGCATTCTAGCCGAAAGCAGTGCATAGTATGATATCAGTCTTTTTGTATCTGCTGAGTTCTGAATTTTGACCTAATTTATTATTTTTCTGGAGAATGTCCCATGTGCACTTGAAAAGAATGTGCATTCTGCTGTTTTAGGATAGAATATTCTGAATATATCTGTTAAGTCCATCTGTTCCAGTATGTCATTCAAAGCCACTATTTTATTGTTTATTTTCTGTTTAGGTGATTTGTCCGTTGCTATAAGTGGAGTTTTAAAGTCCCTACTGTTTTGCATTATTATCAATTAGTTCTTTTATGGTTGTTATCAATTGTTTTATATATTTGGGTTTTCCCATGTTGGGTGTATAAATATTTACAATTATATCTTCTTGTTGGAATGTCCCTTTATTGTGATATAGTGCCCTTCTTTGTCTATTTTTATAGTCTTTGTTTCAAAGTCTAGTTTGTCTAAGTATTGCTTCTCTGGCTTTTTTTTTTTTGACAGCCATTTGCATGATAAATGTTTCTTTCTCCTCTCACTTCCAATCTGCAAGTGTCTTTAAGTCTAAAATGAATCTTTTATAGGCAGCATATAGACAGGTCTTGTTTTTTAATCCATTGTGACACCCTATGTTTTTTGACCTTAGCATTTATTCCATTTACGATCAAAATAATTATTGATAGATATGTATTTTGCCATTTTGTTACTTGTTTTATCATTGTTTCTGGGGATTTCTCTGATCCTTTCTTGTCTTTGTCACTTTTGGTGTCTCTTTTGCACTCAGAGTTCCCTTTAATATTTCTTGCAAGCCTGGTTTAGTAGTCACAAGTTCTTTTAGTTTTTGTTTGTTTGGGAAACTCTTTATCTCTCCTATTCTGAATGACAGTCTTGCTGAATAGAGTATTATTGGCTGCAGATTTTTCCCATTCAACACTGAATATATCATGCCACTCTCTTCTGGCCTGCCAAATTTCTGTTGAAAAAAATCTCCAGCTAGTTTTATGGATTTTCCTTTGTAAGTTAGGGACTTCTTTTGTTTTGGTGCTTTTAAAGCTGTTTCTTTATCACTGTGCTTTGCAAATTTAATTACAGTATATCTTGGTGTTGGCCTGTTCTTGTTGATTTTGATGGGAGTTCTCTGTGCCTCCTGGATCTGGATGTCTGTTTCCTTCCCCAAATTATGGAAGTTTTCAGCTATTTTTTCTTCAAATAAATTGTCTGCACCCTTTTTCTCTCTTTTTCTTCTTCTGGGGATCCTATAATATGAATGTTATTACATCTGATGGAGTCACTGAATTCAAGTCTATTCTGGTGTTGCACAATTCTTCTTTATCTCTCTTTTGTTCAGCTTCATTATTTTCCATTATTTTGTCTTCTAAGTCACTAATTCCTGTGCTTCTTCCAGCCTGCTGTTCATTGCATCAAGCCTGTTTCCAATCTTGCTTATTGTATCCTTAATCTCTGATTCTTTTTTGACTCTTTATCTCTGTGGAAGGGTCCCACTGGTGTCTTATATTCTTTTCTCAAGCCAAGCAAGTATCCTTATGATTGTTGCTTAAATTCTCCATCAGGCATATTACTTATATCTGTTTAGCTTAGACCTCCGGCTGTGGTCTTACCTTGTTCTCTCATTTGGGATAAATTCCTCTGTCTTCACATTTTGTCTAAGTCTTTGCCTTCTCTTTAGAAAAGCTAGTTAAGTCTCCTATTCCTGAAAGTAGTGACCTTGTGAAGAAGAGATCATCTAGTGCCCAGGGCCTGGCACTTCTAGGAATGTCTTTGGTGTGTGCTGCATGCACTCTCCTATTGTGTTTTTGCTACTCTGTCCTTCAGGCCAGTCATCTGCAGAGGCTCTCCTTGCCTGTTGTGGGCAGTGTTTTGTCCCTGGTCTGAATTTGAGAGTTGTAACTAGGTATGCTCTGGTCTGCTTGTGAAATGAGATCTGACACCACTTCTACCAGAACTGAGGCCCTGCAGAACTCTGGGTGGGAGACATGGTGTGAGCAGGGCTTTGTGCTGGTGTTTTGGGGGAGGGTCCCACTGCTCTGGGACTGAGGCAGGATTGACTGAGAAGGGCAGTCTTGCCAGATCTCAGTAGGGTGGGGCTTGGGGTAAGCAGGTTAGGCAGCCAGTGTCAGCACTATGCTGCTTCCCACAAGTGTTTGCTCTATGTTTATTCTGAGGTGCAGGGGTTGGAAATGGCACTGACAAGTTCTGTTGTTCCCAGAGAGGTGTCTCTGAATGCTGTCTTTCAGGGATGCACTCTGAGAAAAGTGAATAACCTCCCCTCTGTGTGCCTTAGCTGTTCTTCAGATTGCTGCCACCAGGTTGTTTGCCTGCCCTCTCCCCAGGAGCAGTGCAATGCCATTGGTGTTCTATCCCAGCCAAGGTGGCTGACCTTTAAAACTCCAATCTTTAAGCCCTGCTGGTTATAAGAACTCACAAAATTCAATGCATCTTATTTACTAAACTAATGGCTTTGGGAAAGTGTTCTTGTGTGTTACCCTGTGTGTTCCTGTCCCTCTCACTCTCTCTCCTTTGCAGCACCCCTGATCTATTTCTCTCCTAAACCAAATCTCTGCAATTCCTACCTTCTTTTTTTTTAATTTTTATTTTTTAAAAGATTTTTATTTATTTATTTATTTGACAGAGAGAGAGAGAGAGAGAGAGAGAGAGAGATCACAAGTAAGCAGAGAGGCAGGCAGAGAGAGTGGAGGAAGCAGGCTCCTCAGTGAGCAGGGAGCCCGATGCGGGGCTTGATCCCAGGACCCTGAGATCATGACCTGAGCCAAAGGCAGAGGCTTTAACCCACTGAGTCACCCAGGCACCCTTCTTCTTCTTCTTCTTTTTTTTAAAAGATATTATTTATTTTTTTGACAGAAACAGAGAGACGGCGAGAGAGGGAATACAAGTAGGGAGAGTGGGAGAGGGAGAAGCAGTTTTCCTGCTGAGCAGGGAGCCCAATGCAGAGCTGGATCCCAGGACCCTGGGATCATGATATGAGCAGAAGGCAGATGCTTAAAGACTGAGCCACCCAGGTGCCTCTGCAACTCCTACCTTCTTCATTGTAGCTCACTTCTTCTTTCCCTTTAGTTGTGGGTTCTTCAGGTCAATTCCTGGGGTATTTAAATATTAAATGTTAATTTAATTATTTTAATATTAATATTTAATATTTAATTTAATATTTAAAATTTAAATTCAATTAATTAACACATAGTGTATTATTAATGTCAAAGGTAGAGTTTAGTGATTCATCAGTTCCATGTAACACCCAGTGCTCATTATATAAAGTGCCCTCCTTAATGCCCATCACCTAGTTACTACATCTTCACACCCTCCACCCCTCCCGCAACCCTCAGTTTGTTTCCTGTTGTTCAGATTCTCTAATGATTTGTCTCTTTCTCTGATTCTGTCTTATTTTTCCCTCCCTTCCCCCATGATCCTCTGTTTTCCAAGAAACACTTTTTTAAAAGGAGGATTTATTGGAGAATTTTATGGTCTCCAAAGTCTGGGGTTCATGTCAAGAATAGACTGGAATCAAGGATTGAATTTCCGTGTAGATCCCACAGATCACTCTGTATCTTTCTTGTGCCTCTATATTAGGTCTTCAATCTATCCCTGTTGTGTTTTCTTTTTCCTAGTGAACACTCTTTGAGTGAGAACTCATCTCAAACCAGAAAATATATTGTTGCATTTTGTATGTAAAGTCACACATTTTAATATGACATATAAGAGTAAAATTTACATTTAAAATGTTCATAAGGAACTAAAATAGTGAAGGTATATTTATTCAAAGCTGTCACTTAAAATTCAGAAATTCAAAAGCTTATCAGTAATAACCATTTGGTTGATATTTAAATATGTTCAAATGTAGAAGCATAAGTTAAAACAGAGTCAAGGTACTTGTTGAAATCACAAGCTTAAGAATTTTCATTGTCAAAATTATAATATTATTAAGTTAAATGTTTTTGCTTGTCTTTTTCCTTATGAAAGACATCTTGTTCTCAACATATATAATAATTAGAATGAGGAGGTTGATTTTAGCTATGGCCAGTCTAATCTCTCAACATCTTCAATATGTATCTGTAGTAAGCTAATTTTATCTTCATGATGATTGTTCCAAATTTATCAACTGTTTTCTAGATTCTTACCAATTGTTTCCTGAACTCGTAAGTAAAGATAGAAGTCTTTAGATGGGTATGCTTCTTACTTATTTTCCTAACCAAACTCAAACCTGCCTACAAGAAGAAAAACAGTGAGAGGAATCTGTATTTGAATAGAACATAGAATTTTGAATTTAAATATTTGAATATTCTAGTTCAAAACCAGTAGAACTAGTAAAAAATAAAAGAGAGGATGATGCAGAAGAGAAAGGAATAATTGATAAGAGTGTAGTCCTGGAGAAGGTAGGAGAGAATGATATCCATTGGCATATGTGAGATTGATCTCTATAGGGGAATGGATGTTATCTCCTTTGTGTCTGGAAAAGAGAGGTAATAAGGATCAAGATGTTACATAACCAATATTTTTGTTTCTCAGAGGTAGAGATGACATTTGTTACCTTTTTTAAATTAAGAATTATCATTCAAATTTATCTTGTTCATATTAACATCATATAACGTTGATATTTTAACTGGCAACATTAACAGAACTAATTACATTGCTGGGTGAAAAATAGAGGTTCTGTCAAAAGCAGTTCCTACAGTTATCTCCATGTAGCCCTATATACCTAGAAAAGGATTCAGGTGGACAAAACTTCACACAATTAAAATTTATCTTTTACAATAAAACTTTGCTAGAGGTCTCCAAATGCTTGGTATCTGACACATTGTCTTTCAAATAATACATAGAATACTTGTACCTTATGTTCTTGGTGGACTCCCAGTGAGGATATTTTTACCATTTACTTTTTAAAGCTTATTTTATTAAACTTTGTACTAAGTGGGGTATTAACTTAACCTTGAATTAAAATAGGACTTGAAATGGTTCATATATAGACCTCTCTACTTACTTCATGCTACTTATTTTTCTACTTATTTCAGCCCTACCCCATGGAATTGTCTTATTAGAATTTTCTAATATGTTTAGTAAAACTGATATACAACATAAAACTTCTCTTTTCTTTTTCATTTTTATAAATTCAGTGAACCATGCAAACTGTTTTCTTACTTCTGTAACAAGAATTAGGACTCTCCTCCCCTCATTGTTACTGATAAGTAACTTGATGGTTGTTCGTTTCACTTTTCCTAAAAAGAGTTTCAGAATTTAGTTTTGAACTTAATTTGTAAAGATTTTCTAATACAGTCATTCCTTCAAATTTTAATTTTTAGTTTTCTATTGCCTTGTGTTGTTTCCAGTTTTATTTTATCTAGGCCATCACAGATGCTTTTAGGAAAGAGATAGTTTATCAGTAAACTAATTAATTTTAAACAATAGCTGATGATTAGCTTATGTCTGCTTTATTAAACTGATGTCTTATTACTGACATAAGATATTAGATTCAAATTAAATTTTATCAATAACATGTTGAATAGTAATACCGTATTAGCAAATTGTGATTGTGAGTTTCTTTAAAATATGACTTCATAGTCTAAGGTGTTTTCAAAACTAATGAATTGCTGTAATAGTTTCAAAATAATCTGCTATAGTAATGTGATCAAAGAAGCTTTTGTACTTGTGCAATAATTTATGTCACCTTGAATCATCTGGAGAGAGGACATTGAAACCTTGTTCATTTTAGTAACCTTGTTTTTCAGCCTGACAAGCAGAGGTGTATTTAATATTCTGTTGCAGTACATACAGCAAAAGCTTACTTAGTTGGTATATTTTCAGTTTAGAACCTTCTTTTGACTTAGTACTAAAAGATTATTCTGAATATGATTTAGGCTGTAGGAAATGTAGTTTTAGTTTATCTCTGGACTTGCTTATAATTGCTACTCTTTCTAATACTTACCAAAGTGCCAGATTCTCACTACTTCTCTACCATCTATTGATCCCTCATTGACTCATGTTGATGAAAGTGTGTCATGAAGAGTTCATACAAAAGTTACTATATCTCATTTTTTCTTAATCTGTTTTCTTAAAGGGATGATAAATGTTAATTTTTGAAGATGGTATAGAAAGAAAAGCAAGTGATTTACTAATGGGGAAAATTTTTTCTAATCAACATATTGAACCAGGAGATTCTGTTTAACAGAGGTGGTTTAAAAAAGATCTTGAGGGGTGCCTGGCTGGCTCAGTCAGTACAACTTGTGACTTTGGGTCTCTGGGTTGTGAGTTTAGGCTCCACATTGAGTGTAGAGATTACATAAAAATAAAATCTTAAAAAACTTAAAAAGATCAATAAAGCATAAAGTAACATTTGTTATTTATAGTAAGTTATAGAATAAAATCTTAATTCAAAATTATCCCTATACTTTATAGTTCAGTAAAAAGCAGTATATATTTTATGTCATGATTAAAGATCAAAAACTAGCTAATATCAAAGGTCATTGTAGAATGATAAAAAATTAATTGAATTTTCTCTTATTCTCTCCAACTAGTTTCCTAAGTTGCAATTACTAAGTAAACAATTACCATAAGCTGCTTTATAAACATAATGGTATGTGAAGTAATGGTTTTATTTTATAACTGTATTTAAATATTAATGGGGTCCCATTTTATATACATGGAAACAGACACAAAATTTAATTTTTATTCATTTTGATTAACGTTGTGATTAAGTGGTTTGCTCTTTGGAATTTGAACTAAAATACATTCTTATTTTATAAATTAATGTGTAAGTGTGTGTGTCTAATCTATGTAAACACTGGCTTAGCTGGCCAGTTAGGTTAGTTACTTAAAAGCATTATCAATAACTAGTTAATGAATCCAAAGCTCTAGACTTGACTCATGGCCATAACCTACTTCTAATCTTGGATATGCCATAAACATCTACTTGTAAATAATAACATGTAGTCATTAGTTCCGCTAGAAAAACAACTTATATCAGATACTACTTGCCTTTCTTAAAAAATATGAATTAAATGCTTCCCAGATGCAGGTATTTGCATATACTATCTTATTTAATACTCACACCAATCTTAAGTCCCATTTGCAGATTGGGAAACTAGAACTTAAAGATGTAAAGTAATTTTCCAAGGTCACATGACTAATCAAAACTGATGCTTGGATTGGAATTTCAGTTTATTTGACTCCTCAGGACATAATTTTTTCTCTACATTATACCACTTTCCCTTTTTGTATATAAAGGGAAAAAGCTGTTCTTATGTTGATATTTGTGAGAGAAAATCAACTAGATTCTTTCATGATGTCTAAAATTGCAAGCATGAACATACTTTAAAATCTTTTCACGTGAATCACTTTTCCATTAAGAATCATTGGTCATTTTGAACCATAAAATCATAACCTTTTCCATTTTGATTTGTTTTCTCTTTTAATAGGTGAACAATTTTGGGTGGAAAACTCAACCAGTTTTGCAAATTATTTTTTCCTTGTTTTTCTTTTCTTTTTTTTTTAAGATTTATTTATTTATTTGACAGAAAGAGAGCAATCACAAGTAGGCAGAGAGGCAGGCAGAGAGAGAGGGAGAAGCAGGCTCCCTGCTGAGAAGAGAGCCTGATGCGGGGCTGGATCCCAGGACCCTGAGATCATGACCTGAGCTGAAGGCAGAGGCTTAACCCACTGAGCCACAGAGGTGCCCCTTTTTCCTTGTTCTTGTTATAGAGAATGTGGTAAAATAAGAAGCATACAATAATGTTCAAAATTCTAATTTACCTAAAACCTCTGATTTATGATTAAAAATTAATTAGCTCTTTACCCATTCTCTTTATTACCCCCCCCCAAGTACTAGGAAATGGCTTCTACTTCTTTATTTGGTGGGAAGGGATAATTTTCCACATATAAACGTCAAACATGTTGGTTACACGAGAGAACATGAAGCCACAGTAATATTTGTCTTAGGTCTGAGAGCTGAAGCATGATAATTTGTGCCAAAGACAAATTGTAAATTTTTATATGTCATAGACTTTGAGGTCACATATAAGTACTCAAAGAGTAAATTTAAAGTACTGGAACCGAGTCCACCATAGGATAAAACAAATAGCAAGACAGATGGTGATCAGAACCCCATGATTATTTGAATATAAGTTTTCAGATATTTACAAGTAATTAATCATGTGACTAAACCTATTAAACTGGTCTGAAATATAAGAAATTTTTAATAGGAAGATAATTTTAAGATTCATTCAGTTCTAATCAAGATATTGCAGAATGTTCTTTGAGGAAAGTGTTTGATAGTCGTAGCATATCTAATTAATTCAATGACTAAATGAACTCTGAACTTTTTTATAATAAATTTATGTTTTTATTTTTTGGAATTTAAAAATTAAAACACGTGTACATATACACACAGGGTCCACTAAGCATTAAAAATTAAAACATTTTAATTCTAAAACATTAATAATTAAAACATCTATATATTTATGAGTAAATAATAGTTAATTTTAAAAATAAAATGAACTGGGCACCTGGGTGACTCAGTTGGTTAAGCCGCTGCCTTTGGCTCAGGTCATGATCCCAGGGTCCTGGGATCGAGTCCCACATCAGGCTCACTGCTTTGCAGTGAGCCTGCTTCTCCCTCTTCCTGTGCCTGCTGCTCTGCCTACTTGTGCTCTCTCTCTCTGTCAAATAAATAAGTAAAATCTTTTAAAAAAATGAATTTGTTAATTTATATATCCCTTGAAAATATTCACTTGCTTCTCTAATTTTGGAGTGCAGCACAGTGTATCATTTTTGAGAACACTTATTAAAATGAAAATCCCTATAGTTGTGTGTAATTGTTGTGACTTTAGTTTCCAACAGAGTGTACTATAAAGTGAAGCAAAGATTTTATTTAACAAAATAAAACCATATACCACATTCACTGCTTTGATTTATCACCATTATTTTTGACTTGGAATATCCCTCCCTTGACATGCTATTTTATGCCTTGTGATTCAGAGTGCCCTTTTATAGCATGTTGCAGTACTTGAGAAAAGAGACAGCCTCAATTCGTAACATTGCTATAAATCAGGGAGACTGTAGCAGTGGCAATACTTGCAAGGTTACCCAACCCTAGAAGTCTCAGATTTCTTTTTCTGTTATCATTGAAGATGGATGCTATTACATTTCTGTTCTTGAGGGCTTAGGTATAACAGTGGCTTATAAGTCATTTTCTTAAGTGAAAGAGAAATTTTGCCTGTTTGGACTGTTTGCACTTTAGTCTTAGATATAATCACTTCCCTCATCTATTGTTTTAGTTCTACTCTCCCTCGCACACACACATAACTTCTCACATGAAAAATTCTCCCACCTCTTCTGAGACACCTATCCTGTTTCCTTTACCTTGCCTTTCTATAAACTAGTACTGATTATTTTTTCTTACATGTAGGCTGAAAATAACTTATGATGTGTTTATTTTCATGGGTGTTTTAATCAAGAACATAAGTACAAAATTTCTCGTGGTGTCATTTCAGCATCCTGGCAGAAACCAAAGGTGTAGTTTTGACCATGAGCTTCTTATTGCCCTCATACCACACCAGTCAAAGATTGTATAAATCTTTAAGTCTGTCCTGCTATTATGGTCTGTCTCAAGAGAAGACTATTGTAATGTCTCAGGTATTCTTGCTAATTTTCTTATTTTTCAATAATATATGCATTTGTGGTATCTGCATTTCTTTTTTTAAAATATGTGCATTGAACATACTTTGTTAACATTTACTTCTATTCATTTTTTTTCTAGTAATTAGACTTTGTCACTGATGTATGTAATTTCTCTCTTGTTTATTCTATGAGAAGAATGTGAGTGATACGCCTACATTGATGCTTGAACGCTATAGCAGATGATCCTCACTTTGTATGCAGGAAAGTAGGCCTGTGTCAAGAAAAACACATAAATAAAGAGAAAGTATCACAAAATTCTGATGCTAGCAATAATGGAAAGGTAAGAAAGAAATATTCTTATTAAATAACAGATACTGTCTAGAATATCAGTAAGCAGTAAAATTTAAAAAATAGTGAAACTATTTTATATAAAACTATAATGGTGGCTACATATTATTATAAAATGTACAATGCCAAGAGTGAACCCTAATGTAAACTGTGGTCTTTGGGTGATGATTATGTATTAGTTTAAGTTGATCAGTTATGAAAAATGTACCATTCAGGTAGAGGATGTTGATAATGGGGATGGGGGGACCATGCATGTATATAGGCATAGGGAGTATTTGGGAAATCTCTGTACCTTCTTCTCAATTTTGCTTATGACCCTAAAAGTGCTCTAAAATTTAGTCTACTAAAAAATAAAATAACTACAAATTAAAAAATCATATATTGATGAATTGCATTAGCCCACTGTAAAAAAACAAGAAAATTTTTAGAAAGAATATATGAAAATGTAAAGAACTGTAATTCTATTTATTTATTTATTTATTTATTTATTTATTTATTTATTTATTTTTACTTTATTTTTTCAGTGATCCAAGGTTCATTATTTATGCACCACACCCAGTTCTCCATGTATTACATGCCCTCCTTAATACCCACCATCAGGCTTACCCATCCCCCCCACTCCACTCCCCTCCATAACCCTCAGTTTGTTTCTCAGAGTCCACAACCTCTCATGGTTCATCTCCCCCTCCAATTTACCCCAATTCACTTTTCCTTTCTTTCTCCTAAAATCCTCCACTTTATTCTTTATGTTCCACAACTAAGTGAAACCATATAATAATTGACTTTCTCTGCTTGACTTATTTCACTCAGCGTAATCTCCTCCAGACCCGTCCATGTTGATACAAAAGTTGGGTATTCATCCTTTCTGATGGCTGCATAATATTCCATTGTATATGTGGACCACATCTTCTTTATCCATTCATCTTTTGAAGGGCATCTCAGCTCTTTCCACAGTTTGGCAATTGTGGACATTGCTACTATACATATTGGGGTACATATGGCCCTTCTTTTCACTACATCTGTATCTTTGGATTAAATACCCAGTAGTGCAATTGCAGGATTATTAATTGCAGGGTCATAGGGTAGCTCTATTTTTAATTTTTTGAGGAATCTCCACACGGTTTTCTAAAGTGGCTGCACCAACTTGCATTCCCACCAATACTGTAAGAGGGTTTTCCTTTCTCCTCATCCTCTCCAACACTTGTTGTTTCCTGTCTTGTTAATTTTGGCCACTGTAACTGGTGTAAGGTGGTATCTTCATGTGGTTTGGATTTGAATTTCCCTGATAGCTAGTGATGATGAACATTTTTTCATGTGTCTGTTAGCCATTTGTATGTCTTCTTTGGAAAAGTATCTGTTCATGTCTGTAACTCTATTTATAGCATGTTCATTTTATCCTGGATGTTATGCTAAGGAACTTGAATGACTTATATACTTAAATTCTCTCAATAACCTTGTAAGAAGTTATCATTATTGTCCTGCTTCACAGATGAAGAAACCAAGGTTAGGAGTGTTTAATAATACACACACACACAAGGTCACACAAGTGGGAGGAGGAAGGCCCAGGATTTAAATCCAAGGTTGCTTGACTGCAGTGTCTAATCAGTCACACACTGAACAATGTATTCATGCCTTATATAGTTTATTTTTATATTGGAGCTTGGGGAAATGCCTGTTGATAGTAGGAAAGAATTGGAAGTAGATGGAGGTAGCAGAATACCTTCATGTTTTGGTACATATGTACATATTACTTGAATATCTTACAAATAGAATGGATCATATATTTTTAATATAATTTAAGAAAGAAAGCAACAGTGAATTCATAGAAAAAAATATATTTCAAGGATAAAATTTTTCCCCTAAATTTATTAAAGTCATAGTCCATTAGTCACTTATTTATGATCAAGACAAAAACAAAACTAATTTATCAAGGAGGGTTATGATGCAGCTTGCTCTTAAGTCAAGGTTAAACTAAATCTTAGAGTTTTTCGTCTTTCTTTTTTCTCCTCCCCTCCCTCCTGCTCCCCTTCTCTTCCTTTTTTCTTTCTATTCCTCTCTCTGTGTCTTTCTTTTCCAATCCTTCAGAAGTCTGTGACTTCAGTAAATGACCAGAAAAAAAAAATAAGGCTGAAGGAAACTATTAATGTATGGGCAACCTGAACACCAGCTTTAGAAAAGATGACTCATTATGTACCTATAATCTCATTAACAAAAGGAACAAGATAAAGTATAAATTTATTGTTTCTATCAGTCATTCCAGATTTTGATGGAGACTAGACAAAAAACTAGATGAGTAACTAAGAGATTTTTTTTACTAGGTTTTACAAACCTCTGAATAGTTTTGTAGTGCTTTATACTGTTTTATTTAGTTGGCTTTTATAATATATGCATTGACTAAAGGACAGATATGTTTTTTCATGCAGATGTCCATTCATTTAGTAGACATATTTATAGTTATTATGAAGACTATTTTAGAAGCTAATAATATATCATCACTTAGCATTTCAGCAACCGTGAATAATTCGTGTTAAAATCTTATTTCGTAGTTAAGGATGAGACAAATAGCTAGTTAAGGTAGCCTAAAGCTACAGAGCCAGGATTCAAACCCACATTGGTCTATCTGCATAACCCATTTCTTCCCACTATAATATCCTGCTTCCTGATACTCAGAAATATCCAGCTGTTTTGTCATTCTTGGACCTTCTAAATGTCTTTTAAAATCTGAGATGTTCCCTAGGTGGGGTTGGGGAGATTGTAGTTCTGGTGTATATTGTGCTATGCCATGTTGCATTCTGTTGACCTATAAATAAGTTAATAAACCTGGTGGTGATTAAACACAACCCAGAGAACAATAGAAGCTGTCTAGGACCTATAGTTAGTTTGGTTTCATTCTTCTATAGGGAGAAGAGCTCAGATCAGTGTGATGTAGTTTCTATCAGAATGAAAATAACCTGAGCATTCTGGAGTAAATGGTAATAGAAGGGAATGTTGAAAGACCTGTCAGCTTCTTTTAGTGAAACAGTAACAATAATGAAGCAGTGCATAGAGGCTTTACACCTTTCAGCAAAGATAAACAGAGCCACACACTGTTCTTGAAAATGTGAATGGAAAGAGCAATATAGTACAGGCTCTACATCTCTTTCCTACTTAAAAAGAGTAAAACTATTTTCAGTAAAACTATTCAAGACTCTGTCACCCACCATTACAGTTACTCACGTTGATTTGAGATACAGTAGTTATAGCTCTCTGATTGAACATGCTCTTCTTACATTAGGAATGATTTAGGAAAAACTGGATTATACCATAAACAATTAAAGATACTTTAAAGCATGACAGTTCTTTTAAATGAAAGTTTATGTTATAAATGAGCATGAATTAAACAATAAATCCTGAGCATTACATAATTCCTAATTCAGCCATAAAAGCTAAAGATTTTTTTTTTTTACCATAGGTGGGAGGGGATGGTGGAAGAGAAAGTTTTGCCAGTTAATTTTATTTTCTAACCTAATTCTCTGGTACAATTATTTAGAATCCAATATACCTATTAAAATTACTTTCCAAATTTTATTTCTTCATACCTACTGAATTAGAATATATATGGGTGTTTTGAGAAAGCCCTTAATTGATATCCATTTGTGATTTGATCTAAAAAGGAATTGTTAATTTCCTTACACAAACATATTATGTATATACACACATACAGTGTATCTATGTATATTACTGTGCATCTATATCATCTGTCTGTATGCTCTCTAGAACATAAATACTGTAAAGGAGAACAATTCATTGTTGTATCCCCTATGCCTAGAACCTATGCCTAGTTCTTAAGGATCAGTTCAGAACATATTTGTTAAATGAATAATAATTCTCAAAGAAGAGTTGGAAGGGGGCGCCTGGGTGGCTCAGTGGGTTAAAGCCTCTGCCTTCAGCTCAGGTCATGATCTCAGGGTCCTGGAATTGAGGCCCGCATCGGGCTCTCTGCGGCCTGCTTCCTCCTCTCTCTCTGCCTGCCTCTCTGCCTACTTGTGATCTCTCTCTCTCTGTCAAATAAATAAATAAAATCTTTAAAAAAGAAAAAGTTGGAAGGGGCAATGTCAGTGATTCAGCAATAAGACTGTCCAGTTAAGGAAACAGGTCTTAAGCACAGTTTTGTTTTGTTTTTTAAGATTTTATTTATTTGACAGAAAGATAGAGCCAGAGAGCACAAGTGGAGTAAATGGCAGAGGAAGAAGCAGGCTCCCCACTGAGCAGGGAGCCAAATATGGGGCTCCATCCCAGGGTCCTGGGATCATGACCTGAGCTGAAGGCAGGTGCTTAACTAACTGAGCCACCCAGTGCCCCCATAAGCACAACCTTAGTAGATGTTGTTGTGAGACTTCAAGACCTGGGGATAAAGCAAGGGTTATTGAGAAAGCTAAATGGTAAAGCTATTCTTGTTAATGATGAGGTGGTGGTGGAAGGGGGTGAGGGAATTAGTAAGAGATTGAGGTTTAATAGTCTATCAGTGATTCTTTTTTTTTTTCTAACCCTACTTTTATCAGTCCTTCCTTGTAGGTCCTGCTAGTTCACCTAATCATCTTTTTCTTTCCTCCTTAATTTTTTTAAAAGATTTTATTTATTTATTTGACACAGAGAGAGAGATTACAAGTAGGCAGAGAGGCAGGCAGAGAGACAGGGAGAGGAGGAAGCAGGCTCCCTGCTGAGCAGAGAGCCCGATGCGGTCCTCCATCCCAGGACGCTGAGATCATGACCTGAGCCGAAAGCAGAGGCTTTAACCCACTGAGCCACCCAGGCGCCCTCCTCCTTAATTTTGTAAAGCAATTGAGCCCTGAGGTCATGCTGCAAACTTAGCATAGTTAAGATTCTCCAGAATATTAAGAGTTGTTTTGGTCATAAATGACATTATATATGAAAATAAATTGTTGCTATCTACTTTGTTTACTAATGTATTTATATATTTTTAATTTTTACTAATGTATATTTTAAGCATTTAAATGAGTGCCTGACAAATAATAGAGACTCAATAAATATTTCATTTAAGGATTAAAAGTATATATCACATGTCTTTATGGAGATTTTAATTTGAGGTTGATTCTTCAATTTATATTTTATAGACTATTGTGTAGTCTTCTAAGGTCTCATTGGGCTCTTCTAACAACTGCAGGTAGATCATGCAGTTACTATCCTACCTAATTTACAGAAAAGGAAACCAAGGCCTAGAAAGATCAAATTTATCTGTTTATTTCACAAATTTATATGAGTTTTGGACTGTAAAGACTTGAAATGTCAGCTGGTTTCAATTTCTGCATTCCTAACAAACCACTTATGCTTAATTCTTTCAGTGATGAAGAATGTCCTTCTCCTTAGAGCATTTCCATCCATCCTCTTATATCTCTTCTCAGCTTCCTGCTTGTATGTCTTTAGAGTCATCTTCTATATGATAGGATTTCAGCATTTGGAAAAAAAAAATGCAGTAGGCCTTCCGAGGATACTCTTGTCCTGGGTAACNCCATCCATCCTCTTATATCTCTTCTCAGCTTCCTGCTTGTATGTCTTTAGAGTCATCTTCTACATGATAGGATTTCAGCATTTGGAAAAAAAAATGCAGTAGGCCTTCCGAGGATACTCTTGTCCTGGGTAAATGCTCTGGTTCCTTTACCCATTCCTCATAAGACACGGTTTTGAGACAGTTTAGCCACCCATTATGCTTCAGTTAGTTTAGCCCTTTCAATAATTGTACTCATCATGGCTTGGCACAATTTCTATTTATGAATCCCAATTAAGTTCCACACAATTTATCTATACTATTTCATTTAATTTTTGAAGTAATTAAGTTAAACACTTAAGTGAACACTTGGTTGTAGGAACAAAAATCCATCTAAATTAGCTTAAGGAAATTAAAAGGAAAAAATTTTTTTCATGGCATAGATTCTCTGAAATTCCACAGGAACTTCTGAAAAGTGGTAAGTTCTCTGGGTGTAGAGTTACATGGTGATTTCTGACAAGGGAAAGGAGCAAAAGTAACCTAAGTAGGAGATGTTGATAAAAGGGCCTGGTAGAATTTATACACAGACAGCTGTCACATTTGTCTCATAAACTCTCAAGGATTTCTGGAGAATTGGAATTGTTTTCTTTGATGGTTTAATTAGGTGACCTAATCACTGATACAATGCTCTATTTGACCTTTTTACTAACTAGCAGCTAACTGGTTTATCCTGAAAATACACAAATGAGATTTACTGTTCCCTTATTGCCTACCTTTTCTTTCACTCCTTCTTCACTCTTTCAACATGCCCCATACCACTAGATTCTGAACAACTTCACCAAGGTAGAAGGTCCCTGAATTTTAGTTGGATTTATTTCTTATTCTCTGATATGCAGATGTCTTACCAATAAGTCTAGAGTAGTTACTATTTCTTGCTCACTAGGGCTGAAAACTTAATTGCGGTGATGGATCCTGAAGCCGAGGGATCACCCCTGGATTCCAGACCTATGAAAACTATGAAATAATGCATGTTTTAAGCCACTAAGTTTTGGGGTGATCTCCTATGAAGCACAGATAATTTATAAAACTTATATACTCTTTTTTCTTTTTGTTTTTATTTTAATTGTAGTTAGTTAATATAGTGTTATACTAGTTTCAGGTGTACAGTATAGTAATTCAACAGTTCCATACACCTCTCTGTGCTCATCATGTCAAGTGCATTCCTTAATCTTCCTCATCTATTTAGATAAGGATTCCCCTTCCCCTCTGGTAACCATCAGATTATTCTCTATAATGAAGAATCTCTTTCTTGCTGTCTCTCTCTCTTTCTCTTTTTATTTTTTCCCTTTGCTTGTTTGTTTTGTTTCTTAACTTCCACTTGAGTGATATCATATGGTATTTGTCTTTCACTGACTAACTGACTTTGCTTAGCATTATACTGTCTAGCTCCATCCATGTTGCTGCAAATGACAAGATTTCATTCTTTTTTATGACCGAATAATATTCCATCCCTCATCTTCTTTATCCATTCATCAATGGTGGACATTTCATCTGTTTCCATATCTTGGCTATTGTAAATAATGCTGCTGTAAACATAGGGGTGCATGTATCCCCGAATTAGTGATCTTTTATTCTTTGGGTCAATACCTGATAGTGTGTTTGCTGGATGGTAAAGTAGTTCTGTTTTTAACTTTTTGAGGAAACTATACTGTTTTCCACAGTGGCTATACCAGTTTGTATTCCCCCCAATAGTACACGAGTGTTCTTTTTTCTCTACATCCTTGCCAACACCTCTTGTTTCCTATGTCGTTACTATTAACCATTCTGACAAGTGTGAGGTGATATCTCATTGTAGTTTTGATTTGCATTTCCCTGATGGTAAGTCACGATGAGCATCTTTTCATGTCTGTTGGCCATCTATACTGTTTGTTTGTTTGTTTGTTTGTTTGTTTAAAGTGGGCTGTACACTGGGCTTGGAGCCTAACAGAGGGCTTGAACTCATGACCCTGAGATCAAGACCTGAGCTGAGATCAAGAATGGGACGCTTAAATGATTACACTATCCTGAGCCACCCAGGTGCCCCTCTATCTCTTAGATAAAATTATGTAAAGAATATGATTGGCCCAGTTCATGCTACGGGCCAGGTTTTACCTCAGAGCAATAAGTTGTAAATGGTGAGTGAAAAATGTGTATGGGAAAGATGACTACTTAGTTAATATTCCAAACTGGAGCACTTAAAAGCTGGCATGCTTACTAATTAATAAGCATAAATAGAACTCTTCTTGGGCAGATGGAGAGGGCCACCCTATTTATAGGACAATCACTCCTTGGGCCTATGGTAAGGGCTGGCTAAGCCAGATGAGAAAGTGATCATGGCAGGTAAGTTGGTTTACCTGTTTGATTCATTGGCACGATTTTCCCTGTTATATAACTGGAAAACGGAGTCTCACTCAAGTTGTCTTTTAAGTGGCAATCATTCATGTTAAAAATGGTGGATCTGGAATTCAAACCCAGATCTCTCATTATAGAGCTTGTGTGTGCTTTCCACTTTGTTGTTGCATCTCTGCAGGACCCTGTATATTACAGTAATGTAGTCAGAAATCAGGGTTTAATTTACATCATTATTCTAGACCCATTGTTATTCAGTGGTTGTCAACTTTGGGTACACATTAGCATCAGTTGTGGAACTTTGAAAATATCAATGCCTACTCCTCTTCTCAAATCTATCAAGTCAGAGTCTTTTGTGGTGTGGTTAGGCATCAGTATTTTTAATTCTTATCATTCCACTGTGTGGCCAGTCTTGAGATGAGAGAGCCTTATATGGGCTGGGAGTTGGGGAACTGACATGAGGATTTGGGACTGGGAGGGATGATAGAGGGTTTGTAAAGTCAGATTTTTTTATACAGCAACTTCTCTGATTGCCAGGAGAGGGATCTGGAAATCCCTGTATTTTAAGCAAGTGCCTCAGTTAATTCTTACCAGGCAAGCTTGGGATCTGCTAACATAATTCATCATCAAAAAAGGCCTTTCATATGTAGTTTTAATAATAAGGCATCATTCCTTTATTAAAATACCTATAATCACTTAAGTCTGACATTTATATTTCAGTGTTACTTTCTGATGCCCAGGAAAAAAAGGTGGCTTTGTGAAAAACCATTTCTGAAACTTTATAAATGGGTGTAGCTGGCCAGTGATTCTACTAGTATGGATAGCTCTTTGACATTGGGAATAAAAAATGGAAATCTCATGTTTTCTCAGATGTTGCAAAAATATCAGATGTTAATAAGTCCACTGCCTTGCTGATTTTTTGTGTTTACTAGGAAGACTCAAGCATAGTCCTGTTCAGTCATCTATCTTTTCATTGAAGAGAGGAGAAGGAACTTATTTTAACCTTACTCAGCTCTTTTTCATCCAGAAAGAAAATAAAATATTTTTTAAAAGTATACTGCTTTTTCTATGAAAATGGCTATATCCACAGTCTCTTGAATTTTACCTCAGAGTAGATATATTTCTGAAGCAGTTGAAAATAGGCATGGGCATCTGATTTAAGACAGGAAGTAAAAAATAAATTGTTCAATTAAAATTACAGTGGGAATTTTTTGGAGAAAGTAATTACCTGAGCTGGAACTTAGCCAGGACAACAGTTAATTCTCCCACCCATATGAAGAAGGGAAATAGGAAATGAGTAATTCTCCACTCTATCCCCACCCCCACCTCTTGTGTCAGAATGTATTACATTTATTTTCTTATTGCTGTGTGCAACTCAGATGAGAGAGAAATTTATTACCAGATTTATAGAAAAAGACATTTGGGTAGTTTGTACCTCATAATTCAAAAGGCAAAGAAGCTGACAGAAATCCCCAACCAGAAATTTCTCCCCTATCCCACAGTGTTTAAATGGTGTACAATATGTGAACCGATAGTCATCAGTCAGGCATCATGTGTTGGGGCATTCAGCATGCACAAAAAATTTGTATTCAGGATTCATAGGAAACAGAATACGTGGTCTTATTTCACCATCAAAGAAGTTCAGATAAGAAATATAAATCATTATAGCAAACATAATCGTTTTGTGATCACCAAAGTATTTTTCTTTTTTTCTTCTTCCTTCCTAGTAATTTCTGTTGTTTGTCTTACAAGTATTTATTTTAATTTTTAAATTATTATACAGTAAAATGGATGTTATTTTTTGGTTCTATGAATTTTAACACATGTGTAATCACCACCACTGCTATCGCAATTTGGAACAGTTTTACTATCTAAAAAAACCTTCCTTGTTTATCTTTTTGTCACATGTGCTTCCACCACCTCAAAACCCTGACAACCACTAATCCGTTTCCCATCATTACAGTCTTATTTTTTTTCAAGAGTGTAATATAAATGGAATTTTAAGGTATGTAACATTTTGAGACTGGGTTATTTCAAGGTTTTGGAAATTATGACTGTAGTGCTATAAACATTTATGTACTCAGGAGTGGCGTTGCTGGGTCATCTGGTAAGTATATGTTTACTTTTATAAGAAACTGAAACATTTTCAGTGGTTGTACCACTTTGCATTCCCATGAGCAAGATAAGAGAGCTCCAATTTCTCTGCATCTTTGCCGGAGATTGGAACTACCAGTGTTTTTAAAATTTTATCCATTCTAATAGTATGTGGTGTTATCTCATCATGGCTTTAATATTCATTCTCTAATGGTTACTGATATTGACATCTCTCCAGTACTTACCACTTTTCTCGTGCTCTCTTTTTCAGTCATCCAGCTATAGTATGGTGGTACTTTCCTACCATGCTTTGTCACATGCTTCCAGGCCTGCACCTACATCTGTAGAACAGAGAGACAAAAACAATGAATAATGTGACCCACTCTCATAGGATTACAGCTCCCCCAATCAGGAAGAAAGAGTTCCCCCTTTAGAAGTTTGGTTCCTATGGGGTCCATTTCCCATTACCTCACTATAGGATTGTTTGTTGCCTAATATTGGAGAGACTAGTGAAAAAGACAAAAAGCCATTTCTACACTCTGTATTTTAGGAGTTCCCTTCTCCACTTCTTGAGTTAGAAGTAGTTTCTTCTTGAGGTCTCTCTACCTGCACCCTAGTGTTTAGTTGTTTCGGAGAGGATTGAGAGGAGATTAGAGGATACTGTAGGGAAAAATGAAAACTTATTTGGTGATGCTTCAAAGTATGGTCTTCCTTTCTTATTTACATGCTACTGTTTGCTTTTCAGAAACATCAAATAGATGCTCTATACATTCTGTCCAGGATTTACAGTTGCATTTATAGAATGTACTTATCTTGCACTAGAACTTTGATCCTCGAATCTTATTTTTTTTATTTTAAAATTCTTTGTCAAAAGTAAATTACTACCTTAATTCTTGCTTATAAGTCTATGGAAATTGCTCAACCTAGCTCTAGATCTTTTTATATATACATACATACAACACAAAATATAAAGAACCTGTTCCTACTTACTTGTTTAAAAAAGGCTTTAAAAACAGTTTTGAAGTAGATTAGCTCATCAATAGGTAGTTCATTCACATGTAGTTCGATCTTACTTTGTTAGTAATTCATTATTATGCAGTGAAGAGAATAGAAATAATTATCAACTCATTTCAACAAAACATTTGTGGAGAATTTTGTGCCCAGAAATGTACACAATGATATCGAAGAAATAAAGACATATTTATAATATATTTTATACTTAAGAACTATGCCCATTGTACTTGAAATGCTTAAAATATGTTGACAAAAATGTGTAAATATATAAAATAGTTCTGCAATACTCTTTATATTACAGTTAATTCTGGTTTCACATGTGTATGAAATGGGGGTACAAACACAAGCAGTGTGAATTTTGAGGTGCTGGAATTGGTAGGAGATGGATGTTTCCTGAGAAATGACAATATTAGCCTCTGGGATAGAATAATGTGGATAAGAGAAAAAGGACTCATTCTTTACTACCACAGAGGAATGAAGACCCAGGAAATGTTCCATACATACTCCGATTACCAAAGTCCAGACCTCTGTCTTGGACTCCTCTGTCAGTGTATGTTCCAGAACCAATGTGTTAAGAACTAGTGGCAATCATCATTTTATTATCAAACATATTCAAAATATTTAATTTTTAACACATGGTCTATGTTTATCCTAATATAAGGCAAAAGTCAATAAATCTGAACATTTGTACCTCAATAACAACTTTTTTATTATAATTCTAGGCTCAATGAATTTCACTAAAGTACCAGTGAATTTTGAAACCTCTATTGAAAAGTAGTTTTCATGGATAGTTAGTGACTTTAATACCATATTTGTAGGATAGAGCATTATTATGCTAATTCTATGGAAGAAAGTTACAAATAGTAATCAAATTTGCTTATGCTCCACATAAAATTTCAACATTCATTGAAGATAGTAACAATAATAACAACACTGTACTTAGAATATTCTGTCAAAATCAACCACATGTCTTGTTTATTTAAATATGCAATATTGGGGCACCTGGGCAGGTCAGTTGGTTAAGTATATGACTCTTGATCTTGGCTCAGATCTTGATCTCATGGTTGTAACTTCCAGCCCTACGTTGGGCTCCATGCCAGGCATGGAGCCTACTTGAAACAAACAAACAAACAAGCAAACAAATAAATAAGGGTGCCTGGATGGCTCAGTCAGTTAAGTGTCTGGCTCTTGATTTCAGCTTAGGTCATGATCTCAGGGTGGTGAGATAGAGCCCTGTGTCAGGCATGGAGTCTGCTTGAGATTCTCTTTCTCCCTCTCCCTCTGCCCCTCACCCTGCTATCTCCATCTCTAAATAAATAAATAAAATCTTTAAAAATAAATAAGTAAATAAATAAAACTAAGTGATTTCATAATTTAAAAAAAATATATGATACTATCAATTTGTAGTCTTTCTTCTCTCACTAGATTTCTTAAAGTCAAAGGCCCACTGCTGAGGTCAAAGAATAGGTACCATTTCAATGTTAACCACATTTTAAATGCTTACATCATGTTTATATTTTTAAATATGTATTAGAATGGGTATAGATTTGGCTGCATAGCTTAATATGAGTGTCTTGAACAATGTAGAACTTTTTTTTTCTTTCTCACAAAATTACCTGGGCTAGTGTGGTTCACTGTTTCATGAAGACACCAAAGGAATAGGTTTTTTTTTTTCCATGTTGCTCCCCTAAATGATGTCAATAAGACATGTCTTTCAGCTGTTCTTTGTGTTGCCTTTATCCTCTCCACATGGTAAGGATGACTGTAGTAGAATCTCTGAGCTTCATACTTCACCACAAAATCCAGTAAAAAAAAAGAAAACTGCTCTATCACCAGAAGCCCAGAAAATATTTACTTACTTTTTTTATGTCTATCTCTGATATACTGATTTTAGCCAGAGGATAAGATGAATTTACGTACTTACACCAGTTGACCCCCAGGGGTAGAGTCAACTCTAGTTAAACCACATTGGCTGGGAGTTGGAGGTGAGTAATTCTTTAATAGAAAATCACAGTATTTTTGCTGGAAGGAAGGAGAAGTTGGTACTGGATAGATAAAGAAAAAAATTCCGTTAAAAATTATTATCGTGAAGGATATCTATGTCAAAACTGCAGTAGAAAAAAATTTTGGAATATCCCAACCTCTATCAGAGGTTAACTGAGTGTTTGCCCCTTATTTGTGAAAGAAATGTCAACTACTTCATCACAAAGTCCAAGATGGAAACATCACCTTGAAATTACTGACAGTCTTTTCAAGAGTAAATGATAGAGTCTAAAAAAAGTAGAGATTACATCTTGGAATCATTTGGGGAAATCGTAGGCCTGACTACAGGTTGATCAGTCCTAATTATCCAGAGGAAGGGGGACTTTTAAGAAAATCTCTGTATTTCAAAGATTTAAAAGAAAAAAAAATTATCCCTGGAGATGAAGAAAGAGGAAATCAATATGATCTGTCTGGAACCATATGTAGAGAGATATTATAATCAATCTTGATTCAATTTTCCTAGGAAGTCTCTGAAAAGTAGCTGGGAACTGAAAGAGCTGTTTACAAAGAGCTGGGACTTTGGGATCCCAACTGTGTAACAGTTTTGGCTGATCTTAGTGGTAAAGGAGTAGGTTTAATAATTTCCCCAAGAACTCCTAAAGCTTGACCAGGTGATAATAAGCTTTATTCTACAAAACATAATTGTCTATCTGCTTGTATAGGATCAGACTTGAAAAGTAACACTCTATAGCAATAAGATTAACTGGATTCTGTTCTCTCTACTTGTTGCAAAGGAACAATCCCAACTTTTAAAAACGTACTAGTTAGGTGAAATAGAGCAGCCATCTTTGGTTGTTCCCTTACTGAGGGGATACTTTAGCAGCAAATAAACTTCTGTAGCTGCTTAGCAAGGAAGAAGGAGGATGGAATGACACATGCCAGAATTGTGGTTATAAGAAAAAGAACATCCTTACCTTTGTTTAAACTTACCTGGTACAGTCTTAGAATACCTTTTTGATACATTTAGTTTATCAACAGTAAGAGCCAGAACAAATATACCCACTATTAGGAGGCAAGACTCCCCATTCGCCTTTATTTTTTTATTTTTTTTATATGCTATTTTTAAAAATTATTATTTGCCTCATTCACCTTTAGAAAATTCACTGTTCTGGGTGCTAACAGATCCAGTTGTATATCTTGCATTCTCTCACTCACTCAGTAGACTGAAATCTACTTTATTTCTCCCCCCTTCTCTTCAATTTTTTTTTATAAAAACAAAACAAAGCAAAGCAAAACACAAAACTCTAAAATACTCATTATGTGTTCAGCTCTCAATTGCTGGGGATTGACCAGTGGTAAGGTAAAAAGAGACCTAAGATAATAACAGTGTCAGTGAACTTCTCTAGGTCCATTTTCCATTTCCTCTTGAGTACAAAATCAGGAAGGGCAAGCTCTTCAGTGATTATTAAGGGCGGGGGAAAGGAACATGGAAATTGCACATGCACTTTTAAAGTTCTGCCCTTAAAGTTCCCCAGTTATGTCAAACATTACTGCTACTTATATCTTATTAGCCAAAGAACCTCACATGGTGCAGTGCAAGGATAGGGAAGTATAACTTTATTATGGCTTAGAAGAAGAACCATACTGGGATATTTATGAAAAGTCCTGATTACTTCCATAGAAACCAAAAGAATTTATGAACTAAGTAGTGTGACTTTTGAATTTAAAAATTGAAAACAGGGACACCTGGGTGGCTCAGTCAGTTAAGTGTCTGCCTTTGGCTCAGGTCATGATCCCAGGGTCCTAGGATTGAGCCCCCCACATCAGGCTCCCTGCTCAGTGGGGAGCCTGCTTCTCCCTCTCCCTTTGCCTACTGTTCTGCCTACTTGTGGTCTCTCTGTCAAACAGATAAATAAAATCTAAAAAAAACCCAAAACACAAATATTTTTCTGAAAGATAATGTGTTCACTGGTGAACCAATTTTTTGATAGGAAAACCCAGTAGAAGTATCAGTAGAAGTATCTCACCACATATAATTGAAAATAATTAATGAAAATATGATATCTGGAAGACAGATCTAGGATAGTAATTTGGAAATAAGAGTTTCATGAGTAGAAATAGATATAGAACTTATAATCACACAAGTAATGGAGCTAGCTTCATCTTCTTTTTTTTTTCGTTTAAATTTTAGTTAACATACAGGGCAATATTGGTTTCTGGAGCAGAATTCAGTGATTCATCACTTACATACAATACCAAGTACTCATCACAAGTGCCCTCTTTAATACCCATCACCCATCTATCCCATCCCCCACCCATCTTCCTCCATCAACCCTCAGTTTGTTCTCTATTGTTAAGAGTCTCTTATGGTTTGTTTCCCTCTCTCCTCCCCGCCTTCCCATTTGTTCATCTGTTTTCTTCCTTAAATTCCACATATGAGTGAATCATATGGTATTTGTCTTTCTCTGATTGACTGATTTCACTTAGCATAATATACTCGAGCTGCATCCACTCATTGCAAATGGCAAGATTATATTCTTTTTAATGGGCAAGTAATATTCCAGTGTGTGTGTGTGTGTGTGTGTGTGTGTGTGTGTGTGTGTGTGTAATCTTCTTTATTCATTAATCATTCAATGGGAATTTGAGTTCTTTCCATAATTTGGCTAGAGTTGATAGTATTGCTATAATATCAGGGTACATATACCCCTTAAAATCTGTATTTTTGTAACCTTTAGGTAAATATCTAGTAGTGCAGCTGTTGGATCATAGGGTAGTTCTATATTTAACTTCTTGAGGAAGCTCCATACTGTTTTCCAGAGTGACTGCACCAGTTTGCATTCCCACTAACAGTGTGAGAGGGTTCCCTTTTCTCCACATCCTCCCCAACATCTGTTGTTTCCTGTATCATTAATTTTAGCCATTCTGACAGGTATAAGGTGATATCTCATTGTGGTTTTGACTTGTATTTCATAGATGAGGAGTGATGTTGAGCATCTTTTCATGTGTCCATTAGCTATCTGGATGTCTTTGGAAAAAAGTCTATTCATGTATTCTGCCCATTTCTTAATTGGATTGTTTGGTTTTGGGGTGTTGAGTTTGATAAGTTCTTTATAGAGACTGGATACAAAATCTTTATTAGATATGTCATGTGAAAATATCTTCTATCATTCCACAGGCTGCCTTTTAGTTTTGTACAGAAGATTTTTATCTTGATGAAGTCCCAATAGTTCATTTTGGCTTTTATCTCAGGGAACACATCTAGCAAGAAGTTGCTATAGCAGATGTCAAAAAAGGTTGCTGCCTGTGTTCTCCTCTAGAATTTTGATGGTTTTTTTGTCTCACATTTAGGTCTTTCAGCATTTTGGATTTATTTTTGTGTATGGTATAAGAAATTGATCCAGTTTCATTCTTCTGCATGTTGCTGTCCAGTTTTCCCAACATCATTTGTTGAAGAGACCGTCTTTTTTTCACTGGATATTCTTTCCTGCTTTGTTGAAGATTAGTTGACTATATAGTTGTGGGTACGTTGCTGGGTTCTCTATTCTGTTCCATTGATCAACGTGTCCATTTTTGTGCCAGTACCACACTGTCTTGATGACTACAGCTTTGTAATATAGCTTAAAATCCAGAATTGTTGTGCCTCCTGCTTTGTTTTTCTTTTTCAGGATTGCTTTGGCTATTCAGGGTCTTTTGTGCTTTCATACAAATTTTAGGATTATTTTTTCTAACTATGTGAAAAATGCTGGTGGTATTTTGGTAGGGATTACATTAAATGTGTATAGGATAGTATAGACATTGTTTTGGGTAGTATAGACATTTTAACAATGCTTGTTCTATTCCATGATCATGGAATATTTTTCCANTTTATGTCTATCTCTGATATACTGATTTTAGCCAGAGGATAAGATGAATTTACGTACTTACACCAGTTGACCCCCAGGGGTAGAGTCAACTCTAGTTAAACCACATTGGCTGGGAGTTGGAGGTGAGTAATTCTTTAATAGAAAATCACAGTATTTTTGCTGGAAGGAAGGAGAAGTTGGTACTGGATAGATAAAGAAAAAAATTCCGTTAAAAATTATTATCGTGAAGGATATCTATGTCAAAACTGCAGTAGAAAAAAATTTTGGAATATCCCAACCTCTATCAGAGGTTAACTGAGTGTTTGCCCCTTATTTGTGAAAGAAATGTCAACTACTTCATCACAAAGTCCAAGATGGAAACATCACCTTGAAATTACTGACAGTCTTTTCAAGAGTAAATGATAGAGTCTAAAAAAAGTAGAGATTACATCTTGGAATCATTTGGGGAAATCGTAGGCCTGACTACAGGTTGATCAGTCCTAATTATCCAGAGGAAGGGGGACTTTTAAGAAAATCTCTGTATTTCAAAGATTTAAAAGAAAAAAAATTATCCCTGGAGATGAAGAAAGAGGAAATCAATATGATCTGTCTGGAACCATATGTAGAGAGATATTATAATCAATCTTGATTCAATTTTCCTAGGAAGTCTCTGAAAAGTAGCTGGGAACTGAAAGAGCTGTTTACAAAGAGCTGGGACTTTGGGATCCCAACTGTGTAACAGTTTTGGCTGATCTTAGTGGTAAAGGAGTAGGTTTAATAATTTCCCCAAGAACTCCTAAAGCTTGACCAGGTGATAATAAGCTTTATTCTACAAAACATAATTGTCTATCTGCTTGTATAGGATCAGACTTGAAAAGTAACACTCTATAGCAATAAGATTAACTGGATTCTGTTCTCTCTACTTGTTGCAAAGGAACAATCCCAACTTTTAAAAACGTACTAGTTAGGTGAAATAGAGCAGCCATCTTTGGTTGTTCCCTTACTGAGGGGATACTTTAGCAGCAAATAAACTTCTGTAGCTGCTTAGCAAGGAAGAAGGAGGATGGAATGACACATGCCAGAATTGTGGTTATAAGAAAAAGAACATCCTTACCTTTGTTTAAACTTACCTGGTACCGTCTTAGAATACCTTTTTGATACATTTAGTTTATCAACAGTAAGAGCCAGAACAAATATACCCACTATTAGGAGGCAAGACTCCCCATTCGCCTTTATTTTTTTATTTTTTTTATATGCTATTTTTAAAAATTATTATTTGCCTCATTCACCTTTAGTAAATTCACTGTTCTGGGTGCTAACAGATCCAGTTGTATATCTTGCATTCTCTCACTCACTCAGTAGACTGAAATCTACTTTATTTCTCCCCCCTTCTCTTCAATTTTTTTTTATAAAAACAAAACAAAGCAAAGCAAAACACAAAACTCTAAAATACTCATTATGTGTTCAGCTCTCAATTGCTGGGGATTGACCAGTGGTAAGGTAAAAAGAGACCTAAGATAATAACAGTGTCAGTGAACTTCTCTAGGTCCATTTTCCATTTCCTCTTGAGTACAAAATCAGGAAGGGCAAGCTCTTCAGTGATTATTAAGGGCGGGGGAAAGGAACATGGAAATTGCACATGCACTTTTAAAGTTCTGCCCTTAAAGTTCCCCAGTTATGTCAAACATTACTGCTACTTATATCTTATTAGCCAAAGAACCTCACATGGTGCAGTGCAAGGATAGGGAAGTATAACTTTATTATGGCTTAGAAGAAGAACCATACTGGGATATTTATGAAAAGTCCTGATTACTTCCATAGAAACCAAAAGAATTTATGAACTAAGTAGTGTGACTTTTGAATTTAAAAATTGAAAACAGGGACACCTGGGTGGCTCAGTCAGTGAAGTGTCTGCCTTTGGCTCAGGTCATGATCCCAGGGTCCTAGGATTGAGCCCCCCACATCAGGCTCCCTGCTCAGTGGGGAGCCTGCTTCTCCCTCTCCCTTTGCCTACTGTTCTGCCTACTTGTGGTCTCTCTGTCAAACAGATAAATAAAATCTAAAAAAAACCCAAAACACAAATATTTTTCTGAAAGATAATGTGTTCACTGGTGAACCAATTTTTTGATAGGAAAACCCAGTAGAAGTATCAGTAGAAGTATCTCACCACATATAATTGAAAATAATTAATGAAAATATGATATCTGGAAGACAGATCTAGGATAGTAATTTGGAAATAAGAGTTTCATGAGTAGAAATAGATATAGAACTTATAATCACACAAGTAATGGAGCTAGCTTCATCTTCTTTTTTTTTTCGTTTAAATTTTAGTTAACATACAGGGCAATATTGGTTTCTGGAGCAGAATTCAGTGATTCATCACTTACATACAATACCAAGTACTCATCACAAGTGCCCTCTTTAATACCCATCACCCATCTATCCCATCCCCCACCCATCTTCCTCCATCAACCCTCAGTTTGTTCTCTATTGTTAAGAGTCTCTTATGGTTTGTTTCCCTCTCTCCTCCCCGCCTTCCCATTTGTTCATCTGTTTTCTTCCTTAAATTCCACATATGAGTGAATCATATGGTATTTGTCTTTCTCTGATTGACTGATTTCACTTAGCATAATATACTCGAGCTGCATCCACTCATTGCAAATGGCAAGATTATATTCTTTTTAATGGGCAAGTAATATTCCAGTGTGTGTGTGTGTGTGTGTGTGTGTGTGTGTGTGTGTGTGTGTAATCTTCTTTATTCATTAATCATTCAATGGGAATTTGAGTTCTTTCCATAATTTGGCTAGAGTTGATAGTATTGCTATAATATCAGGGTACATATACCCCTTCAAATCTGTATTTTTGTAACCTTTAGGTAAATATCTAGTAGTGCAGTTGTTGGATCATAGGGTAGTTCTATATTTAACTTCTTGAGGAAGCTCCATACTGTTTTCCAAAGTGACTGCACCAGTTTGCATTCCCACTAATAGTGTGAGAGGGTTCCCTTTTCTCCACATCCTCCCCAACATCTGTTGTTTCCTGTATCATTAATTTTAGCCATTCTGACAGGTATAAGGTGATATCTCATTGTGGTTTTGACTTGTATTTCATAGATGAGGAGTGATGTTGAGCATCTTTTCATGTGTCCATTAGCTATCTGGATGTCTTTGGAAAAAAGTCTATTCATGTATTCTGCCCATTTCTTAATTGGATTGTTTGGTTTTGGGGTGTTGAGTTTGATAAGTTCTTTATAGAGACTGGATACAAAATCTTTATTAGATATGTCATGTGAAAATATCTTCTATCATTCCACAGGCTGCCTTTTAGTTTTGTACAGAAGATTTTTATCTTGATGAAGTCCCAATAGTTCATTTTGGCTTTTATCTCAGGGAACACATCTAGCAAGAAGTTGCTATAGCAGATGTCAAAAAAGGTTGCTGCCTGTGTTCTCCTCTAGAATTTTGATGGTTTTTTTGTCTCACATTTAGGTCTTTCAGCATTTTGGATTTATTTTTGTGTATGGTATAAGAAATTGATCCAGTTTCATTCTTCTGCATGTTGCTGTCCAGTTTTCCCAACATCATTTGTTGAAGAGACCGTCTTTTTTTCACTGGATATTCTTTCCTGCTTTGTTGAAGATTAGTTGACTATATAGTTGTGGGTACGTTGCTGGGTTCTCTATTCTGTTCCATTGATCAACGTGTCCATTTTTGTGCCAGTACCACACTGTCTTGATGACTACAGCTTTGTAATATAGCTTAAAATCCAGAATTGTTGTGCCTCCTGCTTTGTTTTTCTTTTTCAGGATTGCTTTGGCTATTCAGGGTCTTTTGTGCTTTCATACAAATTTTAGGATTATTTTTTCTAACTATGTGAAAAATGCTGGTGGTATTTTGGTAGGGATTACATTAAATGTGTATAGGATAGTATAGACATTGTTTTGGGTAGTATAGACATTTTAACAATGCTTGTTCTATTCCATGATCATGGAATATTTTTCCATTTCTTTGTGTCCTCTTCAATTTCTTTCATAAGTGTTCTATAGGTTTCAGAGTACAGATATTTTACCTCTTTGGCTAGGTGTATTCCTAGGTATCTTATGGTTTTTGATGCAGTTGTAAATAGGATCAATTCCTTGATTTCTCTTTCTGCTTCTTCATTATTGGTGACATAAATGCAACAGATTTCTGTACATTGATTTTATATCCTGTGACTTCATTGAACTTGTGTATTCTAGCAATTTTTGGTGGAGTCTTTTGACTTTTCTACATAGAGTATCATGTTGTCTGTGAATAGTGAGAGTTTAAAATTTGTATGAAGAGTTAAGAAAAGTTAAAGTAAGGGGCAGAGAAACCTCATTAAAGGTTAACACTTACTATAAAACCATTGTAAGGAGAGAGAATTGTGTTGGCACAGCAACAGAAAAGACCAGTGGAAGAGAATAAAGTCCAGGAGAAATAACCTAGCATATATAAGGACTTAAATTGATATTTTAATTTATAAGGAAAAACAAAATTGTGATAGATGGCTAATAATGCCCTAATATTCTTTTTTTTTCCATTTTTATATTAATAGAGTTTTATCTGGGCAGGTATATGACCCATTAGCTAAAGAGTACATTTTTCAGACTCCCTTGTGTCTAGACATGATTATGTGACCAAGTACTGATGAAAAGGGGAAAAGAAAGAAAATGGTGGTGAGGTGCTGGTATGTGCCATTTCTGGATCTTGTCCTTTTAATGATTGGGTGTGTGTTCTTATGTTGCCTTTTCCTTTCTTGGTATCTGGAGACTACTGACTAAGACATGGATGCTATGTGATGAGGGTGGTGGAACTGTTCCCTCATATCTAAATTAAATTGAATGTTAGCTTGTCCTCAAACTAGTACAGTATTAGCTTGTCCTTGAACTAGTTACCTACAACCAGTACAATGATGTGCACTTTTTTAATCTGGAGGACAATTGAGATACATCATAATATGTGAAATAAATTTTGGTTATATTTAAAAGGTAATGTGTTATTAAATATCTGGACACTATGGCCTAGTCAAGTTGACACAAAATTAACCATCACGATGACCTAGGATTTAATACTCTAATTTACTTTCTAAATTTTTTACTGTTTTCAAAATAAATTTGATAATGATTTTTTCCCTTTATGATAGAAAAAGTCTTGTAAACATATTTAAAAATTCAGGGCTTTGGGTGCTGGGCACTTTTCCCAAGCTCCAAATGCCCCTTTAACAGCTTCCATAGCTCTTCTCACCTCCTGCTTTCTATCCTGTTGTCTGTGTCCAACATGTGTCTTCCTCTGCTCATTGTTAAACTCTTAGAGGACAGCACCCAAGTTTTACTAACTTTTTGACTTTCCCTCAATCAAAGGGAGCTCTTTTCTCAATAAGTAACTGTTTTCTTATTAAATTAAATTAAGAGCTTTGCATGTTACCTTCTGTAGAAGATAGTCTTCAGAGGAGTTTTAGGTACTGGGATTTTAGTTAATGACAGAAGGAAGATGTAGAGGCAGTGAGAACCTGCATTCATTTTAGCCCCAGGAAATATGCTGATTTCTAAGGAGCACCCTGAAGAGAGGCTTAGTTGTGGGTGAGTGCAGGGAGCTTGTGTTCCAGCATTTTTTTAAAGGTATTTATTTATTTATTTGACAGAGAGAGATCACCAGTAGGCAGAGAGGCAGGCAGAGAGAGAGGAGGAAGCAGGCTCCCTACTGAGCAGTGAGCCCGATGTGGGGCTTGATCCCAGGACCTTGAGATCATGACCTGAGCCTAAGGCAGAGGCTTTAACCACTGAGCCACCCAGGCGCCCCAATGTTCTAATATTTTTGCAAAATCAACTTAAAATTTTCTCACTTCTGTTGAAATTGTCTAATAGTTATATCAGCATTTTGATTTTCTCTAATGCTTTCTGTAATTCCTTTGAGTTTTAATTTATTGCTCATGGTTTAATTTCTCTTTTACTTCTTGTTAACTGTAATGTTGGTATTTCTGATAACTTACCATAAATGAATGGAATTCTATAAACTAAGTCCATCTTGCTTTAATTTTCAATACAAGTTTGGAAATAATTTTCCAAAAGTGAAAAATATTGCCCTCAAGACACAATTAAAATTTTACTTTAAAATGATGTCAACTCCATAAGTAAATAAAGTATGTGATGACAGTGACTGTAATACTATATTGTGATAAAGAACTTAAGCTCTACCAAACATAAAAGAAACTGATTTTTGGAATACCTAAAGGAGAAAACAAAGTTGGCCTAAGTGTTATCTAGCCCCTGAAATTTGGTTGGTGTTTCTGTTTTTCTTGAAGAGCTTCTCTTCTGTGGTATATCAGATGCTTAGAATTCCAAGGAACTATATTTATTTACTTATGTTTTGGATAAACTTTTTACTTTGAAGTAATTTTAGCCTTACAGAGAAGTTATAGACATGGTGCAGAGGGCTCTGGAATCCCTCACTCAGTTTGTTCTGATGCCAGTCTCTCAGGTTTCCATGGTGCTTTTGTCCAAACCATGGAACCAGCATTTGTCCATTGACTCCTGCAAGGCTCTTTTCCCCAGGCTTGGCCCGGCTAGCTCCCACTTCACATTTAGCAGTTCTTCTGAGCCTGCTCTTGGCTGTGAAATTTTCTCAGTGAGCATTATTCAGGGTATGTCTGATGTAATGCAAGGTGCTGGGCTTTCAGGCAGAAGACCACAGAGATGACTGCTCTTCTTGTTGCATCATAGCAGGGGCATGCAACCTTTTTTCACTGGGTTGCTGGCCAGTGGCTCCTGCAGCCACAGTGGCATCCATTTGTTCTCCAGAAGGGTGTGGGAGAGTCTAAGGAACTTTTGAAGTTACTCCAAACTCCCACTGAAAGCAAGAATTTTTCCATTATGTCCTGTATAGTGATTTTCTAGTCTCTGACCAAACACCACTGGTGACAGAAGGTGAGATTAGTAAACAAATCTCCCCTTACCCCATATGCCCTGGGTGTTTTTCAAACTGCTGCTTCTATGCTGTATCTCAGTGGGGCTGAATTTCTGAGAAGACAAATGCAAATGTGGCCTATAGTGGTGCTGGTAGACAGTTACTGGCAGGTATTATAGGCAGACAACCTTCAGGAATGCTCCACAGTTGAACTCATAAGGTTTCTAGAAGAATCTATGAATAACTGAAATGTTTTCCAGATGACTCAGTGAGCTCACACAATCAGCTGATCTCAGTTTATCCAAAGAAAAGAAAAACATTACTCACTGTTTCCCAACTGTCTATTTTTTCTCTCTTCCCTCTCACTTCCCTCTTTTTTTTTTTTTAAAGATTTTATTTATTTATTTGACAGAGAGAGAGATCACAAGCAGGCAGAGAGAGAGGAGGAAGCAGGCTCCCTGCAGAGCAGACAGCCCGATGCGGGCCTCGATCCCAGGACCCTGGGATCATGACCTGAGCCGAAGGCAGAGGCTTTAACCCACTGAGCCACCCAGGCGCCCTCACTTCCCTCTTTTTAAATCCTGTTTTAGTCTTTTTATGTTAGCTATCAGAGTGACCTGGCTATTTTCTACATGTACTACTTTTTTTTTATGCTGCTATGCAATTTTTCATCTATTTCTTAAGTTTTAAACTTTGCTTCTTCATCTTCCTCATTCCAATTCAGGGGCCTTCCAGCCTCATGCTTAATCTTCATCAATCATCATCACCATTGCATATTGATTACCACTAGCAGCAGCACCACCACCATCATTACCATCGTCATCATTACCATTTAGTGCCAATGAGAGCAAAAAGTACATCTATTTCTTATAATGTCAAGAAAGTATTGTGATTCACCTTTGAGGAAATGAGGTCAAATAAATTGTTCAGAGTTACACGTTTAGTAACTTACAAAACCAAGATTTAAACTTGGGCTTGTTTGATTCCAAAGCCTAACTGTTACCCACTCTACCATATTGTTTTCAAGATTCTCTAACAATCAACAAAACTAAAAGACAATCTATGGAATGGGAGAAAATGTTTGCAAAAGACATATCTGATGAAGGGTTAGTATCCAAAATATATAATGAGCTTACACAACTTAACACCCCAAAAACCAATAATTCAATTAAAAAATGGGCAGAAGACATGAACATATTTCTCCAAAGAAGACATATAAATGGCCAACAAACACATGAAAAGATGTCCATCATCACTTAACATCACGAAGGTGCAAATCAAAACAATGAAATATCACCTCACATATATCAAAATGTCTAAAATCAAAACACAAAAACAGGGGTGTTGGTGAAGATGTGGAGAAAAAGGAACACTTAGGCACTCTTGGTGGGATGCAAAATTCTCGATGCACATTTTCTATTCCTTGAGTATCTTAAGTATGTTGATTCACTTTTCTATTGTACAGTTTTGTTTTCAAAATCTGGTGTTCTTTGATTTTCTTTCCCATATATGTGAATTGGCATTATTGTCTGGAAACTTAGAGTACTTTTTCTATTTATCTTTAAATTACCTTTAAAGTTCAGTAATTTTACTAGAATATGTCCTGATAATGACCATTCTAAGTAAGTTTTTCCAGGTAAACAGTGTATGTTTTAGATATTTAGTTCCAAATATTTTATTTCAGAAATTTATTTCGTATGTATTTATTTTGACAACCAAGTTAAGAACAAGATTTACAAAGGGCACGGACAACAGAAGGCCTATAATAAGGAAATTATAGTACTTCAGATCAAAGTTGATGGGGTCTGATACTAAGGAGATAGTGAGAGAAATATTGACAACAGTCGGTTTTAGGATTTTATAACTCAAAGTATTGTGTTTGGATTATGAAAAAATAAGATGCAAAAGGGATGATTCAAAGGTGCTTGAAGTAGACTACTCCTCATACTGAGAAGCATGATGAGGTTGGTGCCATTTCCTGAGAAGGGCAGGTCTTGGAATACGGGATTCAGGAGTATGATTAGGTCTTCAGTTTTAGATATACTAAGTATTGGAGCTCTAGTTAGGTATTAAATAAGAAGTTGGATATATTACTTTTGAAGATTAGGGGTGGGGTGGTATTTAAAATATAAATCATTACCAAAAAAATATTACATTTACTTCTGGGGAAGATGGCAGAGTAGGAGGATCTTGGGCTCACCTTGTCCTATAGATACAATTAGATAACACCCACATCAGTGTAAATAACCCAGAAAATGACCTGAAGGCTGGAAGAACAGACAGATCATTCAGACAGAAAATCTACAAAACTGTCTATAGATCCCAGACAAACAAAAGTTAAAGAAATTTATGACCACTAAACCAGCCCTACAAGAAATGTTAAAGCAGACTCTTTGAGTGGGAAGGAATGATCATAAGCAGAAGAAAAAGTAGGAAGGACAAAAATAGTAAAATCAATTATATCTATACAAATAAAAATTTTATTCACAAAATAAAAGGATGTAAAGTATTATACCATATACCAAAAATGTGAGGGGGAGAAGAGTAAAAATTTAGTGCTTATAGAATGGATTCAAATTTAAGTGACCATCAACTTAATATAGACTCCTATGTGCATAAGATGTTATACACAAGCTTAATGGTAAGCACAAATCAAAATCCAGTAATAAATATCCAAAAAATAAAGAGAAAGGAACCCAAGTATATCACTGAAGAAAGTCAGCAAACTATGAGAGAACAGAGCAAGAGAAGAAAGGAACAGAGAACTACAACAACCATAAAAAGTAACAAAATGACAATAAATACATATTTGCCAGTAATTACTTTGAATGTAAATGGACTAAACACGGCAATCAAAAAACATAGGGTGATAGAATAGATAAAAAACAAGACCTGTCTATATGCAGCCTATGAGAAACTCATTTCAGACCTAAAGAGACATGCAGATTGAGTGTGAAAGGATGGAGAAACATTTAATGTGCAAATGTAAATGAAAAGAAAGCTGGGGTAGCAATCCTTTTATCTGATAGAATAGACTTTATTGTTTTAATAGTTTATTTATTTATTTGTCAGAGAAGAGAGAGTGCGCACAAGCAAGGGGAGCACCAGGCAGAAGGAGAAGCAGGCTCCCCACTGAACAGAGAGCCTGATACGAGACTCAGTCCCAGGACCCTGGAATCATGACCAGAGCTGAAGGCAGATGCTTAACTGACTCAGCCACCAGGCATCTCACAAGATAGACTTTAAAACAAAGACTGTAATAAGAGACAAAGAAGGATACATAATCATAAAGGAACAATCCAACAAGGAGATATAACAATTACAAATATTTATGAACCCAACATAGGAGCACTCAAATACATAAAGCAGCTAATTACAAACATAAAGGAAGTAATCCATAGTGATACAGCAATAGTAAGGGATTTTAACACCCTACTTGCATTAATGGACAGATCATTCAGACAAAAAGTCTATAAGGAAACGGTGCTTTTGAATGACACATTGGACCAGATGTATGTAACAGATATATTCAGAACATTCCATCCTTAAGAGCAGAATACACATTCTTTTCAAGCATGCAAGGAAAATTCTCCAGAATAAATCACAAGGTAGGCCACAAAAGAAGTCTCGACAAATTCAAAAGGAATGAAATCATGCCATGCATCTTCTGTAGCCACAATGCTATGAAATTAGAAATCACAAGAACAAAATCTGGAAAAAATACAAATATAAAATATTAAATAAGAGGCTATAATGAATGGGTCAATTAAGAAATCAAAGGGGAAATAAAAAAATACATAGCGACAAATGTAAATGAAAACACAATGGTCCAAAATCTTTGGGATACAGGAAAAGGTGTTAGAAGAGAAAATTTTACAGCAATAAAAGCCTACCTCAAGAAGCAAGAAAAATCTCAAATGAACAACTTAAACTTACATCAAAAGACCTAGAGAAAGAACAAAAACAAAATCCCAAACCAGTAGAAGGAAGGGCATAGTAAAGATTAGAACAGAAATAAACAGAATAGAAACTAAAAACAAAAAAAATTTAAAAAAAACCAACAATAGAACAGATCAGTGAAACCAGGAACTGGTTCTTTGAAAAAAATCAACAAAATTGATAATCCTTTAGCCAGAAAGAAAGAAAGAAAGAAAGAGAGAGAGGGAGGGAGGGAAGGAGGAAGGAAGGAGAAAGAAAGAAAGAACAAACAGGGGGAGTACTCAAACAACATCAGAAATGAAAGAGGAGAAACAACAACTGACAACATGGAAATAGAAAAAATTAAAAGAGAACGTTATGAAAAATTACATGCCAACAAACTGGACAACCTAGAAAAAATGGGTACATTCCTAAAAAAAAAACAAAAACAAAAACCCTAAAAACTGAAAGAGGAAGAAATAGAAAATTTGAACAGATTACCAGCAATGAAATTGAATCAGTAATAAAGCAAAAACAAACAAACAAAAAACAAGCAAACAAACAAAAACTTCCAACAAACAGAAGTCCAGGACCAGATAGCTTCGCAAGTGAATTCTACCAAACACTTAAAGAAGAGTTAAAATCCATTCTTCTCAAACCATTCCAAAAAATAGGAGAGGAAGGAAAGCTTCCATCAAAACCAGATAATGACACCACAAAGAGAGAGAGAGAGAGAGAGAGAGAGAGAGAGAGAGAGAGAGAGAGAGAGAGAGAGAGAGAGGGAGAGAACTCTAGCCCAGTATCTCTGATGAACATAGATGAAAATATCAACAAAATATTAGCAAACCAAATCCAACAATACATTAAATAAAATCATTCACCACTATCAAGTGGGATTTATTCTTAGGACACAAAAGATAGCTCAATATTCCCAAATGAACCTTGTGATACACCACATCAATAAGGAAAATGATGAAACTGTATGATTATTTCAATAGATGCAATAAAAGCATTTGACAAAGTACAGCATCCGTTCAGGATAAAAACCTTCAACAAAGTAGGTGTAAAGGAAACATACCTCAACATAATGAAGTCCATATGCCCAAAACCCACAGCTAACATCATACTAAATGGTGAATAACTGAGAACTTTTCTCCTATTCTCAGGAAGAAGACAAGGATGTCCACTTTCACCACTGTTATTTAACTTAATACTAGAAGACTTAGGCACAAAATCAGGCAAGAAAAAGAGTGAAAGGCATGCAAGTTGGTAAGGAAGAAGTAAAACTTACACTATTTGCAGATGATACAATTTATAGAGAACCCTAAAGGCTCCACCGAAAAACTACTAGAATTGATAAGTGAATTCAGTATGGTTGGAAAATACAAAATCAATATACAGATATCCATTGCATTTCTAGACACTTATAATGAAGTAGCAGAAAAATAAATTAAGGAAACAATCCCATTTACAATTTTACCAACAATAATAAAAAACATAGAAAGAAACTTAACCAAGGAGGTGAAGGACATGTACTCTGAAAACTATAAAACAATAATGAGCCTGGTGGTGGGTATTAAGGAGGGCATGTATTTCATGGAGCACTGGGTGTAGTGCATAAACAATGAACTTGGATCACTGAAAAAATAATAATAAAATAAAATAAAATAAAATATAAAATAAATAAAATAAAATAAAATATGAAAGAAATTGAAGATGACACAAACAAATGGAAAAACATTCCGTGATCATGGATTAGAAGAGCAAACATTGTTAAAATGTCTATACTACCCAAAGCAATATACACATTTAATGCAATCCCTATCAAGGTACTATCAGCATTTTTCATAGATTTAAAACAGGCAATCCTAAAATTTGTATGGAGCCACAAAAGACTCAGATTTCCAAAGCAATCTTGATAAGCAGTAACAGAACTAGAGATTATCTCAATAATCCCAGATATCAAGATTGTATTACAAAGCTGTAGTATTCAAAACAGCATGGTACTGGCACAATAATAGACACATAGATCAGTAGAACCAGATAGAGATCCCGAAAATAAACCCACAACTATATGGTCAGTGACTCTTCAGCAAAGGATATGCAATGAGAAAAAGGCAGTCTCTTCAACAAATGGTGTTCAGAAAAGTGGACAGCAACATGCAAAAGAATGAAACTGGAAGACAACCTACTGAAAGGGAGAACATATTTGGAAATGAAATATCTGATAAAGGATTAGTATCCAAAATATATAAATAACTTAAATAACTCAACACCAAAAACAAATAATCCAATTTAAAATGGAGAGAAGACATGAACAGACATTTCTCCAAAGAAGACACAGATGACCGACAAACACTTAAAAGGTGCTCAACATCACTCATCATGAGGGAAATGCAGATCAAAATTACAATGAGATAATACCTTATACCTGTCAGAATTACTAAAATAAAAAAAACAAGAAAAACAAGTGTTGGCCAGGATGTGGGGAAAGAGGAACCTCTTTTGCTGTTGGTGGGAACGCAAACTGGTACAGGCACTTTGGAAAACTGTACGGATGTTCCTCAAAAAATTAAAAATACAATTACCACATGATTCAGTAATTCCACTATTGAGTCTTTACCCAAATAAACAATAATACTAATGCAAAAAAGATATATGCATCCCTATGTTTATTGCAGCCTTATTTACAATAACCAAGATATGGAAGTACCCCAAGTGTCTATCAGTAGATGAATGGATAAAGAAGAGGATCTATCCATCTATCATCTATCTATCTTTCTATCTATCTATCTATCATCTATCTATCTATCTATCTATCTATCTATCTATCTATCTATCTCTCTAAAATGGAACATTACTCAGTCATAAAAAAGAATGAAATCTTGCTATTTGCAACAACAAGGATGGATATAGGCAATATAATCCTAAGTGAAATAAGTTAGTCAAAGACAAATATATAATTTCATTCATATGTGAAATTTAAGAGATAAAACAAAAGAACAAAGAGAAAAAGAGACAAACCAAAAAAAACCACAAACAAACAAAAAACAAAAAAACAGGCTCTTAGAGAACAAACTGGTGGTTACGATGGTTACTAGAAGGGAAGTGGGTGAGGGAATGAGTGAAAGAGGTGAAAGGGATTAAGAGCACAATTATTGTGATGAGCACTGAATAATGTATAGAATTGTGGAATCACTCTATTTTATACCTGAAACTAATATAACACTATATGTTAACGATGCTGGAATTAAAAAATACTATAGCAAACTGTTAAGTAAATATGAGTATAAAAAAAGACATTTAGACATTAAAATTCTCAAAAAATTATTACACTTAATAAAAGAGATTTCACAGGGTTCAAGAAGAAGTAACTCTCTTCCTTCTTCACTGTCTTTGTAACTGCTTTGTGGCCTAGTTTTTTTTTTTTTCAAATCACAGATAAAATCTCTGGTAGTCTCCTAAAATTTTCAGCTTACTCTCATTTAAGTTTTCTGATGACTGTCAGTCACAAGAGTGGTTGATTGTAGTAATTAATATGATCTATTTAATATAATAGTAAAATTTTTGAACTTAAAGTTTTCCCTTCCAACAATTTTGTACTGCTTGAGGCTGGAAGGTGATGTGTTTGTTTGACATATGGTCAGCTTCTCTAGAGTATAATCTTTTGAGTCCTGTCTTTCTTCTCTCTCAGCTTACTAGTCATGGATTCTGACTTCTATAGCCGAAAAGTGGTGGTTGAGAGAGAAAAAGAAAGAGATGAAAAGTCTTGTTTTCTGTTGTAATTGTCCAGATGGCTTTTTCTGATACATCATCTTGGTTAGGCCCCTGTTTTCAATAAACAATAACCAAGGTGTCTTGTAGTGATGGAATTTTGCAGATGTAAGTAAAACCCCAAATCAGTTGAGAGAGAGAGAGGAAGAGGGGAGGAGGAGAAGGAAGAAGGGGAAGCAGAGGAGGAAGGAGAGAAGGAGGAAAAATTCTGTTTATGGTTTGCTTCTTTTTGAGTCTATTTTATGATTTATAGCCTTTCTCCCACACATTATCAATTTCACTTAGAGTTTTAAAATTTGATAATGTTTCTAGAATACATGTTGGTTTTGCTCTATTTTTACATTTTTTTCCTGGTATTAAGTGACTTTCCAGAACTTTCTTTAGCTCAGAAATCTTTTTTTTTCTTTTTTGAAAACATTCAAATTTTCCAGTTGTATTAATGCTTTATAGTGTCCATCTTCTGAACCTCAGTTCTCCAGGTTAACTCTTAGTCATTGCCTACTTTGACGTTGATCTGGTTCTTTCCTGGTACCTGCTCAGTTGTCTTAAAAAGTCTGAATCCTTCTCTACCTGTTGTTACCATCTTAATATAAGATGCAGATTTCACTTAAATGATCCTCTTGTGAAATGAGTTTTAGGGTCTGTCATGCCTGTTTTCTCCACAGTTCTCAGTTCTGGTCCATCCTCATGTATTGAACATCTTGGTTCGCTGACTTTCAATCATCTGCTTTCTCTTTTTGTGTTTTCTATTATAAGTAGAATGGGTCTACTCTCTCCATTTTTCAATTTCTCATTATTTTAATTTCTTTATTATTTTCTTTTGAGTTTTGAGAATCTATTTATGCTTTCCTGGACCAATTTTATTTTCCTGAGTCTTCAATATTCTGCTTATTTTTCTGATATAATTTTAAATTTAGCTGTCAGTTTTTTCTTCATACGATCTTTACTGATTTCAATTTATTCTCTCTTTGTAACTGCTGGCCTAATTTTCCAGATGTAATACTATGTTGAATCTCGGTAAAAACACTAAAAAGAAATTTTCTAAATTTATTTCCCCTTCTCATTTTTTTCACCATTTGTCTATTTCAGAGGGACAGACTTCTCACAATATGGGCTCTTGGAACCACAAATATTTTCTGGGTATGGAGACTTGTTTCCATTTCCATGTCATTAAGGAGAAAGATCTGAAGATTTATATATTCTCAGATTTGGCTGAAAGGAAAGTTTGAATTAAAAGCTTTCCCTCAGATTAATGTGGATCTCAGTCTCAATCTAACAGGCCCAGAGGCACAGAGTGGAAAATGTAGAGTTATGTTACTTGCATTATAATACTTTAGAAACTTAGCTGCTTGGGAAAACAGAGGTTATGTGATCCAGAATTTAAGTTGGTGGCAGTTGATATAGGCGCTAATGTAGTTCTTGTTGATGTGAATCATTTGGCAGTGTTTGAAATAATGGTGCCTTTATTGCTAATGACAAAAGTGTCTATGTCATGTGTAAGCAAGAAAAAAAATGCTGCCATAATATATTTTTTTAAATTTAATTTTACAGCTTTTGCTTTATTTTGAATTTGACTTGTTTGATATAATTCTTAATTGGACATGGAGAATACCATAGCAGTAAAATATCACCTATTTGAATTAACATCACAGATGTGGGAGGGACAGTTTGAGAGAAAGAGTCAATTTGAATTAGCAAAAAGCATAGAAATTTTTTAAAACAAAGAAATACATGTTTTCAAGTATATCAGCAATTAACTACTAATAGAGTATTCTTTCGAGTAGAGGCTTTAGTGTCAATTTTTAATTAAAATCTTGCATTTGTGTGAGAATAATTTAATATTAAAAATTATGACAATTTGTTTATTCCTAATAACAAAAATAAGTTTGCCATACAAATGATTTATCTTTGATATTTAAAGTTAATACAGTTCATGGTAAATCATTACAGATTCTGAGATGATAGTTGGTTCACTAAAATATATCCTATATTTGATATATATATTTATATATTTTCTATATATAATGTATTCTGTATATTCTGTATCAAATGAATTTCATCAGTTTAGTGAAGTCACATCTTTTAATCTAATTAGCTTGCATTATGATTTTAGAAACAATCTTTAAACAGAATTTGATAACTCTTGTAGGCTAGCAGAGAATTGTTTTCTCTCCATTTATCCTAGGGATTTTATTTTATTTTTTTAACCACTTTATTCAAGTATGCCTGACATACAAAAAACTGTACATATTTAATATATACAACTTGATGAGTTTGGAGCTAAGTAAACGTTCATGAAACAATCATCACAGTCTATGCCATAAACTTATTTGTTAACTCTGAAAGTTTCCTCCTACTCCCTTTATTCATGATATCTCGATTGAAGAATATTTTATATAGTGGTCATGGAATTAATAGGTTCCCCCAACAAGCTCACTGTCTTCTTAAGTTTCACATGCTAGATTCTGTGACAGTGTGTTTCCACCTATTTCTAGAAAGATATTCTCTTGCAGCATGGGAGTTTTGAATCAATCCTTCCTTCAATGTGGTCTCCTATATCCTGTATCTTATGGGAATTTCTTGATATTTTTGAGGGCGGAATACATTTTTTCTAGTTTTGCTTGCTGCTGTAGATTTCTTCTCATTTCTGGGAAGGGAAAATTAGATTCTATTTCTCAAATGAATGTTCTAACCCATGCATTTCAAAATTTCAAAAATGCATTTCAAATTGAATTTGAAATTAGTTACTGAAGTTATGTGCAGCTAAGTCAAAGACTGTCAGGTTTATTGATGTACATATTTTTCCTTTGTCACTCTGTAAGCCTAGGTCAGTATAATGATCAGTTCCTTAGAAACATTCAGACTTTTATTGCAAATGATAGTATCATTAATAAAATTGAATTTATTGTCTAAATGTTTAGTGCAGTTGTATACTTCTACTCAATTTAGTATTTAGTATCATTAAACAACCACTGAAAAAAAGAAAATATGAAAACACAGTTCATGTCATATGTATGACTCTTTTGAATTGATTCACTTTTTCTCCATATGTGAGACTGCTAAAAGCTATAAACTCATGTATATTAACAAGATTCTGATGGCATGTGCATCTTCTATTTAAGTTTCCTCATGTCAATAAGCTATAGAAAAACAAACAAAAAATGTTCTTCCTATTCTGTAACTGATTTTCTTTCTATAATTCTTAAGTACAGTTTTCTTTTTCTTAAAGGAACTTATTCTTTGCCTAGACCCAGAGAATTTTATTTCAGAAGAGATGGTAGATGCCATTTTTAAAAACTTTATAAATGAGGACACTCAGGTGAATTGAGGAGTGGATTTTGAAGAAGAAATAATGTCTTTTGATTCAAATTCTTCAGAATTCTCAAAAGTATGAACATTATACAGTTCAGGTTAAAATAACCTTTGATCAGGATTTCTTCAGTTGTGGTCCTATTAGGTCTGCAGATGGACTTCAGGATATGAATGAACTCCTTGATATTATAGAAAAATGTGTATGTATCTATATGTATCTGTGTGTGTACTTGAGTGTATGCATTTTTCTGGAAATGACTTTCCTTAGTGTCTTAAAAGTGCTCTGTGATTCTCCCAAAGGTTAATAAATACTGCTATATATTAATAAAAGATCCCATAATAGACAGTAAGTTTATAATAAATAGTAATAGTAAAGTTATAATAAATAATAAAGTTATAATAAATAATAAAGTTATAATAAATTTATTACAATATGGAGAGAGAAAATTTAAATAAACAAAAAGTAAGTTCAGGAGGCTTAATATTCTAAAGTAACATATTTTTATATGAGAAAATAAAGAGAAACATCATACATGCATTAAATACTGCCCAGGAATCGATAAGGTGCCCTAGCATATATTTCTGATGATTAGCTTAGAATTCAATTATATACCTGAAAAAGTCCTCTTAATAAATATGAAATGAGGGATGCCTGGGTGGCTCAGTCAGTTGAGTGTCTGCCTTCAGCTCAGGTCATGATCCCAGCTTTCTGGGATCTAGCCCCCATGTCAGGCTCCCTGCACAGCGGGAAGTCTGCTTCTCCCTTTTCCTGTTTTTGCGCTCTCTCCCTCTCAAATAAATAAACAAAATCTTAAAAAATATGAGTTGAACAAAATGTATTTATATATCCCCTTTTATTAATTTACAAGTTCTGTCATCTTGTTTCTAATTTAATTATCTACAGTAGGGGATGGTGCTTCTTTAATCTTTTAGAAGGAGAAGGAGAGAAAGAGATGGAGGAAGAGAGAGGGAGAGAGAGATTTCCTATTTCTTGATCTCATTTAACTTTTGACCTCTATGAAAACCTTATGGCTTAAAAGAAAACAGCAAACAAATGATAAAAAAAACTTAGTGTATATTAATCCTTCTGGGACAAAGGTTCATAACATATTTATTATTCATGGTAGATTTCACACAAACAAAAATTTAATCCTCAGTCTCAAATAGTAAATAAGAATTTCTTACAGTCTCTTGAGTTATCTTATTCCATAATTCATATTGGGGTACTCCATTAACAATAATGTAAGCTAGTGCACAGACATTGGTCAGTATACACTGTCCATTGAAAATCACTTCCTGTTAATATTCCTGCCAGTCACCTTGTATTCAGTCATCCAGCTGTTTTTAATACCTGTGTCCTTGTGTACATTCACTCAAAACTCCACTCTCCCTCAGATTTTAATATACATTTATATAGTAAAAATGATCAAAGATGGCTTGTCATCCTTCTCTGGCTGAATACCATATTATAATTTTCTTACAAAATACTTCTTAAAAACATTGATTTTAATCTGTATGCTCCAGTTAAAAGGTAACAACAGCTATCTGAAATATAAATACATTTCATAATGAAGAGAAGCATAAATACAGAAATTCTTCAAAATTATAACATTGTGTTCTAGGCAACACGAGAAGTAATTATCCAATTGACATTTATAATGTCTTATTTCCTATTCCTCCCTTCATAGTTTACATAACTTTCTAAAGTTTCAGTTTAAGTTTTAGATAAATGAAAATGTTGAAAAGACTTAAAAAATTACTGCATTTTACATATGTAATATGGCAATAAGCTAATACTTCTTTTTTTTTAAAAGATTTTATTTATTTATTTGACAGAGAGAGAGAGAGATCACAAGTAGGCAGAGAGGCAGGCAGAGAGAGAGGGGGAAGCAGGCTCCCCGCTGAGCAGAGAGCCTGATGAGGGCCTCGATCCCAGGATCCTGAGATCATGACCTGAGCCGAAGGCAGATGCTTAACCCACTGAGCCACCCAGGCGCCCCAATAAGCTAATACTTCTTAAAAGATTGCATTATGATTAGTGATTTATGTAAATTGTTTCCTTTGAGGTAGGTGTCATTTTTGTATTTCACTTATTATTTTTATCAGGTTGGAAAACAGGCTCAGAGGGATGGATGAAAGTTTCCCAGCATCCCTCATTGGTAATAGGAGAGGCAGGATGCACTCTCACAGTGGAAACAAGGTCACCTACATGTGGAAACAAAATTGGTTCTTAGCCACATTATCATAAAGGGCAAAATTGCTTATCTGTGATTAATTCATTAAATTGAGTTTGTTGGTGAAATTGGTGAATAGCAGTATGTCAAAAATTCTAGTAATGGGAATTTATTTTGCCTTATGCTTAATTTCTCACTTCTGTTTATCTTCTTTTCCAGCAAAGATCATCAAGTGGCAAATAGGTCAAAAGCATCTTTATTTGCAAAAGTCCTATAAAAGCATGTTTGAGCAAATTTCACACTACTGAAATTAACAATGAATCAAAATAAGTCTTCAGTATTGATTTAATTTATTCTTAATTTTGCTTAATGTTGACTACTATATTGGCAAATGTTAGTGTTTAATAACATTTTATTTGTAGAAATATGGATATCATACACCATAATGCATGATTTTGTAAAATAACTTTATTTTTTGATTAGTGAGATCAGCTGAACCAAGGACTATATAATATGTATGGTACTACTCCATGGACAGAAAGTTTTAATCTTTAGATCTTTTTAGTTATCTCTCAAATGTAGCTTACAGAAGGCAGTCAGAAAGGTGAATGAAAAAAATTTGAATTCATTACCATTCTTAGGGGAAACAAGTGCTGGATCTGGTAATGGTGACTGAGACACACAGAAGATTTGTAATTATACAGTATATGATTTTTATTTTGGTTAATAGTAATGTATGGGAATTTACTACTTTTTATTTATGAATACAAAGGTAAGAACCTTTTAAAATTATTGTACATAATATGTGTTCATAAATATTATGACCATTAAATATTATTATTTTTTTCAAAGATTCTATTCATTTTATTTGACAGAGAGAGAGAGATCACAAGTAGGCAGAGAGGTGCAGAGAGTGGGGGAAGCAGGCTCCCCACTGAGTGGAGAGCCCGATGCCGGACTTGATCCCAGGACCTTTAGATCATGACCTGAGCTGAAGGCGGAGGCTTAACCCACTGAGCCACGCAGGCACCCAACCATTAAATATTATTATAACTAGTTTGAGCCAATGGCTACAGTTTCAGATAAACAAACTTGTCCCAGAGATCTTTAAATGTTCTTCTATGTCCCCTTTCCTATTTGCCTTCTGAACAATGAACACGAAATTTAATTGATGTATTTTTATATGTGTGGCTAATTAGTATGTGGCTAAAGAACAGCAATGTGCTGCTTGCAGTATATATTAGTGCCTCTGCCACTTTTCCAAACATTAATAAACATTTTAATATTTCATAAAGTAGGCTCTAAATTATGAAAAATAAATCTGAACACTATTAATACCCAATGGGATACATTAAAAGCAGGGGACAACACGAACTACTGTGTAGCTGAGTACTTAACGCAAAAAATCATTATTTCTTACTGATGTTGGTGACCTCAATGAAGAGAGGACTTGGACTTTCTAGAGATGAACTGGTAGGTCATGAATGAGAACAATATTGAGAAGGATAAAAATTCATGCTCAGTTCAGCTCACTAGTGTATCAAAAAGAAGCAGTTGCAGAAGCTGTCTGAAAATCATAAGGTCTGAATAATTCTATGCTTTAACCCATCATATATCAGGATTTTCTCTAAGTTTTATTACTGTATCATTGTTTCCAATCATATCTTAACAAGTACCAGGAAGAAGGGCAACAACACATGGATAGGAAAACACTTCAACGTACATTTGTTTCTAAATTACAGGCAAAGAGCTGAATATAATGGTGATGCTTCATTCATCTTCCGGCTCCCCTTTACATTGGCATGTTTGTGCAAGGATATGCTCAGAGCATGGTGAGTATAATTCATAATAAGTGGGTTGAAAAAAAATATTTAAGTGTGTACATGGGTATTCGAGTGTTGGAACTCATAAGGTTGAACTCAATACAAGTTTTTCACAGAAATGGATGAGAAGATTCTTCATTTTATCTCCTTTTAATCCAAAATGAAAATAGGAAAAATTGATTGATCTCATACAGTTTTGATGGATCCTAAAAAAAAATTGTTGTTTAAAAAATAGCATAATATTCTCATGAATATGGTTAGATATGCAAATTATAGAGTGGATTTTTAAAATTTCTTTTAATTTATCTGTCTATCGTTAGTCACATTTTTTAAACCATATACTACTTTTTCTTTTAGTATCATTATGTATCCTGTTAATAGTGATGTTTTATACAAAATATATTTGATTTTCCATTGTTTTCTAACTCAATACATTTTTAAGTAATATTCGCCAGATTTGCACATAATCCTGTCAATTGCCTGAGATATTGTGATTTGTAGATAGAGCATAACTGTAAGTGACCTTTCCATTAGAGACCTTTGCACATTTCCATACACCTATTCCCCCTTCAGAAGCAAGCTTTCTGAGAAGGTCTTTCTGACCCCACTACTCTGGAAAAAGAGGGGACTGTGTGATTTACTTTTCCAGATTGCTCATGCACATGTATGACAATTTGCAACTGGCTGGAGTTCAGCCAAAGCTATGGCCCAGGGGCATTGGCTTTTCTTTCCCCATGCTGATTGAACTTCCTTATTACATCATGATAGCTGGATTCCAAGAGTGAGGGTCCAGTAGACAGGAGGTGTAAGCTGCTACTTTTTAAAAGTTTGGCATAGGGTCACTTCTGCCAAGTTCTCCTGAAAGATGCCTGTAGCACTATGAATCTTTTCTTCTTAGCTCCTTTTATGACTTGTTATTATATAGATATTTGAGTGATTTTTAAAATCTTTTGTCTCCCCATTAGATTATAAGTGTTATGTGGGTAGGGATCTTTGATTTCTCTCCTACTATGTCTCCAGCATTTAAACTAATGGCTAGCATATAAAGATGATCAATGGTATTTTTTATGAATAAAGGAAATAAATTCAATATTTCATTAATTTGCTTGGGCAAGAACCCATGCTTGTGTAGTGTTAAATTGATATCAGAGTCTGACTTTTGATTGAATGAATTAATCCACTGTATTGATTAGAAAAACATTCTTAGTTTTTCCAAGTTGAATAGACCATTCATTTAAAATTTTCTACCCATCACTGAATTTCTTTTTTCTAGGAGGATTTATTTACTTAAAAGAGTTTATAGCCAAATTTTATATTAATTTAGATGGAATTAATAGTGGAAATGAAAATATAATTATATATAATTTTTAGTTTTTAAAACTATTTTCCTCATATTATTATATTATGTACAACCAATTAGGTATTAGACCAGTGTTTCTCTACTTGGCTGCACAATGGAAAAGTGTAACAACTTTGAAAAGTACGGGGAGGAAGCACCTGGGTGGCTTGGTCATTAAGTATCTGCCTTCAGCTCAAGTCATGATCCCAGGGTCTTGGGTTCAAGCCCTGCATCGGGCTCCCTGCTCAAAAGGAAGCCTGTTTCTCCCTCTCCCACTCCCCCTGCTTGTGTTCCCTCTCTCACTGTCTCTTTCTCTCTCAACTAAATAAAATATAAAAATTAAAAATTAAAAAAAAATAAAAAGTACGGGGAGGGTGTGGGATGATTGGGTGAGCCTAGTGGTGGGTATTATGGAGCACTGGGTGTGGTGCATAAACAATGAATCTTGAAACACCAAAAAAAAAAAAAAAAGAAAAAGTACTAATGCATGGATCTCACCCCAGAAATTCTGATTATTTGGTCTGGAATACATTCTGGAAATTTGTATTTTAAAAGCTTCATAAATGATTATAATGTTAAACCAAGGTTGAGACCCACTGCTTTACCCAGTTCTTCTCAACCCTGCCTTCTTGGTATGCCTCCTTGATATTAATAGGGTTTAGCTACTTTTTAAAAAAAAACCCTATGTAATTCTACTTTGGAGTCACAGCTGAGAATCACAGTGTCAGACAGTATTATTTGCCTTTTATATTTATTTCACATCAATTTATATCTTTTGGAATATACTTTTCCTCCAAATAATATATGTGAGCTTTAAAAAAAAAACTCTATACCTATTTCTTATTATATATTTTGTGTGGTCAAAATTATTAATATTTGATACTTAATATATGCTTAACATCATTGTTCAAACACTAGTGAACTCATTAATTACACTCAATATAATTTGCTTCTTCTCTCTGAAAATATTATGAATACTTTGCTATGCACTTATTATACTAATGGGTTACACCAAACATGTAGAATAGTTGTTTAGACCACAACTTTGATTTGCCTAGTTCAGTGACTGAGATAACTGAGCACTGGGTCAACTAGTGGGAATAGTAACACAAAGTAAATAGTTGCATACCTGACATAATTTGAAAAAGCAGATTTCCCAAGAGATAAGAAGTACATGCTGCTGTTTTCTTGAGGCCTGAGCCTGAAACACAATGTCACTTGCAGTGTATCCCACTGTTCAAACAGTTGCAGGGCTCAGATTCAAAGAGTAGGGATGTAGACTGTATTTCTCAATAGGAGGACTATGAAAGAATTCAACCATTTTCAAATGTGCTAAAAGTGTGCTAAGTGAGCACACTAAAAAAGTGCAAGTAATTACTTTCTTTTCTTGTATTATGATGAACTATATACCAAAGTTGAGCCTCTTACTAAAAGCAACTACAGCTTTGAATATTATAAAAATGACATCTTCAATGCATCAAATTGTTGATAAGAAATAAAGGAATAGTCAGGCCTAAGACTAAAGGAAGGTGCATACTAAAAGAAATATGTGAGGGCGCCTGGGTGGCTCAGTGGGTTAAAGCCTCTGCTTTCGGCTCAGGTCATGATCTCAGCGTCCTGGGATCGAGGCCCGCATCGGGCTCTCTGCTCAGCGGGGAGCCTGCTTCCTCCTCTCCCTGTCTCTCTGCCTGCCTCTCTGCCTACTTGTAATCTCTCTCTGTGTCAAATAAATAAATAAAATCTTAAAAAAAAAAAAAAAAGAAATATGTGAAACACTGAAGCTGCTTTTGTCTTNTCTCTCTCTGTGTCAAATAAATAAATAAAATCTTAAAAAAAAAAAAAGAAATATGTGAAACACTGAAGCTGCTTTTGTCTCGAAGGCATTTACAAAACTCAGTAAATTAAGTGTCATAAGTCTCAGGAAATAGGACATAAAAATCAAGGTAGGAAGTCAAATAGGGGACTCTCTATAAAACTGCAAGCACAAAAGACCACCCTGGTATAAAAGCAAGCTAGAAATAGCAAACTACCCCCCAAAAAACAAAGAAAATTGCTCTATTCTGAACATTGGTGCTGATTGGAGGTGTAAAAAACTAATATTGAGAATAAGCAAAAATAAGCTGGTTTTTAATTATAGTTGTAGTCTGAAGTCCTAGAATTGTGGTAACCAGAAAATATTCTTAATAGTCACTTTTATGACTATTTAAATCATAGAATAATCATACAACAAAGTAGCATACAGCAATTAAAAAAAAAGTCAATAACACAAAAAGGTAAATTGAGAAAAAGAAGCCAGACATAACATTATATATAGTCTGTGATATAATTATATGACTTTCAACAATAGGCAAACTCAAACTATATTGTTTAGGGATGCAAAATTAGATGGAAAAACTGGAAATAAAGCAGTAGATGATTCCTAAAAAAATGAGAATAGTTTGTATTTCCAGTCAAATGAGAAGGTTGAAATCAGTTTAGACATTAAAAAATTACATTGTTAGGAGACTTTAACTCACCCTTCTTAGTAATTGATAAACCAAAAGATGAGATAAATAAAGCTAACTAGTTAAGTAAGAGAAGTTAGAGAGCTTTTTGGATGAAGAAATTCATTTTCTATAAGTCACATTTCTGTACTTGAGAAAGCAAGTAATTATGATACAAAAATACAAAGAATATAAAGTATCTGGGAATGATTTAAGAGAAGTTATGCATGTCTTCTATGTTAAGAACATTTCGAAGACATTGAAAAAGTACCAAATAATGGATATATTAATCATGCTATTGATTAGAAGTCACAGTATTATATCAGTAGATCAAGAAATTCTTAAAAAAAAATCTCAATAGGCTTCTATGTAAGTATGTATACTTGTCTATATGTAATTTGATAAACTTGTTAAAAATTTATGACGATGAGCAAAGGGCAAAGAATAGTCAATTAATCAAGAAGTAGAACAATGTGGGGAGACTTGCTTTTTTGTATAAGCTGTAATTATTTTATTACTACAATAATTAATTCAGAAGTTTAATGGTGAAGGAATAAGAAAATTAGTGAAGTGAGAATGTAGAAATATATCTACAGAAGTAGTAATCTGATTTATGCAAACCAGTAGAAAAAATAATAAATGAAGTTAGGTTACATAATTATATATATGGAATGAAAATAAAGTTGGAATCCTACCTCTTTTCATGTATAAAAGTCAATTACAGTGGTCTTAAGAATCCAGATGTAAAAGGCAAACTACAGACTTTTATAAAACCCATATGGGAGAATTTTTTTAAGCCATCAAGTTAAAGAAAGTTTTCTTTTTTTACTCCAAGTTTTTATTTAAATTCCAGTTAGTTAGCATACTGTATAATATTAGTTTTAAGTATAGAATTTGGTGACTCATCATTTACAAACAACACCCAGTGCTCATCACAACTAGTGCCCTCCTTATTACTCATCACCTATTTACTCCATTCCTGCCTACCTACCCTTCAGTAAACATCAGTTTATTCTCTATAGTTAAGAGTCTGTTTCTTGGGTTTGCCTCTCTTTTTTCCCCCATGTTCATTTGTTTTGTTTCTTAAATTCCACATATGAATGAAATCATCTGGTATTTGTCTTTCTCTGACTCACTTACTTCGTTTCGCGTAATACTCTCTAGCTCCATCCATGTCATTGCAAAGGGCGATTTCATTCTTTTTTATGCCCAAGTAATATTCGTGTCTGTGTGTGTGTGTATACACCACATCTTCTTTATTCATTTATCAGTTGGTGGACATTTGGGCTCTTTCCATAATTTGGCTGTTGTTGATAATGCTGCTATAAATATTGGGGTGCATATATCCCTTCAAATCAGTATTTTTGTATCTTTTGTATAAATATCTAGTAGTGCAACTGCTGGATTGTAGGGTAGTTCTATTTTTAACTTTTTGAGGAAACTCCAAATTGTTTTCCAGAGTGGCTGTACCAGTTTGCATTCACACCAACAGTGTAAGAGAGTTTTCCTTTCTCCACATCCTCGCCAACACCTGTTGTCTGTGTTGTTAATTTCAGTCATTCTGACTGGTATGAGGTGTTTTGATTTGTATTTCCCTGATGATGAGTGATGTTGAGCATCTTTTTATTTGTCTCTTAGCCATCCTTATGTCTTAATGTAAAGAAAATTTTTAAAATACACACACAACAGAAATTATGTAATGAAAAGATTGATAAATTTAGTGACATTGAAAGTAAGAACTTGTGTTAATTAAGAAGCATCATAAATACAATGAAAAGACTATCCACAAATTAGAAGAAAATAAAACAAATATATCTGACAAAGGGTAAGGATTAAAAACTTATAAAGGAATCATGAAATCAATAAGATAAAGGTTAACAATATAATAAAAAATGATCAAAAGACTTGAGCATGCACTTTACAAAGGGGAAACCAAAGCTGCCAATAAACACAAAATAAGACTACAATGCAGTAACACTTAACACTCAACAGAGGGGCAAATATTAAAAGACTAGAAAATACCGAGTGATGGTAATAATGCAGAACAACCAAAATCATTTAGAAAACAAGTTGGACTAACTTCATAAAATTATGCAGAATCATTCTTATGACATTAGTTCAACTCCTATACCTGCAGTAAGAGATATGTACAAAATGTTTAAAGCAGTAATGTTTTAAAAAGAAAAAAAGCCTCTGGAAATCAACCCATCAATCTTTCAACAGACAAATGTATAAATGGATTTTGTTGTATTCACATACTGGAATACATAGTAAAAAAACAAATGAACTAGAGCTACATCCCCCAGTAAGGTGGAATTTGCAAAAAATGTAAGTCTTAAGCAAAAGAAACAAAGAGAATACACACCACACAACTGAAGTGATGCAGACCTCAAAAAACACTCAAAAGTAAATAACAATGTTATGAAAAGCACAAATTTAGTACAGTTATTTCATCTGAGAAGATAAGACAGTAATTGGCTTTAGGAAGGGAAAACTAAAAACTTTCAAAGTAATAATAATTTTTTCTTTCTTAGCCTGGTTGGCATACACTTGGGTGTGATATGTGTTGTTTTCTTTATCCCTTATGGATACAAGCTTTATTTTAGATCTTTTCAACATTTAATAAACACCTTTTTAAAGGGAGTGCTAGATCTGGGTGTTATATGTAAGTTATGAATCACTAAATTCTACACTTGAAACCAATTTTACCATATATGTTAACTAACTGGAATTTAAATAAAAACTTGAAATTAAAAAAAAATGCAACCTAAAAACAAACAGACAAACAATAAATAAATAAAGGGAGTGCTAGGTGAGCCATAAGTATCTCTCAGGGTTGGAAGGTTTTATATATGACAGTGTTCTGCCAATAGGAGAATTGCTCAAATGCTAAAGGAATCATTATATTACTAGTATTTTGAAGTCTAGCTATTATAGCTGGAATTATGTTACCCCTCAAAATATATTGAAGCCCTAGCCCTCAGTACTTCAGGATATAGGATCATTGCAGATGTAATTAGTTAAGATAAGGTCATACTTGAGTAGTTTGGGCTTCCATTCCAGTATAACTAGTATCCTTGCAAAAAGATGCCATATGAGGACACCATGTACAAGGAAAATATCATGTGATGATGAGGCAGAGTTGGAGTTGTGCAGCTGCAAGCCAAGGAATGGTAAATGTTGCCAGCAAAACACTAGAAACTAAGAAAAGGCAAGGAAGGGTTAGGGTGGGAGGGTAGGGATAGGGTGGATGGGTTATGGACATTGGGGAGGGTTTGTGCTTTGGTGAATGCTGTGAAAGATGTAAGCCTGATGATTCACAGACCTGTACCCCTTGGGCAAATAATAAAAATAAAATTAAAAAAAAAAAAGGCAAGGAAGGATCCCTCTACAGTTTTCAAAGGGAGCATGGTTCTTTTGCCAACAGCTTGATTTTGAACTTTCAGCTTCCAGAACTTTGACACAGAAATTTCTCTTGTTTAAACCCATCCAGTTTATAGTACTTTGTTATGGCAACCCAAGAAAACTAATACATGAACAAATTACTCATTGAATCTTTGCAGGAAGAAGCATTGCTGGCCTCTCCAGAAAATAAAGATAGGCAATAACTTATGTTCATTTTGCTTGGAGTTGAAGGGGAAGAAAGACAATTATAGTTCTGACAGCCTCTTGTATATAATATATACAATGATAATGCATGTTTTTTTTAAAGTCAGTTCTTTCCATTTATTTTAGATAGGTATCCATATGTTTAAATATTCAAAAGGCAGAATATGGTAATACAGTCTAAAGTCTCCTATCCTCATCAATTACTTATGTTTCTTTCCAGAGATAGTTAGGCACATGTTAGCACATCAGCATCCACACCATTATTATACCACTCCTTTTTTCATTTTATGCTTCAGTATACTCTGTTCTTTTCTTTCTTTTCCATCTAATTTTGTATCCTGGAGCTCTTTTCACAGAAAAAAAAAGTGCTTTCTGTTTCTTATACTTATGGCTACCTGGGCATCCAACAATTTTTAAACCAGTGATACATTATATTTTTTCAAATATTTTAATTCTATTGTTAAAAAGAGAAGCAGAGTAATGGAAACTTTTAGGTAAAGATGATTGAGTGAAGTTTCATCATTGATTTTTGCCCCCCTAATATATATTAAGTGATAAAATCTTATGCCCAAAACTTTGAAAAATGATGACCAAAGAAAGAAATAGAAGTTTTTGTATCAAAATATATTCTTTTTTTTTAAAGATTTTATTTATTCATTTGACACAGAGAGAGAGATTACAAGTAGGCAAAGAGGCAGGCAGAGAGAGAGGAGAGAGGAGGAAGCAGGCTCCCTGCTGAGCAGAGAGCCCGATGTGGGCCTCGATCCCAGGACCCTGGGATCGTGACCTGAGCTGAAGGCAGCGGCTTTAACCCACTGAGCCACCCAGGCGCCCTCAAAATATATTCTGATACTGTTGGCATCCTCATCTACATGGCAGAAGGATAAATGAAAACAGAAGGGGAACTGACAAAATCCTGGGGTTTCTCACTGATCGCCTGGGTTTGGGGAGATGCAGACTGAAAATGTGAATAGGCAGCATGGGATAAAGTCAAAATTAAACCTTTGAGAGTAGGATCTCAGCAGCACTGAAAATGGTTTCTAGGATATTGCCTTTTCCCAATGAATCAAAGTCTTTTATAGCAGGAAATACCCCTTGTTGTATGGATTGTGCTTTTTACAGGACATTAAAAAAATTCCAAAGATAAAATAGAAAACAGTTTCCTTAGAAGATGTGCAGTTATTTTTTTGTATCTTCTTCCCTTTTTCAACACTGCAAACTTAAACTGCAAATACATGGATAGAAATCCAGATCTTGTACTCATACTGTAGTTTGGATAAAATGTGAGAGTGTCAAAGAGAATTAACCTTCACTATGTGAAAGAAAATAAATGTTAAGATTTGAGGTACATACGTTACCAACGGCAAGGTTTTAAAAATATGTCTAGGAACTAAACAACCATATTATAGCAAAATATTGGGTAAACAGAATATAACAATTCACAACAGATGAAATACCCAGTCAAGGAAATCTATTGTTCAAGGAATGGAAGGAAATTTTCCCAGTATGTTTTGAGCTATACAGAACTTAATAAAAATGCAAAATCAATAAAACAACAGGTTCAAAAACAGGACACTAAACAAGAGAGTAAAATGAAAAGGGAAATTTCAAGGCTAGTAAAAATAATCAAGTTCAAAACATCAACATTTACAGGGGTGCCAGGGTGGCTCAGCTGGTTGTGTCTAACTCTTGATTTCAGCTCAGATCATGATCTCAGGGTCCTGAGACTGCATCCTGCATGGGGCTCCGCACTCAGCAGGGAGTCTGTTTCTCTTTCCCCTCACTCTACCTTTCCCTCTGCCCCTTCCCTTACTTGCACATGTGCTCTCTCTCTAAAATAAATAGATCTTTAAAAAAAACCTACATCAACATTTAAAGCTCTAATAAATAGATTAGAAACAACAAGAGACAGGAAAAAGGGTAAAATGTTGAATGTCTGCCTGGGTGAAATACTTAAGATAATAAGTTCAACAAAAAAAAACTTTTTTAAGTTACAGAAGATGAGAGCTTTGGAGGCCTAGAATGATCTCATATAAAGACAATTGCTGACTCTGAAGTAGAGAATCTAGTTAATGGACAAGAAAACTATTAAGAGATAAAAAAGGGGAAAATTTCTCCCAAATTAAGACAGATATTAGAATAATCCTAGATAAATTATGGCATTCAGAGAAAGACTTTTTTAGACATCTAGGGAGGAAAAATATTCCTGTCTCCTACAATGGCTGGAAAGCAGGAAATCGTAATTATCACAAATTTCTCCACAATGACTTTCTTTTTTTTTTTTTAAAGATTTTATTTATTTATTTGACACAGAGAGATCAGATCACAAGCAGGCTGAGAGGCAGGCAGAGAGAGAGGAGGAAGCAGGCTCCCTGCTGAGCAGAGAGCCCGATGCGGGCCTTGATCTCAGGACCCTGAGATCATGACCTGAGCCGAAGGCAGAGGCTTTAACCCACTGAGCCACCCAGGCGCCCTCTCCACAATGACTTTCAATATCATCTAGAAAGCCTTATAAAATTCTGAGGGAAAACAAAAATGACCTAAAAATATTTATGTAGCTAAGTTATCATTTATAGTAAAAGTGACATTTGGCTGACATTCTCAGAGAAGAAAGAACTCAGGGATTATAGTTCTATGACCTTTTCTCAAAGTAACTACACGTTGATGAAGTCTAAGTAACCAAAAGTGAATCAAATAAGTATTCAGGAACAGAAACAGATTTGTAATGAGTATAGTAGGCAGAATTCTAACATGTTCCATTAAGACACTTGTCCCTTGCTTTATGTGCTTTATATAATCCTCCCTCTTTGAATATGGATGGATCAAATAAATATGCTCAGGAATTATTTTTTTATTAGGTCATTAATCAATTGAATTAATCAAAAGGGAGATTATCCCAGGTAGACCTGATTTTATCAGGGGAATCCTTTAAAGATGTGAAGTTTCAGAGAACTGTTCTCCTGGTGGCCTGAAAGAAAGTAGACATATTGTGGTCTGCCTATCAAGAAGAATGGCTGATAGGCAATAGCCAACAAGAAAATGGGTATCCTGGTCCTATAATCATAAGTAACTTGAATTCTGCCAATAATTGTGTAAACCTTGAAAGAGGACTACAAGCTCCAGAAGGAGCTCAGTCAGCCAGTGCCTGGATTCGTTATGTGACACTCTGAGCTTAAGAGCCAACTAAATCATACCTGGACTCTTGACCAGTGGAAAATATGAGATAATAAATTGTTGTTTCTAGCTATTAACTTTGTGCTAATTTGTTATTAAGCAATGGGAAACTAATACAGTGAGCTTTTAAGTATAGAATGAAGACCAAACAACTGGGGGAATTTTGATTTAAAAATATAAAGTCAGTATTATTAAATTTGAGGAAAGAAAATTATATGACAAACTAATTGGGAAGTAGCTGGAGGAAAAGAAGAAAGAGGAGTAAAGAAGAATAATTGTATCTTTAAGGCAAAGAGTCATTAAAAGCTATAGTAGAAAATTGTGGTTAAAACATAATAACTTCAAATTCTTAATGTTTACATAAGATTATCCATAATACAAGCAAGATTTTTGGGAACTAGTACACTTATACTTCCTAAAGATTAATGGACACTGTCTATTGATTTTTCTAACTATACTTATACATTAAATATGAAGAGAATGAAGATAATGCAAAATAAATAACATTGGGAATGTTATTATTAACCCCACTTCACAGATATGAAAACTAAGAATCAATAGGATTAAAAAATCACATAGCTAGTAATTGGGCAAAGATCTGACACCAAGAACTCATACTCTATTATAATGTGTTAATGCAGAGTATAAAATGAGTTAAGAGGGATAAACATACTCTTCACACTAAAGGAAGATCCAAACAGATGCCAACAGCTGATCTTTCTCTAAAGTTGCTTTATGAACATTAATCATGTTTTACTATATGTCTGTCAGATGTAACATAAATAATTCTTTTAAGGGCAGTAGTAATTTCTGACAAATATACTGGCCAAATTTAAATCTAAGCTCTTTTCCTACATTTTTGATTACTATTGCATTTATTTCTTTTTCCATGCACTTGATGCAAAATACTATCCCAAAAAGATATTTGAAGATTTGGAGAATTTTGAACTGGACAGATTTTTGTTGTTGTTTTTTCTCTTTGGCACTATAATATCAAATCAGGTTGATATTGATTAGTCACATTAATGGATTCAACAAATACATATTCAAAATGTTGTGCCATTTACTGTTCTAGAGACTGGGAATATAATGGTGGGCGAAGAAATTCAATATTGTTCTTCCTCTGGGAGTTTAAATTATGGAGGAAACAGACAACATGAGGAAATAAAGTAAATGTAGTTTGTGATCCATTTCCATGACTTGAAGCTTAAGTTTCTGAGAGAAAGAATTATAACCTAAAATATCTTAAAAGATGGTGGTCAGAGAAGACTTCTATTGGGAAGTTGTACTTAAGCTAAAATCTGAAGCATGAGGAGAGTTTAGTTATATGAAGAAGAGTGAGTCAAGTCTGGGTGCAAGAAAAATCTCAAATGTGTAAACATCTTGAGGTCTTCAGGATCTGAGAGAGGACTAATATGGCTGGAATCCAGTAAAAAATAGGAGGCTGACAGAAATAAGAGCTAAATTATTTGGTATTTTTAAAGGTCCCAGTAAGATACTGAATTTTGATGTAAGTTTAATGAGAAGAATTAATGAATTACTGTAAGTTGGGGAATGACAAGGTCTGATTTATATTTAAAGATAAGTCCTCTTATTTAGCAGAGAGAATATATTTTTAGAGAAACAAGAGAGGAAGGAGAAACACCAGTTAGTACACTGACAAGTAGGCCAAAGAGAGTGAGGATGGTAGTCCTAGCTAGAGAGACGGAGATGTAGGGATACATGGATTTAAGATGTTTAATGGAGATAAAATTCACAGGATTTACCTTTAGATTTGATGTAGAAATTACATGGAGGATCAATTATGATTCCTAGGTTTCTAGAATTGACATTACATATTTGGAAAGACCCAGCAGAGGGTGAGAGATTGGCTTAGAGGGGTAGAATATTTTTGAAAAGTGTGTTTTGGACATTAAGTTTGAGATATGTATGAGACATAAAAGAAGATATATAAATTAGGCAATTGGAAATATATATATTATAGGAAGCTCAGAAGAAATGTCTTTGTTAGATATAAATTTAAGATTCAAAGTTAACACTGAAGTGTGGGTTTTCCTTGTATTGGGGAAAAATTGTAAAGTTTAGTACCATTAGGTCCTAAAATATTTATTAGAATTCACCACTAAAACCATCTAGACCTTTTGCTTTCTTTTTTCTAAGGTTATTAATTTTGTATACAATGTATTTAATAGATATAGGCCTATTCAGATTATCTTTGTGTGAGTTTTGGTAGATTGTGTCTTTCAAGGAATAGGTCCATTTAATCTAGATTATCAAATTTGAGGGCTCAAAGTGTTGCTCATAATGTTAGTTTTTTTATACTTTCAGTGTCCATAGAATCAGTAGTTATGACTTCTCCTTCATTTCTGATATTAGTAATTTGTCTTCTTCCTTTTCTTCCCCTTCCCCTCCTTTATTATGCTTGATTTAGGTTTACATTGCTTTTTTTTCTCCAGTTCCTAAGGTCAAAGCTTAGACAACTGACATTAGATCTTTCTTCTTTTCTACTGTATCTATTCAGTGTTTATTTCTCCCTCTAAACACTGCTTTTGCTGTGTTTGACAAGTTTTGATAAGTTGTATTTTCACTTGCCAACAAATATATTTTTAAAAAACTTATTTTTAGGGCGCCTGGGTGGCTCAGTCGTTAAGTGTCTGCCTTCGGTTCAGGTCATGATCCCAGTGTTCTGGGATTGAGCCCCACATCGGGCTTCCCGCTCAGCAGGAAGCCTGCTTCTCCCTCTCCCACTCCCCCCATTTGTGTTCCCTCTCTCACTGTGTCTCTCTCTGTCAAATAAATAAATAAAATCTGTAAAAAAAACTTATTTTGAGAATACTTCTTTGACCTATGGGTTATGGGGAATTACACTGTTTAGTCTCCAAATACTTGGAAATGTTCCCAGATATTTTTATGTTACTGATTTCTAATTTAACTCCATGTGGTCTGAGAATATACTTTGTTATTTTATATGATTTCTATTTTTTTAAAATTGAGGGTGTGTTTTTCAGCTCAGAATGTGATCTATCTTGGTGAATTTTCTATGTGAGTTTGAGAACAAGGTATATTCTGTTATTATTGAATGGGAATTCAATAAATGTCAACTAGATCAAGTGGTTTATAGTTCTATTTAGGTAAACTTTATCCTTACTGATTTTCTGCCTTCTTGATGTATCAATTACAGATACAGGGACTTGAAGACTTTGACTGGAACACTAGATTTTGTTCATTTTTTTCTTTTTTTTCTTTTTGTTCTATTAGTTTTCCATTCTATATTTTGATGTTCTCTCTTTAGAGGCATACACATCTGTTACTGCTATGTCTTCTTGAAGAATTGACACTTGTGTCTTTATGTAATGATCTTCTTTATCTTTGAAAATATTCTTTATTCTGAAATCTGATTTATCTGAATTGATATATTTTTTTTCTTGATTTCTTTTGATGCATATTAGTACCATGGTATAATTTTCTCTACCCTTTTACCTTTAAGCTGAGTTTTTTTTTTAATTTAAAGTGGATTTCTTGAAAACAACATATACTTTTTTTTAAAAGATTTTATTTATTTATTTGACACAGAGAGAGAGATTACAAGTAGGCAGAAAAGCAGGCAGAGAGACAGGGAGAGGAGGAAGCAGGCTCCCTGCTGAGCAGAGAGCAGGATGCGGGCCTCCATCCCAGGATGCTGAGATCATGACCTGAGCCGAAAGCAGAGGCTTTAACCCACTGAGCCACCCAGGCGCCCGAAAACAACATATACTTGGATATTATTATTTTCTTAATCTACTCTGACAGTCTCTGTATTGGGACTGATATACTTTGACCATTCACATTTAAAGTGATTATTAATATAGTTGGATTAATAATTACCATGTTTGTAACTTTTTCTATTTGTTCAATTTTTTTCTATATTTATCTCCTTATATTTCTGTCTTCTGGTTTCAATCGAGCATTTTATATGATTATATTTTGCTTCTCTCTTTACCTAGTAATCGGATATCTTTAATTTTTTAGAAGTTGCTCTAGAATATATAGTATACATTTTTAACTAATCTAAGTCCATTCTCAAATAATACCCACTTCATATTACTAAAAGCATCTTATAGTATTATATCTAATCTCTCCCTCTCATCTTTAATGACACTGCTGTCATTCATTTCACTTTACTATGTGCTATAATTACCAAATGCATTCTTACTGTTATTGCTTAAAATATATTTTAGATAAATTAAGAATAAAAAATATTTTATCATCCTTTATTTATTCCTTTTCTTGTTAGGCTCTTTTCTTCATGTAGTTTCAATTTTCTGACCTATATCATTTTATTCTCCCTGAAAAACCTTTTCTAAACCATTTCCTGAAAAGAAGATCTACTGGTGATGAATTGCTACAGTTTTTGTTTGAGAAAACCTTTGTTTTTATTCACTTTGGAAGGATTTTTTTGCTGGATACCTAATTCTAGATTGCTGGGGGTTTCTATTTCAATACTTTAACAGATTTATTCCATTTTCTTGCTAGAATGGTTTCTGGCAATAATCTGCTGTCATTTTTACTCTCGTTACTGTATAGATAAGGTACCCTCCAATCTCCTTGTCTTTCCCCCAGCACGTTTCTAGATTCTCTCTTTGCTTTTAGTTTTCTGCAGTTTGAGTCTTTTATGCCTTGATATATATATATATATATATTTGGAATTTATCCTCCTTGGTGTTCTCTGAAGTTCCTAGATCTGTGGTTTTGTGTCTGTCATTAATTTTGGAAAATTCTTGATTATTATTTCTTCAAATATTTCTTCTGCTCCATTCTCTCCTCTCCTTCTAGTAATCAAGTTACACAAATGTAATACTTTTGGTATTTGTTTCACAGCTCCTGGATGTTCTAATTTTTGTTTGTTTTTTTCATTCTTTTTTACTTTTTGATTTTCAGTTTGGGAGGTTTTTATTGATAAATTTCCAAGTGTCCTGATTCTTTTCTCAGTTGTATCCAGTCTGTGGATGAGCCCATCAAAGGTATTCTTCATTTATGTCACAGTGTTTTTAACTTCTCTTATTTTTTATTTTTTTAGGGTTTCCATTTCTCTGCTTTTATTGCCTATATGTTCTTGTAACCTTTTTTGCATTATAGCTCCTAATGTATTAGCTATTTTTTAAAAGATTTTATTTATTTATTTCACAGAGGGAGAGAGATCACAAGGAGGCAGAGAGGCAGGCAGAGAGAGAGGGGTAAGCAGGCTCCCCGCTGAGCAGAGAGCCCGATGCGGGCCTCGATCCCAGGACCCTGAGATCATGACCTGAGCCGAAAGCAGAGGCTTTAACCCACTGAGCCACCCAGGCGCCCTGTATTAGCTATTTTAAATTCCTGTCTGATAACTCCAACATTGGTGTCCTTTCTGAGTCTGTTGCTTATGTTACTTCAGAGTGTATTTTTTTCTTGCCTTTTATCATAACTTGTGGTTTTTTTGTTGAGAGTAGGACATGATGTATTGAGTAATAAGAACTAAGGTAAATAGGTCTTTATGAGTTTTATGTTAATTTGGTTAGGACTTTGGCTATGTTTAGTGTTTATGGTAGCTGTAGGGACTTCAGATTCCTCTGGGTTTTTTGTTTGTACCTTCTATTTGAGATTGGATTTTTCCCTGAATACTTCTCCTTCAAGAGTATCTATGGTTTGTATTTCTTGCATATTTAATCTACTATTATTTTACTGGAACCCTGTTGATGTGGTGGTAAGGTGTTAGTGAGGGGAAGTAGTCTATAATGTTATGAATAAATCTCAGTCTTTTAGTGGGCCTGTGTCCCTGGACTGTACATGTGCAAGCATTTCTTGCTTCCCACATTCCTCCCTTTAGTGAGACAGGAAGGCAAGAGAGGCCTGGAGATGGAGAAATGCCCATTCTCCAAGTGGGATAAGACTCTGGTAAAGCCTTTCTCTTATAGATTAGGCCTTTATTATACAGAACACTTTGCACATATTTCACGATGGTTATTCTTTTCAACTCTATACCAGAGGCAAAAAGGGATCTCTGTTGGCTCTTTGCCATGAGAACATTGTGGGATTTTTACAGGTAAAACTCATAAACTTGTGTTGGTACCTTTGAAACTATGGCCCCTAGGAGTTTCTTATTCTCAAGCTAGTCCACATTAAGCCTCCAGCAATGTGTCAAAATAACCATTCATTATTACTATTGTTTTATGTCTCCAGTGGTGTCTGCTTTAGGTAAGCAGATTTGGGCATCATTCTCTGGATTCACCTGTCTCTCCAGATTTTGAGATGACAATTCGTTTTGAAACCTCAGTTTTCTAATGGCCTCAAGAAAAATAGTTGATTTTCAGTTTGTTCAACTTTTTCTTGCTTTCAGGAAGAGAGTAATTATTTCCAAATGCCTTACATAGCAAAGCTGGAGGTTCTCTTGCTTATTTTAGTGATTGTATGTATGTATGTATTTGGGAGAGGGAGCACACACGAGTTCGAGGGAGAGGCAGAGGGAGAGGATCTCAAGCAAACTCTGCACTGAGTGTGTAGCCTGATGCAGGGCTCAATCCCACAACTTTGAGATCACACCCGAGTTGAAATCAAGAATCAGATATTTAACCAACAGCCGCCCAGTGCCCCTCTCTTTCTTATTTAAAAATCATGGGTTTACATGAAATCACCAAACGACAGTCTATAGAGAAATAAATCATGGGATTTAGTAAATTTAAATATTTAGCAATTAGAAACAATAGAATAGTCTGTTGGTGGATACTGAGAAGTAGCTCATGGGAGATGGAATAAATGCTGGAAGACTGTGAAGTCATTAAGATCAAGAAAAGAGAATGTTTCAAGAGAAGGGAGTTGAATATATCTAAGAGGCTATCAAAGCCTAAAAGAGACTAGTGTCTCTTTTGCTTTGGCAAAAATCGTAGTTGATTTAGATAAGAGCAATCTCAGTAGAAGGAGATAGGAAGAGTGTGATATGTGTTGTGTGTGCGTCTGTGTGTGTGTGTGTTTGTGTATTGAAGAGGAAAGCAGAAACCAGACTACAATGAGTGAAAGAATTTGTTAGAATAGATATGAAGACAACATAATATAATCTTGTTTTTATCAGAAGAACATCTACCTTTATCCCTGAATTATTTTAAAAACTCTGGGAGGTTTCTTGAAAGTTTATTCCTAGACTGTAAATCTGATCTGAGAAATAGAATAGCAAACCAAATAAACTACACTATTAATGTGGCAGTAATGAATTAAAAAAAAAAATCCCTGAAAGCTGGAAGAGCAGAACATTACTTCTATAAGGAAAATTTTAGGGTCTGAATTTAGGGAGTCTAATATAGCTAGTTAAAAATTTTAAAAAATAAAATTGTCTGTTTGGCAAAAAAGAGCTTTAATGATTTAATGATAATAATATAGGATTATTCAAAGGGATAATAAGCAGTACTGATGTAGGAAAAGATGTTAGGGTTTGAAGCCAATGGCCAAGAAAGAATTCTTGAGACTTCTTTGGTACAAAAAGGTGGTTTTATTGAGGTACAGGGACAGGACCCACAGGCAGAAAGAGCTGCACTGGGGTCATGAGAAGTGGCCCATTATATACTTGCAAGTTGGGAAGAGGTTAGGGATAGCGCAAGTCTAATGAATTTTGAGAACAAGGTTTCCAGGACTGTGAGGTAACTAGCTATTTTTGCGAAAGTGTCATCTATTACTATCTAATAAAACCTGAGTCATGAGATATGTATCGGTAGGTCATATGCTTGAGGGATGACTGCCAACATGTATCTTGGGGGGTAGAGATAAAGGAAGTTTCCAAAAGAATTTTTGTATGTTACAGTAGACTCACAAGATCCTGGGGGTTGGACTAAGATTGCCTTTTGCCCTTAGCAAAGTATTAACTTCAAGGCAGCTGAGTCCCTCGAGGAAAGTCACTCTGCCTGTTTCAAGGACTTGTTTAATAATTTTTCTTCTGCCTTTGTTTCCCACATCAGTACTAGTATATACATGGCACTGTTAAGCTTTAGGGTACACTGGAGAAAAACAACTTCTTCCTTTTCAGAGGTGAATTGCTCTTCCCATCCCCCAGCCTCCCTGGAAACAGAGTTTACAACTCTTGCTACTTCAAGGACAGAGAGTTAAGTGACTGCATTTGAGCCTGCCTTTGAAACCAAATTTAATCAAGCATTCCCGCAGGAGGCAACCCCCATCAAGGCCAGGATAGTAGGTCTAATTGGTTTTTGTGTGTGTGCTCCTTGTACTGTGTACATTTTGACCTGGTGTGGATCTGTGTTTCAAATGAGATTTCTCAATTAAAGTGAAACAACTTAGTCTAGAAAGTTGAGTTTCATAATGATCCTCTGAAGCTTCCTCTCTTGGCGTAACTCTATTGATACAATACCAGAGAACAAATTCATCATTTGTTGACTCCATATAAATCTACTTTCTCCACCAAGAAGGATTGCTTTTCCAAAACTAGTTGTGTGAATTCTTCTACTTAAATAAAGTACATCTTGTTAGCAGAGGATGAATTTCAAAATCTGCACAAATCCCTGCCTACTTCCAAGATCAGCTTTGACCACAGATACCCACTGGGGGATAGAACACAGCGGGATATAACAGGGACTTAGCTAATGTAATCAGCCACCCTGATATCTGAGGCAAGTTTCCTGAGTGGTAGACAAACAGAGAACCCTGATAGGGATGCAGCCAAAGAACTGAGTACCGATGGTTAAGGTATTCATGTCATTCTTTCTTGTACTTTTTTCCTGAATTTTCTTTTCTCATAAATACACCTCCTAACTTTGCTCTGTGTCTATACACAGGCTTAGAATGCCTTTCACACAGTTCCTTCTTCCTATTTTAATATGTGTCAGGTTAGTCTCTTTGGATCTTTTATTCCCTAATGAATTTTTTAAACAGAATTTTTTATGAGTAGTTGCAGATACAGTGTGGCTCTTGCTTTTTTTTTCCCTTTTATTATTTTCTTCATGAGTGCTTTTACTTTTAATAATGATTATACCATAGCTTTCCTTTGACCACCTAAAAGTGAAAAGAACCAACAAGTACTTATTTCTCAAGAAATGTTTCTTATTTTTCTCCGTAAACAATTCCTCAACCTAAAAAGATAGCTCTGAAGCAAGCCATGTTTTATTTTACTATGGATGCATAAACAAACAGTAAAAGCCTCCACACAGTTTTTAAGAGAGGATTATTCAAATTTTATCAGCAAAGAACAGCAGCAGAGATAATACCAGGGACCCCTGGAGGAAAGCTGGCTGTCTTACAGCTGACCCACTGTAAGAGAGCAGTCTTTTGGGAGATCTAATTGTCTCTGACCATTCTAATACTTCTCTCTGACTTCTTGTTAATCTAGACACACATCATGCCTTATACCTTACACACTTCATCACTAATATTTAAAAATATGAGAGACTAAAAAGGTAAAATTAAAAAACAGGATTCACCTTGAGAAAAAACAAAAACAAAAACTTCAAGAAGTGCAAACAACAGCACCCTGGTTTTTGCTTTTTGTTTGGCTAGCATGCATCTCTCATTTATAGAAGGGGGAGAATCAATACTTTTTGTAAAGATGAATTTCAAAAGGATATTAAATCTAGTGATGATTTCTAAATCTAGCTATAAGCAGACTTATCAAAAGATAGATATTTAATTTAGCAAGTGAATTTGTAGAAAGAAGTGAAAATTGCCAACAATATATTAAATTGTTCTAATTTCACAAGGCAGAGAAGTGGTATGAAAAACAAAAATAAAATTAGATTTTTTAATATATAGAGAGGTAACCTAATTTTTCTTCAGAATGTCTTTAGCCCAAATGCCCTTTGGTATTTAATAACATGACCTCAATAACACAGCTTCTAGCAAAACATTCATGTGGTACATTTGTGAGGCCATCAACCTTTACCTTTACAATTCCAGGAGTTTATTTGTTGGACCATCCAGGATAACTAAGGGATATGAAAACAATCCATCTGTCCAACCTATTTATTTATCTATCTATCTACCTATACTATGACTACCGTGTTGGAATAGAGTTTGAAAAGGCTCTTATTGAACAAGATTGAGACCTGCCGTGGTTAATGCCCTTTCAGTTCATGGTATCAGAGTTAGGATTAAGACCCAGTGAGTCTGGCTCCCAGGTCAGAGTGTTTTTCCATGTATAGAACACTTTGACTCCTTAAAAAGTACAAGTTAAAAAAAAAGTATTAACACAATATGATAAGAAAAGAATAAAATTATATGCCCTCCAAAATAATAACTATTCTGTGATGTTTCTCTTGACATCTGTAGGCAAGGTAGACACTTCTTTAAATTCCCAGGGTTTGTGTTATGTTGTAACATATTTTCTTATTTTTATATGATTCACTAGCCTGTGAGTTATTTGAAATAAAAAAAATAACACATTTTATATTCCCAGAGACAAGCATTGTTGAATGAGTTCATAAGTGCACAAGTATACAAATTAACACATTCTGCAGCAGAGTTCCCTCTACATGCAAGCTCTTATATCAAGGGCATAGATCTTTATTTGTCAAACACCAATAATACCAGTCCACAGGGCAGTTGTAATCTGCTATATGCAGGGATTTAACCCCCTCAGGAACAAACCTTAACCAGTGGGACTCAGAAGTGAATGGATAATAGTTGCCATCCCATGGTAGGGCTCTGGAGCTCAATCTTCATGGTTCCTTATAGAGTTCTAGTGGGGTTGAGCCCTACTACCAGGGATGATTATTAGCTAATTAACATAACCCTTGATTGATTTTTTTTCTCTCTTTATTCTTTCAATTCCTTGACTCCCTTCTTTATGCTTCTTTAATTACCTGTCAAATAACTTACCTGCTTTCAAGTCCCTGTCTTAGTGTTTGCTTTAGGGGAAACACAAACCAAAGCAACGAATCTAAAGAAGGAGAACAAAAATAATTCTGCATTTAATAAAATATTTTATGTAGTTTATTTGGGCGTGGAAATATGGTGGGCAGTACAAACTACTAAAAACTGAGTGTTTGTGTCCATATTGATCGATGTAGATATAGATGATATAGACATAAATTGTATTACCTCTTTCCTTTCACCTATGAATTCCTGGATGATCCAATTTTTTTTTTACAGTTCTTCCTTTTGGTAAAAGTTAATAATGAGATTAGAAGTCTTTATTCCTTTACCAAACACCACATAGATGAAATTGACTGTAAGATGTATAAAGCAAAAACAAAACAAGATATAAGAAAAAGATAACCTCTGCTTTTGAGCAGAATAAGACATTACTTAACTATCTAGATAGAAGAAGGTCTGAACGAATACTAGTATAAAACTCAATACCAGTTTTATAACCAGAATTATAAAACAAAACCCATTAAAGCAAGCAATGGACTGATTGTCAACTTCCAATGAGCTATTACTACATTTTCCCTATTTACTTACTGAAACAAAAGCTTACCGACAAAAGTTCTACCCTCTCTTAACCATTGCAGTTTTCTTTCTTCTAACTGTTCCTTACCTTACTGCCTCCAAATACACAAATACACAGGCTCAATTTTTTTTCAGTTGTAAAGAATCCATGCATATCTCTATTATGAATAGAACCTATGATATGCTTAAAAAATGTCTAATGTTTGAAAATTCACAAATGATAAAAACATCAACTTTTTTTAGTTTTATAGTCTTCATATCCATAAGGAATTTAGTCTACTAAATTAAAAAATGGATTCAAACCTTCAGCTTTTCAGAAGAAAAATTCTTATACAAATGAATTTTCTACACTATACTAAATTTGTGGGAGTTGGAACTTCTTGAATCTATTTTTTTTTTTTTAGTGCAAACATTTCAACATTCAGGTTTCAGGCTTTGTAATCATTTCATCAGTGTAACAGAAGATCAAGTAAACTTGCTAAACACTTTAAGCAACTATAAGATGGTACTCTAAAATAGTCATGGCTCCTTTGTGGCCCATCAACCTTCAAGGTTCTTTCACAACTTGATTGAGAAAAGGGTCCTTGATTTATCTGTATTAAGTTAACAGCCACCCAAATTTTATTCTATTTTGGCAATATAATTTTGTTTTGTTTTGTTCATTTAAACAAGAATGCTTAATGGCCATTTCAAAGTGAAGGGAATTATGACTAAATTGTTGCCTTAATGCAGTTTTTTAATGGTTCTTTCTTGGGTGATTTCAAATTCAGTGTCATGTTAAAACACATTCAATTTCATATAGTCAAAAAATGAAACTCACTAAACAATTGTATCAGATAATTTGAATTTCAAAGATGTTTCCTAACAATTTGGATACATTAGATAAGAAATGCAGTGATTTTTTAGGAAGGATCATGCTATCAATGAAATGCTAAGGAAATAATGTTTAATGTTGAAAGAATGAAGGAGGATGGAAAATGCTGTCTAGTGATAAAAGAAAAAGGAATAGAGGAAGAGTTAGCACGTATAGCGTGTCCTATATATAAGATACCTTTTTTTCTTCTTCCTTGCTTTTGGCCATGCTTTTGACCCTACTTGGCATACACTACTTCTCTTCTGTATATACTTATTACTGTCAGGGACCTTCTTTGCAAACTCTTCTGTGAACTCTTCCCTTCTTGTGTTTTATCCTATAGTGATCTTGGCTGCCAATGGCAAAAAAAAAATTATTTTATAAATGGAAACATGTAATTTATATAATTTAGTTATTTTTTAAGAGAAATAGTAGCATGGTGCTATGGAAAGAATGCTTGCTATGCAGTTCTATTTTCAGGATACCTACTCTCTAATTTCTAATTTACATGCATGTGAAAGAAAAATAATCTTACCTAATATAGCTCATGGTGTATTTATAGAAATCCTTGAACTATAAGAAACATAGAAGGTATTTATGTTACTGTAATATATTTTCTAAAAATTTTATATATTTACATTTCATCCTAAACTCTAGGAGAATAGATATGTCCCAGAATATATTTGTTGAAAACTTATGTAGAATGTTGGAAGAAACATATGATGATAATAATAATAATAATAATAATGAAGTGATAGCTAAATTAATAAAGTGTTTATATATTCCTGGCACTGTGTTAAGTACTTGGTACACACCATGTCATTTAATTTCTCATTTTTTTGCTAATGAAGAAGCAGAATTTCTGAGTAAGTAGCTTGTCCAAGTTTACACATATAGTTAGCAGATGGGGAGGTGGGATTGTAACCCACATTGTTTTGTTTTGTTTTGTTACTTCAAAAGCTATTGTTGCATATCTAAAGATGGGGGGGAATTTTTAGGAAACATATGGATGGTTTTGTAGATGAAACTTTATATGCACTGAAAATAATCTGGGTTTGTAACTGTTACTCTCTGAATTAAAGTAGGTTGCTGAAACTAGAACTCATTTACTCATGACTCAATTACTAACAGATAGGTATGTAAACCTAGTAGTAAGCCAGACCCTGGATCTCTATAAACATGATGTTTTCTTTTTTTTCCCAGTTTTATTGAGGAATAATTGACATACTTCACTATATAACTTTCAGGCATACAGCATGATGGTTTGATTTTACATATATATGTTGAAATGATTACCAACATTATTTTTTCTGCTTACAAAAAGCTGCCCAGTAGACCAATTTGCTTTCCATATGTATGGCCACAATTGTTCAGTTAACACCTGACCAGGCAGCAAATTCTGATGGTGGGGCGACTAGGAAGATAGTCATGCTCAAAGTATATAATCAATTAGAATATCCCAGCTACTGGCTAAAAATGAACTATCAATGAGAACTATGAAGCCAGATTCATCCAAGGCTGAAATTGGACATGCTGAATACCAAATAAAATAACTAATTTTAGAGTTGATATAATTTTTACTGTTTCTCTATTTCTCTGTTTAGACTTAATTTTTCAATTAAATAATAAAACATGTTTACATTAAAATTTTAGAATTTTGGGGTGCCTGGGTGGCTCAGTCAGTTAAGCGGCTGCCTTCGGCCCAGGTCATGATCCCAGTATCCTGGGATTGAGCCCTGCATGGGGCTCCCTGCTCAGCAGAGAGCCTGCTTCTCCCTCTCCCTCTGCCTGCTGCTCTGTCTACTTGTGCTCTCTCTCTAGCTCTCTGTCAAATGGATAAATAAAATCTTTAAATAAATAAATAAATAAATAAATAAATAAATAAAATTTTAGAATTTCAAAGTAGTTTTGAAACTAAAGGATTTATTAAACCCTTTCATTAGAATTGTTAAGAGGAATTATATATATGTACATTTTCTGAAATATAGCGATGATCAAATTCAATGATCAGTGAGAATGATCATTTGATGGCTATATGGATAAAATAGGAATTTGAGTTTATGGAATGGCAAACATGACAGCATCTTGATCAGCCAAGTTAATTATCTTTCTATCTCTATGCCATGTAAAGAAAACATATATTTGAGTGAAAGTTTAAGCAAAAATCTAGGCAAACCTTGTTTGGTTTTAATAGATCAATGAGAGATTAAAAACCATAATGAAATATTGGTCTAAATTTTCTAAACATATGAAAATTGTAACTTAATATGCATTTAAAAGAATATATGTAATAGTAAAGGAAACATCTTTTAAATATGTTATGGTGAATTATTTAATAGGAAGAGATAAGTCTTTGTGTACTAAATGTACTTAAAATTATATTTTAAATACAAAGAATAATTTTATACTTGTAGAACTTATTTTCTATAGAGAGCTTAGATGAGTTTTTCTCTTAAATTGATCTCTTAAAAATATGTATTTTGTGTGTATGTGATATATGCACATATAAAATTTTATAACATATTTTTGTCATGAGTTCATATTTCTACAATAAATATTTATAGGCATGCTACATACATTTAATAAGTGATAATAAATTTAATAATTAAACTTGTAAGCTAAATATTTTACCTTTTTTATTAATGAGTTAATAAGGAAGGTGTTGGGCCCCTGGGTGGCTCAGCGGGTTAAAGCCTCTGCCTTCGGCTCAGGTCATGATCTCAGGGTCCTGGGATCGAGGCCCACATCGGGCTCCCTGCTCAGCGGGGAGCCTGCTTCCTCCTCTCTCTCTGCCTGCCTCTCTGCCTACTTGTGTTCTGGTCTCTCTCTATCTGTGTCAAATAAATAAATAAAATCTTAAAAAAAATAAAAATAAAAAATAAAATAAAATAAAATAAAAAGGAAGGTGTTTGCCTGATAAAAGGCAGAGCAGTGATTTAAAAAACTCCAAATGCATGCTCTTTCATAACAGTTTATTATCTTTCAGTGACCTTATATTTGTCTTACTTAGGCTTGCTTTCTTTTTTTTTTTTAAGGCGCCCCTTAGGCTTTCTTTCTTAAGAAAAGAAAATTACCTATGAATATTTCTAAGTGTAGAGTTGAAAGGGACCGTAGGGATTACCTAAAGTTCCCCATCTTTTATTCCATTATTCACCATTCTATGTCATGCTTTTTGAGATTACGTATATAGAAACGACATAACCAGAGTTGATATCCTTTCTTCTCAGTGAATGCCCCAGTGTTAATTTATCATCATAGTTCAGGAACACTGATCCCCACCAAATGCCACATCCTTTTACCAGTTGTTTATATGCCTTTTAGGAAGAAATACCTACTTGTCATATGTAAAGCCAGTTATTTTCATTTTCTCTTTTATTTTTCTTTATTCCAAGGTGAATATGTATGAGTTTGTCATCCTTTATAAATGGATTCCAAACTCCTTGCCTTCTTTATTTTTCAGCTCTAGGTACTTTTACTGTCAGTAGTCATTTTAGGATTAGGTACTTAGAACAAGTGCAGTAGTAGACTTGATGTTTTATCCTTGTCCATGATGATGACATCAAATTTCAAATATTTGAAATTCTTTCCTATTAGTGATACTATGTTAGGAACCATATCACAAACTTGTGTTGAATTTCAAGTCAGATAAAACCACTAGAATCTTTTTCACTCTAATTACAAATACTCAGTTCTTATCTAACCCATATTCATCCCTCAGATATTTTTATATAAAAATAGGATTTCACATTTATTTCTAATTATTTTTATCTTGTAACTTTTGTTAAGATTTTTATCATAGCAGGTATGTGACAGCAGCAAAAAAATTCTACTCTGAAAATTATGGTTTAGAACGCAAGCTTAAGACTTTTTTCTCTCCAGGTTTATTGAAGTATATGTGACAAATAAAAAATGCATATGTTTAAGGTACATAATGTGATGTTTTGGTATATGTATATATTGTGAAAAGATTACTGCAATCAAGCTAATTAACATATCTATCACTTCCTGTAATTGCCATTTTTCTTTAGTATGAGAGCATATTTTACTCTTCTAGCAAATTTCAAGTATACAATACAGTATTTTATTAACTATATTCACCATACTGCATATTAGTTCTTCAGAATTTATTCATCCTACGTAACTGTAACTTTGTACCCTTTGACATCTTTTCATTTCCCCCATTTCCACCCCTGGCAACTACCATTCTACTCTCTGCTTCTATGAGTTCCAGTGTTTTAGATTTTTCATATAAATAAGAATAGGCAGTACTTGTCTTTTTGTACTTGGCTTCTAGCTGCTAGCATAATGTCCTCAAGGTTTATCCATGTTTGTCACAAATGATAGGACTTCCTTTTCTTTAAAGTCTGAATAGTATTCCTATGTGTGTGTGTGTGCGTGCGTGCGTGTGTGTGTTTGTGTGTGCGTGTGTGTGTTTGTGTATGTGTGTGTGTTCTTCAGCCCTAGAATTTCTGTTTGGTTCTTTTTAATGGTTTCTCTGTTGAACTTCTCATTTTGTTCATGTATTACTTTTCTGATTTTGTTTAGTTTTCTATCTGTGTTTCTGGTAGCTCTCTGAGCTACTTTAAGATAATTATTTTAGATTATTTGTCAGAAAGTTCATACATATTCTTTTCCTTAAGTTCAATTATTGGTGCTTTATTTTGTTCCATTGATGATGTCACATTTCCCCAGTTATTTATGGTCCTTATAGTCTTGTGTTTGGTCTGTGCATTTGAAGAACTAGACATCTCTGCCAGTCTTTATAGACTGGCTGTGTCATGGAATGCCCTTCACCAATTAGCCTATTCAAAAATTCTGGGTGGCCTATCTGGAAGAGTCTACAGGTGGGCCTGATGCCTGATTCAGTGGATACGTGGGACTGGCATCTGATCCATAAGAGCTGGCCTGGCATCTGTATTCACAGGGGCAGGCCTGGTGCCTGGATTCACTGTGGTGGGCTAGGCTCTTGAGTCTGTGGGGTGGGCCTGGAACCTGAGTCTCTGGGGGCTGGTGTGGCATTGGAGTCTACTAGGGCAGGTCTGCTACCTAGGTCCACTGGGGTGGGCCTGGTTCTAGGGACTAAGAAGGCAGGTATGGTGTCAGGGTCTATTGGTGTGGGCCTGATGCTGGGATGGGTTTTGAGCCTGAGTTCATGGGAGCTGGCCTGGTACCTGGATCCTTGGGAGTGAGTCTGGTTCTGACTTCATGAGAACTGGCCTGGCATTGGACTCTACTAGGGCAGTTGTGGCACTTGGGAGCACAGAGAGGGTCTAGTTTCCTGGGACCTCGAGTCTGGGGCCATGGGCTGGCATCATGCTAGAGTAGACTTGGAGCCTGAGTCTTTGGGATGAAATTGACCGTGAGTTTGCAGTAGTTGCCCAGTGCTGGGGTCCAATAGGATGGGCCTGATGTTTAGGACCATAGAGGTAGGCCTAGAGCTTGAGACCAAGCTGGGGTTGGGTGGGGGTGGGGGGTCTCTGGGTTGGTGGTGGGGCAGACCTGGAGCCTTAGGCATTAGGAATGGGCCCTGAGGTTGGACATGCAAGGCCAGCCTAGCCCTGGTGTGGAACTGGAGCCTGGAGCCCTGAATTCATCCTGGTGTTGTGGTGTGCCTGGAAGCTGGGTCTGTGGGGGCTGATTTTGTCCTGGGGCAGGCAAAAATTCTGCTTACATATTACGTATAATCATGGCAATAGCTACTATTTTTTGAGTAGCAGATGATCTGTCCAATGTTTTATATTCATTATGTTATCACTAATTTTTAAAATCAAGGAAGGTTATTATCTATTTTATAGATATGAAAACTGACTGCTCCAAGCTTCATTTGGCTTCATTTGTCTACATGGCTTCTGATTTCAGTCTGGGATTATTTTCCTCCAAAGTTCATGCAGACTCCACTTCAAAAAAAGACAAAAGTGTCTTAGTATATCAAGTAGGTCAGTAATCCAGTATTTTCAGACATTAGTTAAATTATCCAATAACCGGTGTTACATGAGCTTTAGGAGGGATATTATTTTTGCTTTAGAGGAGTCTTGAGTAATGAAAGAAACTCTGATGTTGCCTGCCTGAATTTCTAAATTATCTCAATGCCTATTTCCTTTGAATTTTAATTCAATTTAAAAATTAATTTAATTTAATTTTTTAAAAAAGATTTTATTTATTTATTTGAAAAGAGAGCATGAGCAAAGGTTGGAGGGGAGAGGGAGAAGTAGGCTCCCCAGTGAGCAGGGAGCCTGATGTGGCGCTTGATCCAGGACCTTGGGATCATGATCTGAGCCAAAGACCACGTAACCACCCAGGGGCCCCTAAATTAATTTTAACTTTAATTCATTTTTTCTCAGGCATACACTGAGCCCACTTAAAGTGCAGAGATTTGTTGTCTTTGAGAATACACTGGTTAAAAAGTCCTTTCATCTGGTGTAATCTGTACTTCAGCAACTGGCTGGAGCATAATTCAAAAGAGCTTTAAAACAAGTGATCCTTGTCATTTCTTCTGAAGGTCTGGTCAATAGCAGAGTTAATTTCAGATGGCTAAGATTATAACCCGGATCACAAGGCAGCTGCTGTGCCCACCAACTGGAACGGGTAAATTGCACACTTACAGGAGACACTTATCAAGTATTCTTGCTCAGCAAGAAATAAAGTAATTTCCCTAAACAACTTGAAACACAGTCCCCAAAAGAAAAAGCCAAACATCCCATATTCACTGAAAAATGGTAAAAATATTAACATTCTATAAAATAATCTTTGGTTGAATAATATATTTATAACTTCAAAGCATATTCTTTACCTGAAACTTAGTTGTAAAAGTTAATAGATTGAAAAGCAAATGGGTTGCTCTCCAACTAGATTTTGAGGATATATAGTGACTTCTAACTCTTTGATGAATTATAAAAGAAGGAAGAGATGCGGGAGGGGAAACACTAGAAAGGTGACTTTGTTTCTATATCATTTTATAAGGAAGAAAAATTGTCTCTGATTTATTTTTGTGGACTATTTTAAAATAGTGTTATAAAAAATAGAGTTGTACTTGTCAGACTTTACTGATTGGCTTGGAAACTGGTTGAATATTTGGCTTGAATGTCACCAGTATAAATCCAGTTGGTTTCTAATACTAGTTATTCTAATAAAAACTTGTGTCAGACTCAGTCCTTTCAAACAGCAAGGATATAGGAATTAATCTTTTTTCTTTTTTGATCATTATTTTGATGATTCACTTTGAACTTTGAATTAATTAAAAAAAACCCTTTAGTTTTCTTTCCTTTTTTTTTTAAATTTTATTTATTTATTTATTTGACAGAGAGAGAGATCACAAGTAGGCAGAGAGGCAAGCAGAGAGAGAGGAGAAAGCAGGCTCTCCGCCGAGCAGAGAGCCCGATATGGGCCTCGATCCCAGGACCCTGAGGTCATGACCCGAGCCGAAGGCAGAGGCTTTAACCCGCTGAGCCACCCAGGCGCCCTTTAGTTTTCTTTCCTTTAAAAGAAAAAGAGATAGTTTCCAGAGATTCTTTTTTATTAGAGACCTGGTCTGGATAGTGTGAACTTCTAGACAAAGAGACAGATTACTTGCTTTAAAAAACAACTTTTTTCTCTGTAGCACTCATAATTTTATTAGTGAAACATCTTCATATTCTTCAGAATTATTTGTTCGGTAATAGTTACTGTCCTGGTTTCTGTTACTACATAAATCACAGTTGTTATTGCATGAAACTGCAATATGGGCAGGTTCTGCAGAGAAAGCTCACTTCTTTTCTAGATAATATTAGCTGGAACCACTCAACTGGGTACTGGAGGTTTCATTTCTAAGTTGATTTACTCACATAGGTTGCAGATTGGTACTGGTTGATGATTTTGAGCCCAGCTGAGACTGAGCCAGGAGCCTTGGTTCTGTCCACATCACTCACTGTGTGGGCCTCTCCACAGGCTGCATCCTCGCAGACTGGTAACTAGGTTATAAGAGCAAGTATCTCAAACAACAGAATGTGGTAGTTGCCAGTTTTTTAACGCCTAGAAACTAGCATAGCATCAATTTTACTTTATTCTATTCTTAGTCACAGAGATCAGATTTATTGTGATGGGATATGGACCCGAAATATTGATAGAAAGAGTGTCAAAGAATTACTAGGCTATGTTTAAAATGACCAAAATTATTTGCATTTCTCTCATGTGTATAATGCACTCACCTCCCCCCCCCAGACTTCCCCAAGGCCCCATCTTATTAAATAACAAATTAAGGCTTCAGATAAAAAATCTCATCATCTCAATCAAATCTGTATACAAATGAGTATCTTTGAATTCATTTCTTTGGGTATAGGTTATCAAGGTTTTTTTCCTTATCTCAAGTCTGTGAACTAAAGAGGCAAATGATCTGTGCCCCCGCATACATACTCCATGTATGTGGAAATCCTAACCTCCAATGTAATGGTCTTAAAGGGTGGGGCCTTTGGGAGGTGATTAGGTCATGAGGAGCCCTCATGAATGGGATTAGTGCCCTTATAAAAGAGACCTTTAGAACCAAAGAACTCTTTAGCCCTCTTTCTGCCATGTGAGGATACATGAGAATTTAGAAGTCTTTAACCCAGAAAAGGGTTTTTACCAGAGCCCAGTCATGCTGACACCTTGATCTTGGACTTCCAGTCTCTGGAACTATGAAAAATAAATTTCTGCTGGGCATAAGTAATCCAGTCTATGGTACTTTGTTATAGCAGCCAAAACTGGCTATGACAAGAGCCCTGGATCCTTTATATTTAATATATTTATATATTAAGTCATTCTTTGGTTTCTTTCTCTCCTCTCACATTTTATCATAGGCAGCAAGAAGAATCAATCCAAGAAGTAATTACAATATTTTGTCTGGAGATCTTCTTATAACTAGGTGTATTTTCTATATTGTACATTACTGCAGATGACCGTTTTGCTAAAATTCCTGCCATTACATTACAAGGATTTGTTTTCTAATTTTCAATGACATTTCCTTACTTTCCTTTAAGCCCTCAATGTATACAAAACAATGTAATTTTGATGGGCCTAAAGGATCAATAATTATCACTCCCCTCATTTACTTACACTTCAACAGTGTGAGCTGAACTTCTATTTTCCCAACTTAATTTTCTTAAAAGATTATTAGTTACAACTCTTGGTTATAACCTAAAACACATTGTTCTTTTTTAGTATTGACCTGAGCTGATGCTTTGTTTCTTTCTTTAACCCAGTGTTTTATCTGAAGGAAATCACCATAACAAATTATGCCTTCAGTTATAGTTAAAAAGAATGTCTGTTAAAATATACCAGTAGACCCATCATATATTCAAGGCTACCAAGAGCAATTTGACACAATGGCTGAAAATCACTGCTCTTGAAAATATCTAAACGATGCCAAAATATCAGGGAAAATTTTTTTAATTCCATTAGACCAAATGTTTTTCAAGTACAAATTGAGCAGAATTATTTCCCCAAATGTAGAGGCCCTTCTTTATCCTTTTTAGAGTCTGTTGTCCATCACTTCAACTACTCTTGCCAATATCCTAAGTTTTGTTGTTTCTATAAGCCTATCAAAACATCAGTTCCTGGAGGGACCCACACATAGACTATCCATGCCTGCAGCCATACTGGATGAACTAATTATTCTTTTTTTTTTTCTTTTAGGGCACTATTTTATTTTTTTATTTAATTATTTTACTGAGGCATAATTGACATTAACATTATATTAATTTCAGTATATAACCTGATGAATCAATATTTGTGTACATGGCAAAAGGATCACCACAGGAAGTCTAGTTAACATCCATCACCACACATAGTTACAAATTTCTTTTTCTTGTGATGAGAATTTTTAAGATCTACTTTCTTAGTAACTTTCAAATATGAAATACAGTATTATTCATTACAGTCCCCATGCTGTACATTACATCCCCATGGCTTATTTGTTTTATAATTGGAAGTTTGTACCTTTTGATCCCCCTTCACCCATTTTGCCCACCCACACACCACTTTAATTTTAGTGGAGTACTTTGGCGGGGGGGGGGGGGGGGG